>OX451736.1:761067572-761560072 GCA_948472305.1 Vicia faba
TATGTTTATGGTCATATCGGCCAAACCTAACTATAATCTTTTGTTGGGCCGTGAATGGATACATGGTGTTGGAGCTGTACCATCATCAATGCACCAGAGGTTGCTACTATGGCGTTCTGATGGAATGGTCGAAAACATAGAAGCGGATCAAAGCTATTACCTGGGCGAAGTAAATCACCTAGGGCTGGCAGACTTCGACAAAAACCTGGCTCACATTGGGCCATGCCCAACACCTGACTTCGACTTGGCGCCAGCGCCAAATACTTTTTGTTCCCTATACCTGCACCCTGAGCATGGTTTTCAATGGGACAGAGAAGACTTGTCCCACATTGACTTTAGTGGGCTAACTGATATCCAGCCAACTGGCTGGGGAAGTGAATTCAGTGACAATGACTGAGTCACAATCATTGCAGCGAATTTCGGCTTACGTAGCCGAAACAAGGATGATAACGGCTTTCGAAGCCGAAGTAAAATATATGGCCACACAGGCCAATGCTCAAGAGTTACCTTCTGCAGGTCCTGGAAAGGATTTCGATCCAGAACCTCCTGATATCATGCCAGAAGGAATGCATGAACAAAGGCTCGACGCTATCTACTACGATGAGCCTTTGGGATTCGAAAAGGACCCCTTAGCGAACAACATCAAAATGTTAGCGCAGGATCCTTTAGAAGAAATCAACTTGGGCGAAGGGTTAGAGAAAAAGCCAACTTACATTAGCGCAAAAATAGACCCAGAACTCAGGTTGGAAGTAATCCATTTGTTAAAGGAGTTCAAGGACTGTTTTGCATGGGATTACGACGAGATGCCTGGTCTCGACAGAGGATTGGTGGAACTTCAGTTGCCAATCAAACCTGGGAAGAAGCCAGTCAAGCAAAATCCAAGACGCTTCGCTCCAGAGATACTGTCGAAGATCAAAACGGAAGTCGAAAGACTGCTGGAGTGCAAATTCATACGCGCTACGAGGTATGTCGAATGGATTGCAAACATTGTACCAGTGATTAAGAAAAATGGTACATTGAGGGTGTGCATAGATTTCAGAGATTTGAATGCTGCTACACCCAAAGATGAATATCCTATGCCTGTGGCGGAAATGCTAGTCGATTCTGCCGCTGGCTATGAGTACCTGAGTATGCTCGATGGTTATTCAGGATATAATCAAATATTCATTGCTGAAGAAGATGTGTCGAAAACAGCTTTTCGATGCCCTGGGGCTTTAGGCACTTACGAATGGGTAGTGATGCCTTTTGGCCTAAAGAATGCTGGGGCAACATATCAGCGAGCAATGAATTCTATCTTCCATGATTTTATTAACACTTTTATGCAAGTATACATTGATGACATTGTTGTAAAATCTGTTTCCAGGAAGAACCATATAGACCACCTTCGACAATCATTCGAAAGAATGAGAGAACATGGTCTGAAGATGAACTCTTTGAAGTGTGCATTATGTGTAAAAGTTGGAGATTTCTTGGGCTTCGTCGTCCACAAGAAAGGAATCGAAATCAACCAGAACAAGACGAAGGCAATTCTGGAAGCGAAAGCGCCAGCGAACAAAAAGGAACTGCAATCTCTGCTAGGCAAGATAAATTTCTTAAGGAGATTCATATCTAACCTAAGTGGGAAAGCTCAAGCCTTTTCACCGTTACTTCAATTAAACAAAGAAAGGTTCGAATGGGGGCAAGAGCAACAAGAAGCCTTCGACAAAATCAAAGGGTATCTCACAAAGCCACCTATTTTGGTGCCTCCTTGCAGCAACAGGAGTATGAGATTGTATATAGCTGCATCCGACAAAACTTTGGGAAGCATGTTAGCCCAAGAAGATGAAAATGGAGTCGAAAGACCCATTTACTATCTTAGTAGAGTTTTGAACGATGCAGAAACTAGATATAGCGAAGTTGAAAAATTATGTCTATGTCTGTATTTCTCTTGTACAAAGCTCAAACAATATATAAAACCAGTTGATGTGTATGTTTCGTCTCATTTTGATGTTTTCAAGTACATGTTGTTGAAACCCATCCTGCACAGTCGAATTGGCAAGCGGGTGTTGTACTCCAAAATTTGCCCTCCCATATTCTTCAAGAATTGCCATGTCAAAGCTCCAAAATCTCCCCAAGGGTTGCACAGTTCAAGGGCCTCCTAACAGTCAAAATTAGCGTTTTGGTTCTGACAAAGAAAATGAAGTTTCCAAGGGTCAAATCAAGTCCCACATGCCTACAAACATGGTCAAGCATCCTCATCAAGACTTACAGCACAAAATTGCACAGTAAAAAACCCTAGTTGCACTACAGTCAACTTTAGGGGCAAAATGGTCATTTGACAGTCAAAAGTTCAAATTTTTGGTCAACATCTCATTTTGAAGCCACAAACATCATTTGATCAATACTTGATCATGATTCTCAAAGCTTGGCTCAAAAATCATCAAGATGCAAAAGTTTCCATATTTGGACAGTTGAAAAAGTCAACTGTAATTTGACCAAGGCATAACTTTCACATGGATTATCAGAAAAATTCCATCCAAATCTCATTTTGAAGATAAAGACATTTCCTACAACTTATCTTCACACTTCAAGTCCAAGAAATGCTCTCACAAAAAGTTATCAATTTCAACATTATAGGTCATTTTCAAAAGTCAACAAAAAGGGACTTTAAGTCAAAGGCCATAACTTGAGATTGGTAAATCAAAATTACATGGGACCAAAGACATTGGTTATAGGACTCAAAGTCCTTTACAAAATGTCCAAGAACATGAGCAAAGCTTAAAAATTGAGCAAGTTATGCCTTGTGGAAGTTGGGAAATTTTTGGATATTTTGAAAAGTCAACATTGCTTCAAATGTCTTAAAAATGCCAATGGGCCTCTTTTTCTCCCACAATTCATCATCCAAGGCATGTGCACGACCATTTGGCCCAAAGGGAAGTTTTTTTATCATTTTTATTTATTTATTTGGATTTTTAATTATTAATAATTCATTTAATTAAATTAAATATGTGGAAAATACTAAACTTAGGTTTTTGAATCTTTTTGTGCATAGAATAGGCTTAAGATTTCGTGCATAATCAGATTTAGAAAGAATCATGGTGATTGGACACAATTTGAATCAAATTTGCATGAAAAGATTGAAAAAAATATATGCATGGAAAATCAAATATTTTCTCATCAATTCCTTGATTCCTTGGACCAATTTCTCAACCCTAATCATTCACATGTCAATATTGATGCAAACCCTAATGCATAGAACCGCCCAGCTGCGCAGAAAAGCCATAGCAAAACTTGCAATTTTCTCAAAAAAGTCCAATACTGAAAACTAAGTTCTAGGGCGATTCAAGCCAAAATACCTGTTCCATTGGCTTGCTGAGACTTCAAGGAAGGAGACTGAATCAATATCATAGCCTGAAGCCTTGAGAATTGGTAGTTATAAGTCAAACTGTTTTCACTTTTATGCATATTCGTGTTTTAATATTCAAGCATATTCATTGCATTTTTCTTATGGATTCTTACTAATTGGTTGCTTCTGAAACTAACTGCATACTTTAATTAAGTTTTCGTGCCAAAATAGAAGATTCACCATTGATACAGGCTAGGGTTCTTCAAGTTTTAATTTGGGCGTTTCTAAATGCTGTAAAATTGGAACATCACAGTACCATGACTGAACTCAGCGTGCTTGGACGATCTGAATAGATACCTCGCGCCTAATTTATATAGCCCCATGGCCTATTCGCTATTCTTGGATAAAGCATATTTTGGGGGGGTTTAAAACCCCCGCTAACCTTTTCATGTTTCAGGAAATAAACAAAACGAAGAAGAAGATGATGAAGTGTCCAGCAACAATTGGTTGATTTGAAAATTCGCGCTAAAAATTCCACTAACGTTTGTTTTCTTTCATATTAATTGTTGATTGTATAATAAATAAAGTGCGTGTGTGGTACAGTTGGTCCAGGCGTGTATTGGTGATCTCCAGGACCTGGGTTCGATCCCAGGTCCCCCATCCCTTTCCATATTATTTTTATAAACATGCTTCTGTGCAGTTTCGTTACAAGGGAACACCATACGTCCCTCAAATCCAGCTTGCCACGCGTGCAATGGTCTCAGTCCAAAGGTCCAGATTTGCTGAATACCATAGGCGCTAGTCAAAGAAGTTACACGCTGGAACAAAAGTCAAACGAGGCCAAGGCTTAATGGGCCTGAAATACTGGACTCTACCTCCCAATTTGGGGACAGAACCCCCTAGGGTTTGCATCTTTTATTCTTTTCTTATATTTTTCTTTTCTTTGTTTTTATTAATTTCTTTTGATTCTTTGATTTAATATTTTCATAAAAAACACAAAAACAATATAAAAATCAGAAAAAAAGACAAAAATAAATATTTTTATTTAATGTTATATTTTGTAAATAAATCTCATTAATCTAATTTAGCTTTCTTTAAATCTAGGATTAATCTTAATATTTTTTTTCAATAAAAACCTAAAAGTTGGTAGAATTAGGGTTCCAAATAAGTTTACATTCTTTTCTTTTTTTCTCACCATAATTACTTATTAAATATTATTTATTTTTATAAATCAAATTGCATGTAAATAATTAGATTAGTCTTAGGTTTAATTTTAACATGTTTTCTTAATAAATAAAAAAAAAACAATTAGAATTAGGGTTAATATTTTAATTTCATTTAATCTTTCTCATAAAAATTCATAAATCCAAAAAATACCAAAATAATTTCTTTTTTTATTTTAATCTAATTAATTTAGTCATTTAATTTAATTTCATTAAGAAGGGTCCAACACCCTCGTTTCCAATTTTAATTTAATTCGCGCATTCTATTTTCCTTCTTTTAAATATTTATGTAATTCTCCCAAAGCCGTGTAAACTTAATTTCTCGCACTTTACTTTATTTCTTTATTTTCTGTCAAATCGGGTCCTGGATTTAAATTTGGCGATGTGGACCCGCGCCTTTGTAATAGTTTAGAACTTTATCTTTCCGCACTCTTATTTTAACTGTTAATAATGGCATGCAAGAATGAATGATAAAATAAAAACAAAAGCGTAGATCACCCATAACATGACAAGACAAAATAAACGAATCTGACACACAAATCACACACCACCCCTAGGGTACGCCTCACTGTTTCCTTGCCTCGAAAGGTGATCGTCGAGTAGAGGATGTCTTAGTAAGTCCTCATGATCCGGGAACCTGGCATGAGGGTAGCTTCTAAGGTGTCTTCCTATTGCTCTGGTGATCACCATGTCCCGAACCTCGAATTGACCCGAACACCTCCAACGGTGGTGCTACCTACCTCTCAATGGTGGGATGGCAATACTTTAAAGGACATTTACACAGACGAATTCCTTAGGGTAGGTAGACGACTCTAGATACTTGCTCTAAAGTTCAAACAAAATCAAAATTACTTTTCACACCGACACCTTTTCAAAAAGCTTTCGAAAGCAATTTTTCAAACACTCTTGAGGACCGATACAAGAGTCGAGCTGGAATTTTCAAAGAAACTTTTTAAAACCCACATTGAAAAGCAAACAAACCATTTTTGAAAACACAATGAGCAAGTATCTAAGAGCCCATGGATAACCATGGATAGAAAGGGTGCTAACACCTTCCCTTTCTATAATCTACCTCCCGAACCGAGAGCAATCTCTATAAGGAATTTTTCTGTGCTTTTGTCCTTTCCATTTGGAGAAAATAAAAGACGGTGGCGACTCTTGCTTCCGCGACATTTCGCGAACCAGCGTTAAACAGTCAGTTCCAGATCCACCGATCACAGAACTGGCGACTCTGCTGGGGACTTCTTTTAAAGTGAGGTGTACCTTAGGTTTAGTTCATAACTGTGTTTTCAATTGTATTGCTTTGCTTGCTTTAAATTGTGGGACTGTCTTGGGAGTTCTATAGATCCTAACCCGGATCTGGGGGATACCTTCTTAGAAAGTAGCAACAAGGCTGTGAGGGAACTGTGTGGGGTATACCGACATGGTTGAAACAGTCTGCTACATTGATGTGGCACTTTGGTGTGTACCGGTAACCCTTGAGTTTAGTCAAGGAGAGTACGGGGCCTCCGCGTGGTGTCGTGAAGCATCAACAGACCTTAGGAACCTTAATTGAACTATCTTGGCCTCTTTAGGGTAGTGAGATAACTGACTTTGGTGCAGTCCGAGGTTGGTTGATACTCGATACTACACTCAATTGAGGGTTACTTTCCTGGAATATTTCGGTCGCCAGTTCAGTGGCTAAATCGAAACGATGAACAATGAAAGCAATCCCGTGATATTGGGACCCTTAGAACCCGGTTACTTTTAATAGGACAGGATGAACCCACCAACTTCAAGAGGGTACTACCCAGACCCCATGCAGGCCTTAAACCCTAAGGGCTTGTCTTGTGTGCCTTGTGTGCCTTACATGTTTGTCTTTGTAAATATCTGTGGTGTGTTTAATCATAGCATCATGACATCATCCAGCATCATATGCATTGACTAACCATTTCAGGGGTTCGAATCTTCATCTTTGTTCTTGTTTTGTAGGACATGGAAACTGTTCGCAGAAAGACAATTCAAATCAGTCTTGTAAGGATCCCTCCTCAGCTTAAGGAACTTATATCCAGGATCCCCGAGAGCTCTTCATTCAGTGAGAGACATGGAAGACTCATCAGCTTGGTCAATACCAACATTGAGGAAGATATGATAAAGGTCCTATTCCAGTTCTTTGACCCTCTGCATCACTGTTTCACCTTCTTGGATTATCAGCTGGTACCTACATTGGAGGAGTTCTCCCGGCTCCTAAAGATCCCTATCCTTGATCAACTACCCTACAACGGTACAGAAAAGGAACCCAAGCTTGAAGAGATTGCTAAAGCCTTGCACCTACAGTCATCTGACCTCAAGGGACATTGGGAAGTTAGAAGTGGTATCAAAGGGTTCTTAGCCAGGTTTCTGTTTGAAAAGGCCCATGAATGTTGGAACTCCCTTGACTTACAAGCTTTTGAAGAAGTTGTGGCCCTCCTTGTCTATGGTTTGGTGTTGTTTCCTAATCCAGATCAGCTTATAGATATCAGTGCTGTCCAGATCTTCATGTCCAGGAATCCTATACCTACGTTGCTGGGGGACATCCTTCACTCATGTTACACTCGAACCATGAGAAAAAGAGGTGTCCTTATGTGTTGCACTCCTCTCCTGGGAAGGTGGTTTATTTCGCACCTTCCACAATCGGTCTTGAAGAATGAGCGGGGTTTGAGATGGTCACAACGGTTGATGACTCTTACACATGCAGATATACATTGGTGCCCTCGGTCCAGAGAGGATGTCACTATCATTGATCGTTGCGGGGAGTACCCTAATGTTCCTTTACTTGGAATCAGAGGAGGTATCACTTACAACCCATGCCTGGCTTGGAGACAGTTTGGTTATGCTCGGAGGGATGGCCCTCATGACATGTTAATTCCTGACATAGTTTTTGACTTCGACAACGATGCGCAAGGACTTCGCCAGAGATTCATCAGAGCCTGGAGGATGCCAAGTAGGATAGACAGCAAGACACTAGGGCACAGGAACTCCATCCCGTTGGAACCTTATCTCAAATGGGTACGTGCCCGCTCCCAGAAGTTAGTGATGCCTTATCCTCACATGCTCCCTGTGATCAAAGAGCCAGTCTCGGAAGGAGAAGTGTCCTACACTATTCAACATCCTGACATGCCCACATCCTGGGAAGAGATGCAGAAGAGCTGGATCCAGCTTAAGGAAGAACGAAATTCTCTTGAGACCAGTCTACATGCTAGTGAAAAGAAGGTCTTGGAGCTCACTCGCCTGTTGCATGAGGAGAAGAATCTCAACACCTACATAGCTCCAAAGAGGATGCGTAGTGTCTTTTGGGATTGATTTGCTTTGTAATTTTTGCCCATGAGGCTTTGATGTACTGAACAATTATTTCCTTAATGATAACGTGTGTTCCTTTTTGTCTACAACAAATTTGAACTTTCGAACCCTTGAATGCATTGCATAAACACATATCATTCATCATGTGCATAGCAGGTTTTCTTCTTTTCAGGTTGCTTGCCGTTCTTCGCTGTTTATTTCAGCATCATGAATCCTGACTCATCATCAACTGAGATGTCCATCAAGGCTCTTCAGGCGCAGAATGCGCAATTTCAGGAACTAATCATGGGTTTGGCTCAGGGCCAAGAAGAGCTGAAGGCTCTGCTCCTGAAGAAGGAAAAGAAGAAGAAGAGAAGAACTGTTCTGTTCAACTCGGGATGAAGGTTTGGCAACACTCTGCAGAATGAAGAGGCTGGTTCTTCTATAGGCAAGGGTAGTCCTCAAGAGGGAAAAGGTCCTAGTCCGGCAGTCTCCGACAACGAGACTGATTTTGATGAGGAACAGTATCCTCCTGAAGAAGACAGATACAAGCAACTGGAGGACAGACTGAATGCAATGGAGATCCAACAAGTGCCTGGGCTGGATTTCGGAGACTTGGGTTTGTCTACTGGTGTGATTATTCCTCGTAAGTTCAAAGCACCATCCTTTACCAAGTATGACGGGGCGTCTTGTCCCAAGCTACACCTCAGGTCTTATGTGCGGAAGATTCAACCGTACTCAGTGGATAAGAACTTGTGGATCCACTTCTTCCAAGAGAGTCTTTCAAGGACTCACCTCGAATGGTTCTATCAGCTGGATGGGACCAAGGTTCGTAACTGGGAGGAGTTGGCTACTGCTTTCTATAAGCAGTATCAATATAATGCCGACCTTGCCCCTACACGTACCCAACTCCAGGGTATGTCGTTAGGTTCAAGTGAAGGTTTTAAAGAGTACGCTCAGAAGTGGAGGGATCTGGCTGGCAGGGTGCAACCTCCGTTGACTGATCGGGAGTTGGTAGACATGTTCTTGGGGACCCTATCTGGGTCATTTTTCAACCATCTTATCGGTAACTCATCTGCAGGGTTTACTGATCTTATTCTGACTGGAGAGAGAATTGAGGCTGGGTTGAAGTCTGGTAAGATTCAAAAGGGTGCATCGTCTAGTTCTGAGAAGAAACCCTTCAAAAAGGAGGCCAGTGCTGTATATGGCTCTAGACGACAAGAGAAACCTGAGCACCGCCAATCTGTCAGTGCGGTAATGATTGCTAAGTCTGCTGCCGCTCCTCGGCAAACCAACGCACCAAGGGCTGAAAGACCCCGGAGAGAGTTTACCCGGTTGAGCATGACCTTATCGCAGATCTTGCCACAGTTGCTGTCCACCAACCTAGTGACTGTCAGAGAGGCCCTAAAAGTTGTGAATACTGCCTCCCCCAAATACAATCCAAATGCCCGCTGTGCTTACCATTCTGATAGCCTGGGGCATTCCACTGATGACTGTTGGGCTTTAAGGAACAAGCTGCAGGATCTTATTGACGCCAAGGAGGTACAATTTGAGGCATCCGAGAAGCCCAATGCAGTGACAGCTCCCCTGCTTGCTCATGGAGTGAATGCTATTGGGGACGAAGATGAAGTGGATGAAGCTGAGTTTGATAGCTGGATTTACCCGGCAACCGACAGTGGACCTAACAATTGGAGTGCAAAGGACAATCTACCTGTTTCTCTTGTTACTAAGTAATGAATTCCTATGTTTTTGGCATCTGTAATAAACAATTAAAACTCTATGGCCCGGTGTCTTACCCGGGGCACCGTGGCTTCATTTATGAGGGCATATAAATTGTCATTTCATATATCATGAATGAAAATCTTGGACGTTTTTCTCGCATTTCAAATCTTATGCTCCTTTTCTGTCTTTCCTTTCTTTATACATTTCAAAACAGCTGTATTTACACACACTCACTCATACAGGTTTCAATCCACTCTGGATCTCACTGGTAACGACTCTGCTACTGCCAGTTATGACTTCGAAAATCCGATCAACTTAGCCGAAGACGAAGGTAAAGATGATTGCGAAGTGCCTGGCGAGCTTGCAAGACTGTTACTCCAGGAAGAGAGGGCAATTCAACCACATGAAGAGCCAGTGGAAATAATAAATCTGGGTACTGATACAGACAGGAAAGAGGTAAAGATTGGTGCCAACCTAGAGCTCAGCGTGAAGCAACGGCTGACTAAGATGCTACATGATTATATGGAGATCTTTTCCTGGTCCTACAAAGACATGCCCGGGTTGGATACCGATATTGTGGTCCATCACTTGCCTACTAAGGAAGACTGCCCTCCGGTTAAGCAAAAGGTCCGCCGTATGCGTCCAGAGATGTCTGAGAAGATCAAAGCCGAGGTTATGAAACAGTTTGATGCCGGTTTCCTTGCAGTGACTTCTTACCCTCAGTGGGTTGCTAATGTAGTGCCGGTACCAAAGAAGGACGGTAAGGTCAGAATGTGTGTCGACTACAGGGATCTGAACAGGGCCAACCCCAAAGATGACTTCCCCCTACCTCACATTGATGTCCTTGTTGACAATACAGCTCAGCATAAGGTGTTCTCTTTCATGGATGGTTTCTCAGGTTACAATCAGATCAAGATGGCCCCTGAAGACATGGAAAAGACTACATTTGTTACTCAGTGGGGCACCTTCTGCTACAAGGTCATGCCTTTTGGACTAAAAAATGCTGGGGCAACCTACCAACGTGCCATGGTTGCTTTATTTCATGATATGATCCATCATGAGATAGAAGTGTATGTTGACGACATGATCGCAAGGTCCCAGACTGAGGAAGAACATCTTGATCATCTGCAGAAATTGTTTGACCGTCTGAAGTTGTACAAGCTGAGGTTGAACCCGAACAAGTGCACCTTCGGGGTAAGATCTGGAAAGTTGCTAGGCTTCGTTGTAAGTGATAAGGGTATTCAAGTGGACCCTGCCAAGGTCAAAGCTATTCAAGAGATGCCAGTTCCTAAGACGGAAAAAGAGGTCAGAGGCTTTCTAGGACGCCTAAATTACATTGCTCGGTTCATCTCACACCTAACTGCTAACTGTGAGCCAATCTTCAAGCTGCTGAAGAAAGATCATGTAGTACGTTGGAATGATGAATGTCAGGCTGCATTTGACAGAATCAAAGAGTATCTCCAAGAACCACCCATCCTTATGCCACCGGTTGAAGGGAGACCTCTGATACTATACCTAACAGTGCTTGACAACTCAATGGGGTGTGTGCTGGGGCAGCATGACGAGTCTGGTCGAAAAGAGCATGCCATTTATTACCTTAGCAAAAAGTTTACCGACTGTGAGACCCGATACTCACTGCTCGAGAAAACTTGTTGCGCTTTGGTATGGGCTGCTCGCCGGCTGAGACAATATATGCTGACTCACACTACCTTGTTGATCTCAAAGATGGATCCGATAAAGTACATATTTGAAAAGCCCGCTCTGTCTGGGAGAATAGCGAGATGGCAAATGATCTTAACGGAGTACGACATTCAGTACACGACTCAGAAAGCCATCAAGGGAAGTGTATTGGCAGACCACTTGGCACATCAGGCAGTAGACGACTATCAGTCAATGAACTTCGAGTTTCCGGACGAGAGCATCATGATAGTGACTGATTGTGAAGTACCTGGACCGGATGAAGGACCTGAGGAAGGATCCCGATGGTCTATGCACTTTGACGGAGCCTCCAACGCTTTGGGTAACGGTATCGGCGCCATAATCATATCCCCTCAAGGTACTCATACTCCGCTCACTGCCCGGCTATGTTTCAACTGTACCAACAACATGGCGGAGTATGAGGCATGCATCATGGGTCTCCAAGCTGCGATCGACTTAAGGATCAAGTTTCTGAGGGTCTTCGGAGATTCCGCTCTTGTGATCAATCAGATCAATGGAGAGTGGGATACGAAACATCCGAATCTTATTCCTTACAGAGAATGTGTGTTGACTTTGATCCCCCACTTCACAGAGATAACCTTTGAACACTTTCCGAGAGAGGAGAATCAGCTGGCGGACGCGTTAGCCACGATGTCTTCTATGTTCAAGGTCAAATGGGACAATGAGGCTCCCCGGATCATCATCTGGAAACTGGACGAACCGACATACTGTTGTGATCTCGAGACTGAATTGGTGACCGAGAAGCCTTGGTACCATGAGGTGAAAAGATATTTGGAAGCTCAGGAATACCCTGAAGGTGCATCTGTCAATGATAAAAAGTTTCTGAGAAGGTTCGCAGCGAAGTTCTTCCTTAGCAACAACATTTTGTATAAGCGAAACCATGATTCAACCTTGCTGCGTTGTGTGGATAAGACAGAAGCAGAAAGGATCATGGAAGAGCTACATGAAGGGACCTTCGGAACATATTCTAGTGGACACACTATGGCTAAGAAAATCCTTCGGGCAGGGTATTTCTGGTCCACAATGGAAGCTGACTGCTACCAACATTCTCGGACATGCCATAAGTGTCAGATTTATGCAGACAAGGTGCATGTTCCTCCAGTTCCTCTGAATGTTCTGACTGCGCCTTGGCCGTTTGCAATGTGGGGCATAGACATGATCGGTGAGATTAAACCTACGGCGTCTAACGGGCATCGCTTCATCCTGGTGGCGATCGATTACTTCACTAAGTGGGTTGAGGCAGCTTCCTATGCTACGGTAACCAAGACTGTTGTGGCACGGTTCATTCGACATAACCTGATTTGTCGATACGGCGTCCCTGAAAGGATCATTACAGACAACGGTACCAATCTCAATAATAAGATGATCACTGAGCTCTGCGAGCAGTTTAAGATACAGCACCATAACTCTTCTCCTTACAGACCGAAGATGAATGGGGCTGTAGAAGCAGCAAATAAGAATATTAAGAAAATCGTGCAGAAGATGACAGTGACTTACAAAGATTGGCACGAGATGTTACTGTTCGCTCTACATGGGTACCGTACCTCAGCCAGGACGTCAACCGGGGCAACTCCTTTCTCCTTGGTTTATGGTATGGAGGCAGTCTTACCGATCGAAGTGCAAATACCCTCTCTCCGGATAATGAAGGATGCAGATCTGAACGAAGATGATTGGATCCAGACACGACTTGATCAATTAAACCTTATTGATGAAAAGAGACTTGTTGCTATCTGTCATGGTCAGACGTATCAAAAACGGATGATCAGGGCATTTAACAAAAAGGTCAGACCACAAGAGTATCAAGTTGGGGATCTGGTAATCAAGCGAATCATCCTTCCTCAGAGTGATCCAAGGGGCAAATGGACCCCTACGTACGAAGGGCCATTTGTGGTTAAACATGTGTTCTCAGGAGGAGCCATGATTCTAACCAACATGGATGGTGACGACCTTCCTCACCCCGCCAATGCAGACATAGTAAAAAGATACTACGCATAAAAAAGACCTGCTAGGCTGACATGCCTAGGCAAAAATTAGGGCTTCCCGGTGAACCAAAAGGGTTCGGGCAAAATGAAGGGATGAAATGAAAAAATCTGTACACCCGGCAAGTCGAAAACCTGAAAAGGCGGCTTGGGCAAAAATGGGTATCCCGGTGGACTGAAAACCCGAAAGGGCAGTCCAGGCAAAAGTTAGGGATAAAGCGTAATACTATGTCTCATTGGATCACTTTGCATCCAGAATCCGGTATCTACATCAAGTTCAGACGGCATCGATCAGTCAGCTTCATCTTTAACTAAGGTCATCAAGTGATGAGACGCTCGGAGATATAAAGGCAATAGCAGAGTTGAAACCCAATGGGATCATTCATTTTACACAGCTGTTTTATTTTCTCTTGTACAAAATTTGTATAAACTCTTTTGTTCGGCGGCGTTCTCTTACTAGGACGTCAGCCTCTTGTACATAAACGCCTATTTTACAGGCAAATTCAAAACCAATACAAAATCACTTTTCAGTTAAAATTGCCAATTGTTTTTCCTTTTCTGTTTTGTTTTGCGAAGAACGTCCAAGGTTCAATTTGTGATATATGCATTGACAATAATTTGCTAACTCATGAATATTTTCATACGAAACAAAGGATTAATTACAGGTAACATTAGAAACAGGGGCAATAAAGAGTTGTCTAAGCAATCTAATTGTTTTGTCCTCCAAGGTATCAAAGTGGGTTCAACTAAAGAACACAACCAAACATCTTAATTCCCCAGAGAGTGAGCCAGCAAGTCAGTGCACTCTCCTCAAGCCAAGCTATATTATCAACCTTAAGGAAGTTGGGTATTCCCCGCAGATCTCAATATTCCCCAGCAGCATATATACATTCTTAACAAGCAGCCCCGGCAGTCTTGATCTAAGATTGTTCCCCGGAGGTATATCAAACATCCAGTGGAGTTACTTCCAGTACAATTCAAAACTTCCCCAGGAGAGTCCAATCTAGTTCCCCAGGAAAGTTGGAATTCATCTCCCCAAGCAGTAAGCTTATCCCCAGTAGATTCTGGAAGCTTATCCTCGCAGAACACGAACGCGTCGCCCGGCTTTATTCAAAGAGTTATTTCCTCACAAGGATATAACTGGGTTATCCTCAGCCAAGAGCCACAAAAAGAGCATCCTCGACGGAGTCTTCTTATCCCCAGCGAAGTCTATTAACACTTCCAACATAACCATGGTACCCCCAGCAAGTTATTATCAACAACTCAGCAAAGTACCTCTATCCCCACAGAGTATTGCTTCCCAGCAAGATCACTAGAGTACTTTTCTCCCCGCAGAGTAATCTATTCTCCAAGTTTATTCCCCGACGAAGTTATCTTCTCTTACCGGTATTCTTGCAACTATCATCCCCAGCGGAAGCAAAAATCTATTCTTCAACATCAGCCCAGGAGTGACTTCCCGGCACACGTCAAGGATTTACTTTCCTAGACGGCAAAGATACATTCATAAACATCACATATATCATTGTAGCATGCATATACGTATCATATCTTACGAATCTCATTTATGTTAAGAGCATCATTGCTTGATCATATCATGCATTGCATATGACTGACCTTTACCTTTCAGGAAAGACCCAGTTAAATCCTCAACTACATTTCAAGACCTAGACCGGTTCAGTTAAATCGACCCTAAGATTTTTCTGTTTCTTATCCAGTCCAAGGCCTTCTCTGGTTCAGTCAGATCGACCCTAAGATCTCCCTGTTTCTTATCCAGTTGAAGACATTTCAAGACCTAGACCGGTTCAGTTAAATCGACCCTAAGATTTCTCTGTTTCTTATCCAGTCCAAGGCCTTCTCTAGTCCAGCTAAATCGACCCCTAACAGATTTTCCTGATAAAGACTCAGTAGAAGTTATCCAAGATTCTCTCAATGATTACTGTTGAGGTTGTAGTCGCCTGTGGTTCTCTCCCCGATACTGCGGAGGTAGTAATCATCCCAAGTTTCTCTCAGCGTTACTGTTGAAGTAGAAGATATCCAAGATTCTCTCAATGATTACTGTTGAGGTTGTAGTCGCCTGTGGTTCTCTCCCCGATACTGCGGAGGTAGTAATCATCCCAAGTTTCTCTCAGCGTTACTGTTGAAGTAGAAGTTATCCAAGATTCTCTCAATGATTACTGTTGAGGTTGAAGTCGCCCAAGATTCTCTCAATGATTACTGTTAAGGTTGAAGTCGTCCAAGATTCTCTCAATGATTACTGTTGAGGTTGAAGTCACCCATGGTTCTCTCCCCGATACTGCGGAGGTAGTAATCATCCCCAGATTCGCTCAGCGTCACTGTTGAAGTAGAAGATATCCAAGATTCTCTCAATGATTACTGTTGAGGTTGTAGTCGCCTGTGGTTCTCTCCCCGATACTGCGGAGGTAGTAATCATCCCAAGATTCTCTCAGCGTTACTGTTGAGGTTGTAATCATCCAAGGTTCTCTCACTGTTCCTGTTGAGGTAGTAACCACCCCTGGTTCATTCATCACCGTTTGAAGCTCCAGATTCAGCTCTTGTAACCAGTCAGGACACATCTATACAAAGAATTTGAAGACCAGCTCCTGTAACAGGTCAGGTAATCATTTTTCTCTTTTGTAGGTACGCAAGTTCTCGCTAAGAAATCTCTTATGCGATCAACATCCAGATGGCATCTATAAGCCCATCCACCTCCCATCATCTCTTAGCATGGCATCTACAAGCCCATCATCCTATCCATCAATCTCCAAATGGCATCTATAAGCCCATTCCCCACATCACACTACTATGTGAGCGCAAATTTCTGGGCACTCTAATGTTCAATCATCTTCCACCTTCGGATTACGAAAGGCACGTCAGCCAATCTGCATCCTCAGGTCTAAGAAGATTGAACAGGGGCAACTGTTGTACCCCAAAATTTGCCCTCCCATATTCTTCAAGAATTGCCATGTCAAAGCTCCAAAATCTCCCCAAGGGTTGCACAGTTCAAGGGCCTCCTAACAGTCAAAATTAGGGTTTTGGTTCTGACAAAGAAAATGAAGTTTCCAAGGGTCAAATCAAGTCCCACATGCCTACAAACATGGTCAAGCATCCTCATCAAGACTTACAGCACAAAATTGCACAGTCAAAAACCCTAGTTGCACTACAGTCAACTGTAGGGGCAAAATGGTCATTTGACAGTCAAAAGTTCAAATTTTTGGTCAACATCTCATTTTGAAGCCACAAACATCATTTGATCAATACTTGATCATGATTCTCAAAGCTTGGCTCAAAAATCATCAAGATGCAAAAGTTTCCATATTTGGACAGTTGAAAAAGTCAACTGTAATTTGACCAAGGCATAACTTTCACATGGATTATCAGAAAAATTCCATACAAAGCTCATTTTGAAGATAAAGACATTTCCTACAACTTCTCTTCACACTTCAAGTCCAAGAAATGCTCTCACAAAAAGTTATCAATTTCAACATTATAGGTCATTTTCAAAAGTCAACAAAAAGGGACTTTAAGTCAAAGGCCATAACTTGAGATTGGTAAATCAAAATGACATGGGACCAAAGAAATTGGTTAGAGGACCCAAAGACCTTTCCAAAATGTCCAAGAACATGAGCAAAGCTTAAAAATTGAGCAAGTTATGCCTTGTGGAAGCTGGGAAATTTTTGGATATTTTGAAAAGTCAACATTGCTTCAAATGTCTTAAAAATGCCAATGGGCCTCTTTTTCTTCCACAATTCATCATCCAAGGCATGCGCACGACCATTTGGCCCAAAGGGAAGTTTTTTTATCATTTTTATTTATTTATTTGGATTTTTAATTATTAATAATTCATTTAATTAAATTAAATATGTGGAAAATACTAAACTTAGGTTTTTGAATCTTTTTGTGCATAGAATAGGCTTAAGATTTCGTGCATAATCAGATTTAGAAAGAATCATGGTGATTGGACATAATTTGAATCAAATTTGCATGAAAAGATTGAAAAAAATATATGCATGGAAAATCAAATTTTTTCTCATCAATTCCTTGATTCCTTGGACCAAATTCTCAACCCTAATCATTCACATGTATATATTGATGCAAACCCTAATGCATAGAACCGCCCAGCTGCGCAGATAAGCCATAGCAAAACTTGCAATTTTCTCAAAAAAAGTCCAATACTGAAAACTAAGTTCTAGGGCGATTTAAGCCAAAATACCTGTTCCATTGGCTTGCTGAGACTTCAAGGAAGGAGACTGAATCAATATCATAGCCTGAAGCCTTGAGAATTGGTAATTATAAGTCAAACTGTTTTCACTTTTATGCATATTCGTGTTTTAATATTCAAGCATATTCATTGCATTTTTCTTATGGATTCTTACTAATTGGTTGCTTCTGAAACTAACTGCATACTTTAATTAAGTTTTCGTGCCAAAATAGAAGATTCACCATTGACACAGGCTAGGGTTCTTCAAGTTTTAATTTGGGCGTTTCTAAATGCTGTAAAATTGGAACATCACAGTACCATGACTGAACTCAGCGTGCTTGGACGATCTGAATAGATACCTCGCGCCCAATTTATATAGCCCCATGGCCTATTCGCTATTCTTGGATAAAGCATATTTTGGGGGGGTTTAAAACGCCCGCTAACCTTTTCATGTTTCAGGAAATAAACAAAACGAAGAAGAAGATGATGAAGTGTCCAGCAACAATTGGTTGATTTGAAAATTCGCGCTAAAAATTCCACTAACGTTTGTTTTCTTTCATATTAATTGTTGATTGTATAATAAATAAAGTGCGTGTGTGGTACAGTTGGTCCAGGCGTGTATTGGTGATCTCCAGGACCTGGGTTCAATCCCAGGTCCCCCATCCCTTTCCATATTATTTTTATAAACATGCTTCTGTGCAGTTTCGTTACAAGGGAACACCATACGTCCCTCAAATCCAGCTTGCCACGCGTGCAATGGTCTCAGTCCAAAGGTCCAGATTTGTTGAATACCATAGGCGCTAGTCAAAGAAGTTACACGCTGGAACAAAAGTCAAACGAGGCCAAGGCTTAATGGGCGTGAAATACTGGACTCTATACTGGACTCTACCTCCCAATTTGGGGACAGAACCCCTTAGGGTTTGCATCTTTTATTCTTTTCTTATATTTTTCTTTTCTTTGTTTTTATTAATTTCTTTTGATTCTTTGATTTAATATTTTCATAAAAAACACAAAAACAATATAAAAATCAGAAAAAAGACAAAAATAAATATTTTTATTTAATGTTATATTTTGTAAATAAATCTCATTAATCTAATTTAGCTTTCTTTAAATCTAGGATTAATCTTAATATTTTTTTTCAATAAAAACCTAAAAATTGGTAGAATTAGGGTTCCAAATAATTTTCCATTCTTTTCTTTTTTTCTCACCATAATTACTTATTAAATATTATTTATTTTTATAAATCAAATTGCATGTAAATAATTAGATTAGTCTTAGGTTTAATTTTAACATGTTTTCTTAATAAATAAATAAAAACAATTAGAATTAGGGTTAATATTTTAATTTCATTTAATCTTTCTCATAAAAATTCATAAATCCAAAAAATACCAAAATAATTTCTTTTTTTATTTTAATCTAATTAATTTAGTCATTTAATTTAATTTCATTAAGAAGGGTCCAACGCCCTCGTTTCCAATTTTAATTTAATTCGCGCATTCTATTTTCATTCTTTTAAATATTTATGTAATTCTCCCAAAGCCGTGTAAACTTAATTTCTCGCACTTTACTTTATTTCTTTATTTTCTGTCAAATCGGGTCTTGGATTTAAATTTGGCGATGTGGACCCGCGCCTTTGTAATAGTTTAGAACTTTATCTTTCCGCACTCTTATTTTAACTGTTAATAATGGCATGCAAGAATGAATGATAAAATAAAAACAAAAGCGTAGATCACCCATAACATGACAAGACAAAATAAACGAATTTGACACACAAATCACACACCACCCCTAGGGTACGCCTCACTGTTTCCTTGCCTCGAAAGGTGATCGTCGAGTAGAGGATGTCTTAGTAAGTCCTCATGATCCGGGAACCTGGCATGAGGGTAGCTTCTAAGGTGTCTTCCTATTGCTCTGGTGATCACCATGTCCCGAACCTCGAATTGACCCGAACACCTCCAACGGTGGTGCTACCTACCTCTCAATGGTGGGATGGCACTACTTTAAAGGACATTTACACAGACGAATTCCTTAGGGTAGGTAGACGACTCTAGATACTTGCTCTAAAGTTCAAACAAAATCAAAATTACTTTTCACACCGACACCTTTTCAAAAAGCTTTCGAAAGCAATTTTTCAAACACTCTTGAGGACCGATACAAGAGTCGAGCTGGAATTTTCAAAGAAACTTTTTAAAACCCACATTGAAAAGCAAACAAACCATTTTTGAAAACACAATGAGCAAGTATCTAAGAGCCCATGGATAACCATGGATAGAAAGGGTGCTAACACCTTCCCTTTCTATAATCTACCTCCCGAACCGAGAGCAATCTCTATAAGGAATTTTTCTGTGCTTTTGTCCTTTCCATTTGGAGAAAATAAAAGACGGTGGCGACTCTTGCTTCCGCGACATTTCGCGAACCAGCGTTAAACAGTCAGTTCCAGATCCACCGATCACAGCGGGCACTAGCATTAACTGAATACTCCTTGACCTTTATGCCTCTTAAGGCAGTGAAAGGACAAGTGGTGACAGACTTTATAGTCGACCACTCAATTCAAGTTGAGAGTATTAATTATATGGAGATAGAGCCTTGGGAATTCTACTTCGATGGTTCCAACCATAAAGATGGAACAGGAGTAGGGGTCTTGATTATTTCTCCAGAAAAAATCCCAACAACATTCAAGTACAAGATATCAGGTACTTGTTCGAACAATGAGGCTGAGTATGAAGCTCTAATTACTGGCCTTGAGATATTGTTGGAATTGGGGGCAACTCGAGTCGAAATAATGGGAGACTCAGAGTTAGTCATTAAGCAAGTCACAAAAGAATATAAGTGCATAAGAGAAAATCTCATTATGTACTTTGTGATAGCAAATCGTTTATTGAAAAAATTCGAAATGGTCAACATTCGACACATACCCAGATTGGAAAATCAAATAGCCAACGATTTGGCACAAATTGCATCTGGGTACAAAATTTCAAAAACGAGACTACAAAGAGCAATCGAAGTTCGAGAAAAGATAAAAGCAACTTGTTTGTCACCAACAGATTTGAAATCGACAAGACTAGGGTATGCTGATCAAAGCAACTTCGAAATTTCGTTCATAGACAATTTGTCAGAGCAAGATTGGAGGAAACCCATTGTGGATTATCTACAAAATCCAGCAGCTTCGACAGAACGAAAAATAAAATATAGGGCGTTGAGTTACGTGCTCATGGGTAATGAGTTATTTAAAAAGACGCCTGAAGGGGTATTGCTAAAGTGTTTAAGTGAAACTGAAGCATACATAGCCCTTTCGACTACGCACGCTGGAGCATGTGGGGCTCACCAAGTAGGCCATAAGATGAAATGGTTGTTGTTTCGACAAGGACTATATTGGCCCACCATCTTGAAAGATTGTGTCGAGTTCGCCAAGGGTTGCCAAGAATGTCAAGTCCATACAGACATCCAGCATGTACCAGCAAGCGAACTTCACTCAATAGTGAAACCTTGGCTTTTTAGAGGATGGGCGTTGGACCTTATTGGAGAGATTCGACCAGCATCATCAAAGATCCAGAAGTATATATTGGTAGGCATTGATTATTTCACTAAGTGGATCGAAGCTATTCCTTTAGTCAATGTAGACCAAGAAAATGTCATTGAATTTATTCAAAAGAACATTATCTTTAGATTTGGAATCCCTGAAACTATAACTACTGATCAAGGATCAGTTTTCACCGGTCGAAAGATGCAGGAATTCGCTCAAGAAACAGGCTTTAGACTCCTAACGTCAACACCTTATTATGCACAGGCAAACGGTCAAGTTGAAGCAGCGAATAAAATAGTGATTGGCTTGATAAAAAAGCATGTAGGGAAGAAGCCAAAAAACTGGCATAAGACGTTAGACCAGATCTTGTGGGCCTGTCGAACGTCCCCAAAAGATGCCATAGGTACAACACCATATAGGATAACCTTTGGTCATGACGCAGTGTTGCCAACGGAAATTTGTCTTCAATCTGCAAGGGTTCAGAGACACCATGATATCCCCTCTGAAGTTTATTGGGATATGATGTTAGACAAACTAGTAGATTTAGACGAAGAAAGACTGCGCGCTCTCGACCTACTAAGGATTCAGAAGAAAAGAGTAGAAGACTCTTACAATAAAAAAGTGAAACCTAAGGCATTCTCGCCTGGAGAATTAGTTTGGAAGGTGATTCTCCCCATGGATCGAAGGGATCGAAGCATGGGAAAATGGTCACCCAAATGGGAAGGACCATTCAGAATTATCCAAACTTTTTCTGGTGGAGCTTATGAAGTCGAAGAGTTAGATGAAGATAAAAGGCTCTTGAGAGTAAACGGAAAATATTTGAAAAAGTATAAACCCATGCTCCAAGAGATCAAAATAAATAGCAAGTAATGACTAAATTAACCATAAATAGCCAAGATGGAAAATTTTATAAGAATTAGCCAAAATGGCTACATTGTCAAATACATATTACAATACATGGTTAAATAGCTGAGTAATTTAGAAGGGGATAGAATCTCTGAGTCGAAGGTACTTGGCCTGCTGCAACTCTAGTCTTTTGTTGCACAAGGCATTCGCCTAGGCAAGCTTGGCAATTTGGTCATCGAAGGCTTGGGCTTTCTCAGCAAACTCTAGGCCTCGCGTAACTTCAGCTTGGCTTTCTGTGTCTGAAACAGTCAAGAGAAGCTCCTCCTTGCACTTAGTATTAGCATTCATCTTGGCCTCCAGCTCTTCGATTTGCGCCTTTATGGAGGCATTGTCTCGATCTATGGCGTCTATTTCTTCTTGCTTGGATGCCTTTTGCCTCGACAACTCTGCAATTCGAGAAGTCGTCTCAGCTACCTCAGTCCAGGCAGAAGAACTTTTGCCATGTAACGCTTCGAGCTGGCTGTTGAAGCCCCTCTGACGTCGATAGTCTGCTGAGACTTGATCAACAATGGAGTATAACTCCATGATAAAGCTCGAAACCTCTGGAGTCACAGCGAGCAAGTCGACTGCATTCAAAATAGCTCCCAAACACGACGGAGCAGTAGGGTCCCCCTCCAAAGCCTTCATCAAATCTTTCTTGAAGAACTGAGCCTTGACCTTCATCAAAGCCTCATCGAGAGGAGAAGTCGAAGTGGACTTCCCCGATTGAGTGGAAGCATCCTGACTAAGGTCAGATGAACTTCCCCTACTCTCGATAATGGAATTCAGATAGCCAATGGGATCAGTTTGCTTCAAGAGTGCTAAGTCTTCTTTGGACTTATGCTTTGTCGAGGTGGTAACCCTTACAGCAGCGTTGTCTTGGGGTGGAAGTTGTTGAGTAGCATTTGCATCGACATGACTCTCTTCGACCTGAAGTTCAGCAGTGCCAGCATCAGCGTGATCCTCTTCGTCATGTTGTTCCTCTGACAGATCGACCACTTGAATCTCCTTTGGTTGTTGTTCTTCTGTTTCGGCGTTGGCTTCATCGTTCGCCAACTCCTTCTCTTGTGGCCTACTGTGTTCAGCAGAGTTTAGTGTTTCAGAAGTCTTTGGTGCTGAACTTTCAGTGGTCTCCTGAAAATAGAAGAGGAAGAATCTTCTAGTTTAGAGAGAGACACAATCGAACGTGAGTATCAACACCTGAGTTAAAAATGGTCAGAGAAACTACCTGCAGAGGAACTTCAGCCCCAGGGCTGGAATTATCACTTTCGACGGGTTTATTGAGCAAAACATTTAGCTCCTCCTCCGTTGGCTCTTCGATAATTACTGGAGGTGGCCTGGGTCTTCTCCCAGCAACCTTTATTCTGATTGTGGGTCGAGTCTCAGGAGAAGGAGCATCGTTCTTCAGTTTTCTCCGTTTAAGAGGAGCGGGGGGAGATTCATCCTCTTCGTCACTCCCAGATTCGACCGTCAGTGCAGGTCGTTTCTTGGGTGAAGGTGCCTGAAAACCAATTGGAGTTCGATTTAGAACGCTACATCGAAAATCAGAATGTTAAAACTAGAAGGAAATAATAAGAGTTTGGTTACCGGTGCTGAAGATTTTATCGAAGGACCTTCCCCCTGATGGCTTGTTGTAGTTTTCGCCGGTGCTGGAGGTTTTGTCAAAGGACCTCCTCCCTGTTGGCCTTCTGCGGCTTTCTTTGCTGCAGGCTTCCGAACAACTGAAAGAAGACAAGTTATAATTAACAAGTTACCAGTCGAAATGGAAAGACAAAATAATTTGAAGAGTGAACGTACATTTCTTTATTTTGTCAAGGACTAGAACGAAAGACTTCTGAAGTTCGTCCACAAAGTCTTTCTCGTCGAAGAACTCTTCAGCATAGTAACTCTTCCACCAGTCTTCGAAGGACGGTGAACAGAGGAAGTTAAGTTGATAATCGAACAGTGAAAGTATTGTTCGACCTGCATACCTGCCAATATGCTTGGTGGCAGCATCTTCAGTATAGTCGTTGCAGAAATATAACATGGATTTCTCCTTAGAAAAAATAGGAGAAGGAAGTGATTGAATGATACCAAACTGTCAAGAGACCAGGTTTGGTTGGTAAGCGATCAAGCTCAGGTGAGTCTTGGAGCTCTTAAAGTGCAGGGGCATTATTTTGGGTGTGAGAAATGCTTCCCACATTATTGTGTGTTCTTCGACATGAGGGTCACCTGACGACTTAGGATGGGGCCAGGTGAACCATTCTGGACCAACCTTTCGTCGAGCGAAAGGAGCCATGGTCGAAGTGAATTCTTTTCTTTTTGCAAACATCAAGATGAAGTTTGCAAAAGTCTGTTGAAGCTCCAGCCCATCTTCAGTCGGGGTCAGTAGAGCTAATCTGGTGCCTTCGATACGCCTGTTTGCTATCTCAGGAGCTTGCTCATTTATTTGAGTTTTCTAAGGTAAGAAAGACTCAAAAGTGGCATTGAGCCACAGTTGAAGTAGCCAAAAGGGTCCCGCAAGCAACAGACTGGCTCTATTCTCGATGACCTTCAACAGAGTCGCTCCGCTGCTGATCGACTCATACAGATTCGCCAAGATTAATTCTGCCAAACAAATATTTTGGCCATGGTGAAGCTGGGTGGCAAGGGTGACCATCTTCTTTGTCACCTGTAAAGACTTTGTACAGAACACAAAGCGTGACAACCAAATGGCTAGAAACGAAATATGCTCTACATCCGTCACAGTGGCTGTCGACCTATCATGGTAATGGTTAATATAGGTGGTATAGGTGGGTTTTGTAGCTGAGAATCCAATCTGATCCTCCGACATTTCCTCTGGGTCGAAATAATCCCCAGTGGGTCGAAGGCCAGTGATGGCCGCCACGTCGAAAAGCGTGGGTGTTAGCATTCCACAAGGAAGGTGGAAAGTGAAATGAGTGTAATCCCAGAAAAGCAAAGAGGCTATCAGCATCTCAGGGGAGTAGTTGAGACCCGTCTTCGACAGCATGACCAGGTCGTATATCCCCAGGTTCTTCCAGATAGAAGCCTGGATTTTTTCCATCTTCTCTAGCCAAGCGCTGTAGTCAGATGTGAGGCTAGGGCTAGACCTAAAAGCCCTAACACCCCTATTGAAGAAGCGAAGATCTATCTTCTCCTTAGCGGGATCTTCGTTGTCATCTGCAGCTTTTTTAGAGCACCCAACAGGTTTGAGCGCCTCAAGCACTGGAAAGAAGTTCTTGATCTTCATGGATTCATCAATGCATGGGGATAACGGGCCAGACATGGCGAAGATTTGGTTGGAGTATCCAACCGGAATCATTAGTTGGTGTGAATAAGCTTCACGCTCAGTAGTTTCCAGGGGTTCAGGAACCCTTCGCTGGCCTGTAGGGGTAACTGTTGGAACAGTTGAGAAGATTTTGGGTTTAGCATTTCTGGAAGGGATGTTAGAACTAGGAGCGTTAGAGGAACCTGAAGCCATTGTTGAGTTAAGGTTGAAGGTGGAGTGAAGAACAAAGTGTTTGCAAGTTTGCAGAGATTTTGTGTTCAACAAGGAAGTTTGAATGTAGAATAGCGTGAAAAAGTCCCACAATGGGTACCTAGCGCTATTTATAGTGGTTGGGAAATCCCCAAATTCGAGGCCATTTAATGTTGCAGAAGATAGTGGGACACATAGCGTTCCTTCGCTGACATAGCCGTTCTGCAGAAACGAAAAGTTGCAGCGTGCGCCCTCGTTTTTGGGAAATTGTCATGATGACAATTTGTGAAAGGACATTGGGCACGCTGAACGCTGTACTGAGGTGAAGTCTTAGGTACAGATGGAATGATGGTTTTTTCTTGGGATTGTCAGTGGTTGGTAGAAGACAAAAAGTGCACAGGTTAATTTGTGGCTAAGATTGAAGGACAGGTGTCGAATGGAATCTCAAAGAATGCCTTTTTCTTTTCAGCGTCGAAATAAGGCATTCTTGGGGGGCAATTTGTTGGCTCCTAAATTCGACACCCTTGTTTTTATTAATATAAGCCATTAAGCATGAAGGATGGTTTCGACCAGCTGGTTCCGTCGAAATGCTCGTCAGAAGATGGCAATGTACTTAGAGAATTTCTTCCAAGGAAGAATCTTGTTGCCTTCGACGTCGAAGGTGCTCCTCGACAAAGGTGTTCGATGCTCAGAGTGGAACGGTTTGAGATTCAAATGTTTGGAGGGAAAACGGTTCCCAGCGGTTACCAAGTGCAACGTGCCAAGATCTGGAGCGTCGAACACTGTGAACGCGCCAAGTGGAGTCATCTCGAAGCAGCATAACTGCCCGACGGTTACTTGGGATGTGTTTAGTATAAATAGTAGTAGTTCACGCAGTTTTTCGCGTGTGTTCACAATTATATACAAGTCACTCATATAGATTCAAGTACCCAGTGTGAGCGAAAGAATTGTTGAGAATGTATGTGTGAAACACCACTTTAATTAATCAAAGTCATTTATTTTCCAGAACTTTATTGCTCTTCATCTACTTTTCCAGTCGAAAGCCTTTATTTCAAGCCTTCCTTTATTCTATCAAGTTTTCTTCTTCATGCAATTTACATAAAGCTTCTTTATTTTCTTGTCATTTAACCATATCAAACTTAGTCAAAACCCCAAAATCAACCATGTCTTAGGATCAATCTGATCGATCCTGCGAGTCACCAAATAAGTAACCTTTTGGAAGATCAGCGGTTGTTTACCAATTCCCACGGTAAACAGTCGCCGAAAGATAGAAATTACAATTTGTGTTAAAGAAAGAAAAACAGTTATGTGAAACGACCCCATTGGGTTCCAACTCTGCCATTGCCTTTATATCTTCAAGCGTCTCATCACTCTGCTACTTGGCCGAAGGTGGATCCGATTATTTAGTGTCGTCTGAGCTTGATAGTTGATTCCGAAGTCTGGTTGCAAGATGATCTAATGAGACATAGTGTTACGCTTTAATCCCTAATTTTTGCCTGGACCGCCCTTTCAGGTTTTCAGTCCAACGGGATACCTTTTTTGCCCAAGTCTCCTTTTTAGGTTTTTGACCTGCCGGGTGTACAAATTTTTTCATTTTCATCCCTTACTTTTGCCCGAACCCTTTTGGTTCGCCGGGAAGCCCTTATTTTTGCCTAGGCCAGTCAACCTAGCGGGTCTTAGATTATGCGTAGCATCTTTTCACTATGTCTGCATTGACGGGGTGAGGAAGGTCGTCACCATCCATGGTGGTTAGAATCATAGCTCTTCCTAAGAAAATGTTCTTAAACACAAATGGCCCTTCGTATGTAGAGGTCTATTTGCCCCTGGGATCACCTTGCGGTAGTATGATGCGTTTGATCACTAGATCCCCGACCTGATATTCTTGACGTTTGACTTTCTTGTTAAAAGTCTTGATCATCCGCTTTTGATACATTTGACCATGACAGATAGCAGTAAGTCTCTTTTCATCGATTAGATTCAGCTGGTCAAGTCGGGTTTGGATCCAATCGTCTTTGTTCAAACCCACATCCTTCATAATCCTAAGAGAGGGTGTCTGGACGTTGATGGGTAAGACTGCCTCCATGCCATACACCAAAGAGTAGGGTGTTTCCCTTGTCGACGTCCGTGCTGAGGTACGGTACCCATGAAGAGAGAATGGCAACATCTCGTGCCAGTCTTTGTATGTCACCGTCATCTTCTGCACAATCTTTTTTATATTCTTGTTAGCCGCTTCAACAACCCCATTCATCTTCGGCCGGTAGGGAGAAGAGTTATGATGCTAAATCTTGAACTGTTTGCAGAGCTCGGTGATCATTGTGTTATTGAGATTTGTACCATTGTCAGTAATAATTCTCTCTGGGACACCATATCGACAGATCAGATTGTGTCGGATAAACCGCGCCACGACGTTCTTGGTTACTGTAGCAAAGGAAGCTGCCTCAACCCACTTCGAGAAATAAGCAATAGCCACCAGAATGAAACGATGCCCATTAGACGCAGTAGGTATGATCTCGCCGATCATGTCGATGCCCCACATTGCAAAGGGCCAAGGAGCCGTCAAAACATTCAGGGGAACCGGAGGTACATGCCCCTTATCAACATAGACTTGGCACTTATGACAGGTTCGAGAATGCTGATAACAATCGGCTTCCATAGTGGACCAATAATATCCTGCCCGTAGGATTTTCTTCGCCATGGTATGTCAACTGGAATAGGTTCCGAAAGTGCCTTCATGTAGCTCTGCCATGATCCTTTCTGCCTCGCCCTTGTCTACACACCGCAGTAAGGTTGAATCATGGTTACGCTTGTAGAGGATTCCATTACTGATGAAGAACTTCACAGCGAACCTTCTCAGAAACTTTTTATCATTAACAGATGCCCCATCGGGGTATTATTGAGCCTCAAGATACCTCTTTACCTCGTGAAACTAGGGTTTATCTGCTACCTCTTCAGTCTCAATGTCACAACAATGTGCGGGTTCATCCAACCTCTCAATGGTAATCTGGGGAGCTTCATTGTCCCACCTGACTTTGAACATAGAAGAAATGGTAGCTAGCGCGTCCGCCAACTGATTCTCCTCTCTTGGGAAATGTTTAAAGGTTATCTCCTCAAAGTGTGGGAGCAATGTCAGTACAAACTCTTTGTAAGGAATAAGGTTCGGTTGCTTTGTATCCCACTCGCCTTTAATCTGACTTATCACCAGAGCAGAATCTCAGAATACACTCAAGAACTTAATCCTCAGGTCAATAGCAGCTCGAAGACCCATGATATACGCTTCATACTCCGCCATATTGTTGGTGCAGTTAAAACATAATCGGGCGGTGAATGGAGTATAAAAGCCCTTAGGAGATATAATTACAGCGCCAATGCCATTACCCAATGCGTTTGAGGCTCCATCAAAATACATAGACCATCGGGATACCTCCTCGGGTCCTTCATCCGGTCCAAGTTCTTCGCATTCGGTTACCAACATAATATTCTCATCCGGGAACTCGAAATTCATGGACTGGTACTCATCCACGGCCTGATGCGCCAAATGATCCGCCACTACACTCCCCTTGATTGCTTTTTAGGTTGTGTATTGGATGTTGTACTCCGTTAAGATCATCTGCCATCTTGCTATCCTTGTGGAGAGAGCGGGCTTCTCGAAAATATACTTGATTAGATCCATCTTTGATATCAACAAAGTGGTGTGAGTCAGCATATATTGTCTCAGTCGGTGAGCAGCCCATGCCAAAGCGTAACAAGTTTTCTCGAGCAATAACTATCGGGTCTCACAGTCGATAAACTTTTTGCTAAGGTAATAAATGGTGTGCTCTTTTCGACCAGACTCGTCATGCTGCCCCAACACACACCCCATTGAATTGTCCAGCACTATCAAGTATAATATCAAAGGTCTTCCTTCAACTGGAGGCATCAAAATTGGTGATTCTTGAAGGTATTCCTTGATTCTTTTGAAAGCGGTCTGGCATTCATCATTCCACTTTACCACTTGATCTTTCTTCAGCAGCTTGAAGATTGGCTCACAAGTAGCAGTCAGATGTGAAATGAACCTGGCGATGTAATTTAGACGTCCCAAGAAACCTCTAACTTCCTTTTCTATGCGGGGAGCCGACATCTCTTGTATGGCTTTTACCTTTGCATGGTCTACCTCAATACCCTTATCACTGACAACAAAACCCAGAAGCTTACCAGACCTTACCCCGAAGGTACACTTGTTCGGATTTAACCTTAGCTTGTACGTCTTCAATATGTCAAACAATTTATGGAGATGATCAAGGTGCTCTTCCTCGGTCTGGGACCTGGCTATCATGTGTTGTACCCCAAAATTTTCCCTCCCATTTTCTTCAAGATTTGCTAAGAGCATGCTTCAAAATCTCCCAAAGGTTGCACAGTCCAATGGCCTCCTAACAGTCAAAAATTAGGGTTTTGGTTTTGACAAAGAAATTGAAGTTTCCAAGGGTCCAAACAAGTCCCACATGCCCTTATACATTGTCAAGCATTCATATGCCAAGTTTCAAGACTCACAGCACATAATTGCACAGTCAAAAACCCTAATTGCCCTACAGTCAACTGCAGGGGCAAAATGGTCATTTGACAGTCAAAAGTCAAAATTTTTGGTCAACATCTTATTTTGAAGCCACAAACATCATTTGATCAATTCTTGATCATGATTCTCAAAGCATGGCTCAAAAAGTCTCAAGATGCAAAAGTTTCCATTTTTGGACAGCTGAAAAAGTCAACTGCAAATTGACCAAGGCATAACTTCCACATGGTTTATCAGAAAAATTCCATCCAAAACTCATTTTGAAGATAATGACATTTCCTACAACTGATCTTCACACTTCAAGTCCAAGAAATTCTCTCACAAAAAGATATCAATCTCAACATTATAGGCCACTTTCAAAAGTCAACAAAAAGGCACTTTAAGTCAAAGACCATAACTTGATATTGGTAAATCAAAATGACATGGGACCAAAGAAATTGGTTAGAGGACTTCAAGACCTTTCCAAAATGTCCAAGAACATGATTAAAGCTTAAAAATTGAGCAAGATATGCCTTGTGGAAGTTGGGAAATTTTTGGGAATTTTGAAAAGTCAACTTTGCTTCAAATGCCTCAAAATTGCTAATGGGCCTCAATTTCTTCCATGAATCATCACCCAAAGGCTATGCACGACCCATTGACATCCAAGGGAGTTATTTTATCATTTTTGATTAATTATTTGAATTATTATTATTATTAATTCACTTAATTAAAATTAAATATGACAAAAATAGCAAATCACACCTTTCAAATCTTTTTATGCAGCATTTTCATCCATCATGACCTCAAGATCTCGTGCACATTCAAAAAGGAAAGATTCTATGCAATTGGCAATGGTTTGATGGCAAAAAGATTTGGAAAAAGATGCTTGAAAATCAAATATTGAAAGCATTAAAACAATGGATCATGGGCTTGTTTTGCTTGACCTAATCATGCTACATACATATACAAACAAAACCTAATGCATAAGAAAAAAAAGCCGCGCTCAGAAGATAGAACAAAAATTGCACTTTTACACAAAAAATATCAAAACTGTTTTCATAGCTAGAGCTTGTTTCAAAGATCAAAAACCATTCCACTTCACTCCTGATACTACCAGGAAGCTTTTGCAATTGAAATCAAGTCTCCACGCATAAGGAATTGGTAGAACCACGTTGCCCTGTTCATAAATATTTTCATATTCGTGTTTGAATTTGCATACACTTTCCATACGTTTTAAGCATTGATTTATACTAACATGAGTGTTCTGAAGCTATTGGCATTCTTTGATTGAATTTTTAAGCCCTGTACACGAATCCACCATGAAAGCTGCTTAGGGTTTCAGAGCTCTAATTTTGGGGTTTTACGCATAAGGCAAAATTGGCCAATAAAACCAGTACCATTGGAATCGTGACATCAAAACGGATTGAAATCACCCACCGCGCCCTTTTTCTTTTTGCTTATGAGCTAATCGCTATTATTCCATGGCTGTTTTAGTGGGGGTTTAAAACCCCCGCTATCTATTCTATATTTTCAGGCAAAAACGAAGAAGCAAGGGAGAAGACGCTGAGCTGTTGGCTTGTGGTTGGTTAGTTCAAACATTTGCGCGTTTTATTTTAATCCAGCATAATATTGTTTTCTCTCTCATAATAATCATGGTCCACTAAATGAACAAAGAGACTCAATGGCTCAGTTGGCTTGTGCGTTGTCCCACAGGTATTGGGACCTGGGTTCGATTCCCAGGTCCCCCACCCTTTCCATAATTTTTCTTCTAATGTACTTCTATGCAACATGCCATCCAAGGACCATCATGCGTCCTCACTATCTAGCCTGCCAAGTGTCCAGGAACTCCAATCTAAGGGCCAAAATGGGAGGATTACCATGGACGCTAGTCAATCATTCTGCACGTGACCACTGAAAAGTCAAAAAGGCCTCATGCTGATGGGCCAAAATGCTCACAATAAACCTCCTCAATTGGGTCAACCACCCCCCATGTTTGCATTTTCTTTCTCTCTTTTTGTTCTTTTCTTTTATTTATTTTAATTATTTTAATTGTTTCTTTTAATTCACAAAATAATTTTCATAATACAAAAAAATCAGAAATCATAAAAATAAAATATGTTTATTGTTTTTAATATTTAATTCACTAATATTTTATTTTGTAAATAAATTTTCAATAATCAATTTAGTTTAAATTTAGGTTTTCAACTTTAATGTTTTTTTTAATAACTAAAATACAGAAAAATTAGGTTTTTAGCATTTTTATTCTTTTCTCATTAAATAAAATTTTCTTATTATTATTATTATTATTATTAATCATTAATTATTTTTGTAAATACTCTTGTAATTAAACAATTAGTAAATTAGGTTTAAACTTAAATATTCTTCTTTAACAAATTAAAAATAGTGTAGAATTAGGGTTTCTAATAATAATTAATTTTCTTTCTTTATTTTCATTAAATAAAAAAAAACATAAAAAACAATTTCTTTTCTCGTTAAATAATTAATTAACTTTCAATTTCGATTTAATTTCTTTAAAGGGCCCAACGCCCTCGCATTCGATTCTAATTTCTTTTCGCACGTTTATTTTTATTTCCTTTCTGAATATAATGTATTTGCCCCAAAGCTTTGTAATAGTAATTAGGACATTTACTTTCCGCACTTTTATTCAAAATCGGGTCTTTGTTAATTTGGCGATGTATAAGACCCGCGCCTTGTAATAGCGTAGGACCTTTATTTTCCGCATTTTAATTTCCGCACCTTTTAACTGCTAACTATTGCATGAAAGAATGAATGGCCCAAATAAAATCAAAGCGTAGCTCACTCAATGCATGATCAAGATAAAATGTAACTGAAAATGACACACAATTCACACACCACTCCTAGGGCACGCCTCACTGTTGCCTTGCCCCTTGAAACGTGGTCGTCGAGTATAGGACGTCTTAGTGAGTCCTTATGTCCATTGATCTAGTTGCCTCGAAACAAGTTGCCTCGAAACGGTTGCCTCAGAATAGTTGCCTCGAAACGGTTGCCTCGGAATAAAAAGATCAATGGCATAAGGGTAGCTTCTAAGGTGTCTTACTGTTGCTCGGTGACCACACTGTCCCTAACCCTCGAATTGACCCGAACACCTTCAACAGTGGTGCTACCTACCTCTCAATGGTGGGATGGCACTACCTTAAGGACATTTACATGGCCTAATTCCTTAGGGTAGGTAGATGACTCGTAGATACTTGCTCTATTTCAAAAAAACAAATCAAAACTCTTTTTACACCGACACTTTCAAAAAGCTTTCAAAACAATTTTTCAAACACTCTTGAGGACTGATACAAGAGTCGATCTGAAATCTTTAAACGAAACTTTTTCAAACCCACTCACACTTTGAAAAGCAAACACATTTTGAAAACACAATGAGCAAGTATCTAAGAGCCCATGGATAACCATGGATAGAAAGGGTGCTAACACCTTCCCTTTCTATAAATCTACCTCCCGAACCGAGAAACTATCTCATAAGGAATTTTGCTGTGCTTTTGTCCTGTCCATGCTGGAGAAAATAAAAGACGGTGGCGACTCTTGCTTACCGCGACATTTCGCGAACCAGCGTTAAACAGTCAGTTCCAGATCCACCGATCACAGAACTGGCGACTCTGCTGGGGATATTTTTAAAGTGAGGTGTACCTTAGGACTAAGATCACTGTGTTTTCAATTGCTTTGACTTGTTTGCCTTAAATTGTGGGACTGTCTTGGGAGTTCTATAGATCCTAACCCGGATCTGGGGATACCTTCTTAGAAAGTAGCAACAAGGTTGTGAGGGAACTGTGTGGGGTATACCAACATGGTTGAAACAGTCTGCTACGTTGATGTGCCACTTTGGTGTGTACCGGTAACCCTTGAGTTCAGTCAAGGAGAGTACGGGGCCGCCGCGTGGTGTCGTGAAGCATCAACTGACCTTAGGAACCTTAATTGAACCATCTTGGCCTCTTTAGGGTAGTGAGATAACTGACTTTGGTGCAGTCCGAGGTTGGTTGATACTCGATACTACACTCAATTGAGGGTTGTTTTCTTGGAATATTTCGGTTGCCAGTTCAGTGGCTAAATCGAAACGATGAACAATGAAAGCAATCCAATGATATTGGGACCCTTAGAACCCGGTTACTTTGATAGGACAGGTTTGAGCCCACCAACTTCAAGAGGGTAATACCCAGACCCCATGCTGGCCTAAACTCTAAGGGCTTATCTTGTGTGACTTGTGTGCCTTACCATGTTTGCTCCTTGTGAATATTTATGGTGTGTTTAATCATAGCATCATGACATCATACAGCATCATATGCATTCACTGACCATTTCAGGGGTTCGAATCTTCATCTTTGTTTTTGTTTTGTAGGACATGGAAATTGTTCGCAGAAAGACAATTCAGATCAGCCTTGTAAGGATCCCTCCTCAGCTTAAGGAGCTTATATCCAGGATTCCCGAGAGCTCTTCATTCAGTGAAAGACATGGAAGACTCATCAGCTTGGTCAACACCAACAATGAGGAAGACATGATAAAGGTCCTGTTCCAGTTCTTTGACCCTCTGCATCACTGTTTCACTTTCCTGGATTACCAACTGGTGCCTACATTGGAGGAGTTCTCCCGGCTTCTGAAGATTCCTATCCTTGATCCACTACCCTACAACGGTACGGAAAAGGAACCCAAGCTTGAAGAGATTGCTAAAGCCTTACACCTACAACCATCTGACCTCAAGGGACATTGGGAAGTTAGAAGTGGTATTAAAGGGTTCTTAGCCAGGTTTCTGTTTGAGAAGGCCCAAGAATGTTGGAACTCCCTTGACCTACAAGCTTTTGAAGAAGTTGTGGCCCTCCTTGTCTATGGTTTGGTGTTGTTCCCTAACCCAGATCAGCTTATAGACATCAGTGCTGTCCAGATCTTCATGTCCAGGAATCCTATACCTACGTTACTGGGGGACATCCTTCACTCATGTTACACTCGAACCATGAGAAAAAGAGGTGTCCTTATGTGCTGTACTCCTCTTCTGGGAAGGTGGTTTATTTCGCACCTTCCACAATCAGTTTTGAAGAACGAGCGGGGTTTGAGATGGTCACAGCGATTGATGACTCTTACACATGCTGATATACATTGGTGCCCTCGGTCCAGAGAGGATGTCACTATCATTGATCGTTGCGGGGAGTACCCTAATGTTCCTTTACTTGGAATCAGAGGAGGTATTACTTACAACCCATGCTTGGCTTGGAGACAGTTTGGTTATGCTCGGAGGGACGGCCCTCATGACATGTTAATTCCTGACATAGTTTTTGACTTCGACAATGATGCGCAAGGACTTCGCCAGAGATTTATCAGAGCTTGGAGGATGCCAAGTAGGATAGACAGCAAGACCCTAGGGCACAGGAACTCCATCCCGTTGGAGCCTTATCTCAAGTGGGTACGAGCCCGCTCCCAGAAGTTAGTAATGCCTTATCCTCATGTTCTCCCTGTGATCAAAGAGCCAGTCTTGGAAGGAGAGGTGTCCTACACCATTCAACATCCTGACATGCCCACGTCCTGGGAAGAGATGCAGAAGAGCTGGATCCAGCTTAAGGAAGAACGGAATTCTCTGGAGACCAGTCTACATGCTTGTGAAAAGAAGGTCTTGGAGCTCACCCGCCTACTGCACGAGGAGAAGAATCTCAACACCTACATTGCTCCAAAGAGGATGCGTAGTATCTTTTGGGATTGATTTTCTTTGTAATGTGTGCCTATGAGGCTTGGATGTACTGAACAATTATTTCCTTAATGATAATGTGTGTTCCTTTTTGTCTACAACAAATTTGAACTTTCGAACCCTTGAATGCATTGCATAAACACATATCATTCATCATGTGCATAGCATGTACTCTTCTTTTCAGGTTGCTTACTGTTCTTCGCTGTTTATTTCAGCATCATGAACCCTGAATCATCTACTGAGCTGTCTATCAAGGCCCTTCAGGCGCAGAACACACAATTTCAGGAGCTGATCATGGGTTTGGCTCAAGGTCAAGAAGAGATGAAGGCTTTGCTCCTGAAGAAGGAGAAGAAGAAGAAGAGAACTGTTCTTTTCAACTCGGGTCAGAGGTTTGGTAACACTCTGCAGAATGAGGAAGCTGGTTCTTCTGTAGGCAAAGACAGTCCCTAGGGGGGAAGGGCTCCAAGTCCGGTGGTCTCTGACAACGAGACTGATTTTAATGAGGAACAATATCCTCCGGCTGAAGACAGATACAAGCAGTTAGAAGACTGGCTGAACGCCATGGAAATTCAGCAAGTGCCTGGTTTGGATTTCGGAGACTTGGGTTTATCTTCTGGTGTGATCATCCCGCACAAGTTTAAAGCACCATCTTTCACCAAGTATGACGGGGCGTCCTGCCCTAAGTTACACCTCAGATCTTATGTGCGGAAGATTCAGCCGTATACAGTGGACAAGAACTTATGGATCCACTTCTTCCAGGAGAGTCTTTCAGGGACTCATCTCGAATGGTTCTATCAGCTGGATGGAACCAAGGTTCGTAACTGGGAGGAGTTGGCTACTGCTTTTTACAAGCAGTATCAATATAATGCCGACCTTGCTCCTACACGTACCCAACTCCAGGGTATGTCGCTAGGATCAGGCGAAGGTTTTAAAGAGTATGCGCAGAAGTAGAGGGACCTGGCTGGCAGGGTGCAGCCTCCGTTAACAGACCGTGAGTTAGTGGATATGTTCTTGGGGACCCTATCTGGGCCATTCTTCAATCATCTTATCGGTAATTCGTCTGCATGGTTTACTGACCTCATTCTGACTGGGGAAAGGATAGAGGCTGGCATGAAGTCCGGTAAAATTCAGAAAGGTGCGTCTTCGAGTTCTGAGAAGAAACCTTTTAAGAAGGAGGCCAGTGTTGTGTATGGGCCTAGAAGGCAAGATAAACCAGAGCGCCGCCAATCTGTCAACGCGGTGGTGATTGCTAAACCTGCTGCCGCTCCTCGGCAAACCAATCAACCAAGGGCTGAAAGACCCAGAAGAGAATTTACCCGGATGAGTATGACCTTGTCACAAATCTTGCCGCAGCTGCTATCAACCAACTTGGTGACCGTCAGAGAGGCTCCAAAGGTTGTGAATACTGCATCCCCCAAGTATAATCCAAATGCCCGCTGTGCTTATCACTCCGATAGCCCGGGGCATTCTACTGATGACTGCTGGGCCCTGAGGAATAAGGTGCAGGACCTTATTGACGCGAAGGAGATACAATTTGAAGCGCCTGAGAGGCCAAATGTGGTGACTGCTCCTATGCCCCAGCATGGAGTAAATGCCATTGATGAAGACTTGTATGCCGTTTCTGTGAATGATGTAGCTACCCCTATGTTGACTGTTAAGAGGAACTTGCTGCTGGCCGGTTTATTTCCGGGTTGTAGCGAGGGTTGCCTTTTGTGTGCTGTTTCCCTTACTGGTTGTCCGTTGTTGAAGTTAGGCATCCAAGGCCTGATGGATAGCAAGGAAATTCTGTTCAAGAAGACCGTTGTTCCGTTTGTTCCTGTGGAAGAAGTATCTGTCGTTACAATTTTCAACAATCCAATCAAGGCTCCCCCGAGGAAGCCAGTTAAAATCATGATTGTCGCACCCATTGTTATTACTGTTCCGGGGCCCCTCCCCTATGAATCTGATAAGGCTGTCCCGTGGCACTATGGGGCAGATGTATATGTACTTGGAATAAAGCAAGAGTTCAACACTGGTACCAGCATCAGCAATATCACTGGTCCAGCTAAAGTAACCCGCATTGGCAGGCTCTTCTCGCCTGACATTGCGCCACCTGTTATCCGAAGACCTCTCATTATAACACCTGCAAGTGCGCCTATTTCCACTTCTGATCAAGTTGCTTCCCCTGTTGCCAAGTCATCTAATACTCGGGGCAAAGGGATTGATGATGAGCCTGCCCGGATGGAGGCACCAAAGTCTGTGAATGTTGAAGCCTCCCAGCAAGAGATGGAGGAAATTCTTAAGATAATCAAGAAGAGTGATTTTAATGTTGTTGAACAGCTGGGGCACACCCCCTCCAAGATCTCTATGCTCTCATTGCTGCTGTGCTCGGAGGCCCATGCTAAGGCCCTAATTTCATTTCTGAAGACGACCCATGTGCCACAGGAGACATCTGCAGACCAGTTTACTGATTGCGTAGCCAATCTGACAACCGACAATGGTTTGGGTTTCTCGGATGCTGACCTTACCGCCAAGGGAAAGAACCACAATGATGCCCTGCATGTCTCTATAGAATGCAGGGGCACTACTCTCGCGCATGTGTTGGTGGACACCGGTTCTTCCTTGAATGTGTTGCCCAAAAAGGCCTTAGACCGGTTGGATTGTGAGGGTCTGGAGTTGAAACCTAGCAACATTATTGTTAGAGCCTTCGACGGTTCTAAGAGGATGGTGCATGGTGAGGTAGACATTCCAATTCGTGTGGGTTCTCAAGTATTCGACTCAACTTTCTATGTGATGGATATTCGTCCATCTTATTCCTGTTTTCTGGGTCGACCTTGGATTCACAAAGCTGGGGCAGTGACCTCTACCCTACACCAGAAGCTCAAGTACCCTGTCAGAGGGAAGATTGTCACTGTGCAGGGGGAGGAGGAATATATGGTGAGTCATCTGAATTCCTTCCGGTATATCGAGATGGACGGGGAGTTTATTGAAACCCCCTTTCAGCATTTTAAAGAGGTACCTCCAACATTGGCAGCAACGGAAACAATGGTTGAAGATGACTTTCCTTTGAAGATGGCTTCCTTGAAAGACGCCCAGGCTGTAATCGAGAAAGGTGAGTGTGCTAACTGGGGCAGGCTCCCTGATTTCACTCCTAAAACTGACAAGTTTGGACTGGGTTTTACTGCAGAGGCTCAGAGGGCTGTGCGCAAGGCTAGGATCGGAAGACCTCATGTGCTCATCACCAATCCAGGAGTGAATGCTATTGGGGATGAAGACGAAGTGGAAGAATCAGAGTTCGATAGCTGGATCTACCCGACGACTGACGGTGGATTGAACAATTGGACCGCAAAAGATCATACACCTGTTACTTTTGTTACGCAGTAATGAATTCCTTTGTTTTTGTTATTTGTAATAAACAATGAATTGAAACTTTATGGCCCGGTGTCTTACCCGGGGCACCGTTGGCTTCATTTGTGAGGGCTTATAACTGTCATTTCCATATATCATGAATAAAGATCTTGGATGTTTTTCGCATTTCAAATCTTGTGCTCCCTTTCTTTCGTTCTTTCTTTATATATTGCAAAACAGTTGTATTTACACACACTCACCTACACAGGTTTCAATCCACTCTGGATCTCACTGGTAACGACTCTGCTACCGCCAGTTATGACTTCGAAAATCCGATCAACTTAGCCGAAGACGAAGGTGAAGATGATTGCGAAGTGCCTGGCGAACTTGCAAGACTGCTACTCCAGGAAGAGAGGGCAATTCAACCCCATGAAGAGCCAGTGGAAACGATAAATCTGGGTACTGAGACAGACCGAAAGGAAGTTAAGATTGGTGCCAATCTGGAGCTCAGCGTAAAACAACGGTTGACTCAGATATTACATGATTATGTGGAGATCTTCGCCTGGTCCTACGAAGACATGCCTGGGTTGGATACTGACATTGTGGTCCATCATTTGCCTACCAAGGAAGACTGCCCTCCGGTTAAGCAAAAGGTCTGCCGTATGCGTCCAGAGATGTCTGAGAAGATCAAAGCTGAAGTCATGAAACAGTTTGATGCCGGGTTTCTTGCAGTGACTTCTTACCCTCAGTGGGTTGCCAATGTGGTGCCGGTACCAAAGAAAGATGGCAAGGTCAGAATGTGTGTTGATTATAGGGATCTGAACAGGGCCAACCCCAAGGATGACTTCCCTCTACCTCACATTGATGTTCTTGTTGACAATACTGCTCAGCACAAGATGTTCTCTTACATGGATGGTTTTTCATGGTATAATCATATTAAGATGGCTCCTGAAGATATGGAAAAGACTACCTTTGTTACTTAGTGGGGCACCTTCTGCTACAAGGTCATGCCATTCGGGTTGAAAAATGCTGGGGCAACCTACCAACGTGCCATGGTTTCTTTATTTCATGACATGATCCATCATGAGATTGAAGTCTATGTCGACGATATGATTGCAAGATCCCAAACTGAGGAGGAACATCTTGATCATCTGCAGAAGCTGTTTGACCGTCTGAAACTGTACAAGCTGAGGTTGAACCCGAACAAGTGCACCTTCGGGGTAAGATCCGGAAAGTTGCTAGGCTTCGTTGTAAGTGATAAGGGTATTCAAGTGGACCCTGCCAAGGTTAAAGCTATTCAAGAGATGCCAGTTCCTAAGACAGAGAAGGAGGTCAGAGGCTTTTTAGGACGTCTGAATTACATTGCCCGATTCATCTCACACCTAACTGCTACCTGTGAACCAATCTTCAAGCTGCTGAAGAAAGATCAGGTAGAACGTTGGAATGATGAATGCCAGGCCACTTTTGACAGAATTAAAGAGTATCTCCAAGAACCACTCATCCTTATGCCACCAGTTGAAGGGAGACCTCTGATACTATACCTAACAGTACTTGACAACTCAATGGGGTGTGTGCTGGGGCAGCATGACGAGTCTGGCCGAAAAGAGCATGCCATTTATTACCTTAGCAAAAAGTTTACCGACTGTGAGACCCGATACTCACTTCTCGAGAAAACTTGCTGCGCTTTGGTATGGGCTGCTCGTCGGCTGAGACAATATATGCTGACTCATACTACCTTGTTGATTTCAAAGATGGATCCTATAAAGTACATATTTGAAAAACCTGCTCTGTCTGGGAGAATAGCAAGATGGCAAATGATCTTGACAGAATACGACATCCAGTACACGACTCAGAAAGCGATCAAGGGAAGTGTATTGGCAGATCATTTGGCACACTAGGCAGTGGACGACTATCAGTCAATGAACTTTGAGTTTCCTGACGAGAGCATCATGATTGTGACTGATTGTGAAGTACCTGGACCGGATGAAGGACCTGAGGAAGGATCCCGATGGTCTATGCACTTTGACGGAGCCTCCAACGCTTTGGGTAACGGTATCGGCGCTGTGATCATATCCCTTCAAGGCACTCATACTCCACTCACTGCCCGAATATGTTTCAATTGCACCAATAACATGGCGGAGTATGAGGCGTGCATCATGGGTCTTCAAGCTGCGATCGACTTAAGGATCAAGTTTCTGAGTGTCTTCGGAGATTCCGCTCTCGTGATCAATCAGATCAAAGGCGAGTGGGATACGAAACATCTGAATCTTATTCCTTACAGAGAATGTGTGTTGACATTGATCCCCCATTTCACAGAGATAACTTTTGAACATTTCCCAAGAGAGGAGAATCAGCTGGCGGACGCGTTAGCTACGATGTCTTCTATGTTCAAGGTTAAATGGGATAATGAGGCTCCCCGGGTCATTATCTGGAAACTGGACGAACCGGCATACTGTTGTGATCTTGAGGCTGAGGTAGTGACTGAAAAACCTTGGTACCATGAGGTAAAGAGATACTTGGAAGCCCAAGAATACCCTGAAGGTGCATCTGTCAATGATAAGAAGTTTCTGAGAAGGTTCGCAGCGAAGTTCTTCCTCAGTAATGGCATTCTGTACAAGCGAAACCATGATTCGACCTTACTGCGTTGTGTGGATAAGACTGAAGCAGAAATGATCATGGCAGAGCTACATGAAGGTACCTTCGGAACATATTCCAGTGGGCACACCATGGCAAAGAAGATCCTCCGGGCAGGATACTTCTGGTCCACTATGGAAGCTGATTGTTACCAACATTCTCGGACATGTCATAAATGCCAGATTTATGCAGATAAGGTGCACGTTCCTCCGGTTCCCCTGAATGTCTTGACAGCACCTTGGCCGTTCACAATGTGGGGCATAAATATGATCGGCGAGATTATACCTACGGCATCCAATGGGCATCGCTTCATCCTGGTAGCGATCGATTACTTTACAAAGTGGGTTGAAGCAGCTTCTTATGCCACTGTAACCAAGAACGTTGTGGCGCGGTTCATTCGGCATAACCTGATCTGTCGATACGGTGTACCTGAAAGGATCATTACGGACAATGGTACCAATCTCAACAACAAGATGATCACTGAGCTCTGCGAGCAATTTAAGATACAACACCACAACTCTTCTCCTTACCGGCCGAAGATGAATGGGGCTGTAGAAGCAGCGAATAAGAATATCAAGAAGATTGTGCAGAAGATGACAGTGACCTATAAAGATTTGCACGAGATGTTACCGTTCGCTCTACATGGGTACCGTACCTCAGCAAGGACGTCAACCGGGGCAACTCCCTTCTCCTTGGTCTACGGCATGGAGGCAGTCTTACCGATCGAAGTACAAATACCCTCTCTCCGGATAATGAAGGACGCAGATCTGAGCGAAGATGATTGGATCCAGACACGACTTGATCAGTTAAATCTAATTGACGAAAAGAGACTCACTGCTATATGTCATGGTCAAATGTACCAAAAACGGATGATCAGGGCATTTAACAAGAAAGTCAGACCACAAGAGTATCAAGTTAGGGATCTGGTAATCAAGCGCATCATCCTTCCTTAGAGTGATCCAAGGGGCAAATGGACCCCCACATATGAAGGGCCATTTGTGGTTAAACATGTGTTCTCAGGAGGAGCCATGATCCTGACCACCATGGATGGTGACGACCTTCCTCACCCCGCCAATGCAGACATAGTAAAAAGATACTACGCATGATAAAAGACCCGCTAGGTTGACATACCTAGGCAAAAATTAGGGCTTCCCGGCGAACTAAAAGGGTTCGGGAAAAATGAGGGATGAAATGAAAAAATTCTGTACACCCGGCAAGTCGAAAACCTGAAAAGGCGGCTTGAGCAAAAATGGGTATCCCGGTGGACCGAAAACCCGAAAGGGCGGTCCAGGCAAAAGTTAGGGATTAAAGCGTAATACTATGTCTCATTAGATCACCTTGCATCCAGAATCCGGTATCTACATCAAGTTCAAACGGCATCAATCAATCAGCTTCATCTTCAGCTAGGTCATCAAGTGATGAGACGCTCGAAGATATAAAGGCGATAGCAGAGTTGGAACCCAGTGGGATCATTCTTTTCACATAGCTGTTTTGTTTTCCCTTTGTACAAATTTGTATAAACTCTTTTATTCGGCGGCGTTCTCTTACTAGGACGTCAGCCTCTTGTACATAAAACGCCTATTTACAGGCAAATTCAAGAATCAATATAAATTCACTTTTCAGACAAATTGCCAATTGTTTTTCCTTTTTCTGTTTTGTTTTGCGAAGAACGTACAAGGTTCAATTTGTGATATATGCATTTGACAATAATTGCTAACTCATAAATATTTGCATACGAAACAAAGGATTAATTACAGGTAACATTAGAAACAGGGGCAATAAAGAGTTGTCTAAGCGATCTAATTGCTTCGTCCACCAAGGTACCAAGGTAGGTTCAGCTGAAGAACATAACCAAGATATCTCAAATCCCCAGAGAGTGAGCCAGTAAGTCAATGCACTCTCCCCAAGCAAAGCTATACCATTAGCCTTAAGGAGGTTGGGCATCCCCAGCAGATCTCAACATTCCCCAGCACGATAGAAGAATATTCTTAACAAGCATCCCCGGCAGTCTTGATCTAAGATTGTTCCCCGGCGGTATACCAAACATTCAGTGGAGCCACTTCCCCAATATATCTCAAAATTTCCCCAGGAGAGTCCAGTCTGAAGATTCCCCAGGAAAGTGGAATCCATCTCCCCAGCAGGAAGCTTATCCCCAGTAGATTCTGGAAGCTTGCCCCCCGCAGAGCACCAACGCGTCTCCCGGCTTTATTCAAAGGTTATTCCTCCATCAGGATATAACTGGGTTATCCTCAACCAAAAACCACGGAAAGATCTCCTCGGCGAAGTTCTTCCTATCCTCAGCGGAGTTCATCAAATCTCCCAACATAACTTATCAATGGAATCCCCAGTGGAGTTATCATCAACCTCAGCGAAGTATTCCTCTCCCCACAGAGCATTCCCCGCAGAGTAATCTATTCGCCAAGTTTGTTCCCCAACGGAGTCATCTTCTTCTACCGATATTCTTGCAACCATCATCCCCAGCGGAAACAACGAAGCTCTATTCCTTAACATCAGCCCAGGATTCAACCTCCCGGCACCCGTCAAGGATTTACTTTCCTAGACGAAAACATACATTCATAAAACATCACATCTCCATACATTATAGCATGCATATATACATCATGAACATACAATATCACTTATCACATCTCGCATGTCATACATCATGACATCGCATACAACTAACGTTTTGTCTTTTCAGGACAAAGGTTAATACAAAGATGATTACCATCAACGGTCGCAACTAAAGATCCGATTCCTGTATCTCGCCAGGGTGTATCTGTTGACGATCAATACCAGATCCGATTCCTATATCTTTCCAGGGTGTGTCTAAAGAGTTCGAGGATCCGATGCCTGTATCTTGCCAGGGTGTATCCGTTGACGACTAACAATACCAGATCCGATTCCTGTATCTTGCCAGGGTGCGTCTGAAGAATTTGAGGATCTGATGCCTGTATCTTGCCAGGGTGTATCCGTTAAAGACTAACATTACCAGATCCGGTTCTTGTATCTTGCCAGGGTGTGTCTGAAGAGTTCGAGGATCCGATGCCTGTATCTTGCCAGGGTGTATCTGTTGACGACTAACAATACCAGATTCGATTCCTGTATCTTGCCAGGGTGTGTCTGAAGAGTTCGAGGATCCGATGCCTGTATCTTGCCAGGGTGTATCCGTTGACGACTAACAATACCAGATCCGATTCCTGTATCTTGCCAGGGTGCATCTGAAGAGTTCGAGGATCCGATGCCTGTATCTTGCCAGGGTGTATCCGTTGAAGACTAACATTACCAGACCCGATTCCTGTATCTAGCCAGGGTGCGTCTGAAAGATTCTCTTATCGTTACTGTTGAGGTAGTAATCGCCCAAGGTTCTCTCATCGTTACTGTTGAGGTAGTAATCGCCCAAGGTTCTCTCATCGTTACTGTTGAGGTAGTAATCGCCCAAGGTTCTCTCATCATTACTGTTGAGGTAGTAATCGCCCAAGGTTCTCTCATCGTTACTGTTGAGGTAGTAATCGTCCAAGGTTCTCTCACCGTCCCGTTGAGGTAGTAACCATCCCTGATTCATTCATAACATTTTGAAGCTCCAGACTCGATTCCTATATCCAGCCAGGGCGCGTCTATGTACAAAATTTTAAGGTCAACTCATGTAACAGACCAGGTAATTATCTTTCTTTTTTCAGGTATGCAAGTTCTCGCTAAGGAATCTCTTACGCGATCGACACCCAGATGGCATCTATAAGCCCATCCACCTATCCATCACCTCTCAACATGGCGTCTGTAAGCCCATCTTCCTATCCATCAATCTCCAAATGGCATCTGTAAGCCCATTCCCCATATCACACTGCTAACATGTGAGCGCAAATTTATGGGCACTCTAGTGTTCAATCATCTTCCACCTTCGGATTACGAAAGGCACGCCAGCCAATCTACACCCTCAGGTTTAAGAAGATTGAACAGGGGCAACTGTTGTACCCCAAAATTTGCCCTCCCATTTTCTTCAAGATTTGCTAAGAGCATGCTTCAAAATCTCCCAAAGGTTGCATAGTCCAATGGCCTCCTAACAGTAAAAAATTAGGTTTTGGTTTTGACAAAGAAATTGAAGTTTCCAAGGGTCCAAACAAGTCCCACATGCCCTTATACATTGTCAAGCATTCATATGCCAAGTTTCAAGACTCACAGCACAAAATTGCACAGTCAAAAACCCTAATTGCCCTACAGTCAACTGCAGGGGCAAAATGGTCATTTGACAGTCAAAAGTCAAAAAATTTGGTCAACATCTTATTTTGAAGCCACAAACATCATTTGATCAATTCTTGATCATGATTCTCAAAGCATGGCTCAAAAAGTCTCAAGATGCAAAAGTTTCTATTTTTGGACAGCTGAAAAAGTCAACTGCAAATTGACCAAGGCATAACTTCCACATGGTTTATCAGAAAAATTCCATCCAAAGCTCATTTTGAAGAGAATGACATTTCCTACAACTCATCTTCACACTTCAAGTCCAAGAAATGCTCTCACAAAAAGATATCAATCTCAACATTATAGGTCACTTTCAAAAGTCAACAAAAAGGCACTTTAAGTCAAAGACCATAACTTGAGATTGGTAAATCAAAATGACATGGTACCAAAGACATTGGTTAAAGGACTTCAAGACCTTTCCAAAATGTCTAAGAACATGATCAAAGCTTAAAAATTGAGCAAGATATGCCTTGTGGAAGTTGGGAAATTTTTGGGAATTTTGAAAAGTCAACTTTGCTTCAAATGCCTCAAAATTGCTAATGGGCCTCAATTTCTTTCAAAAATCACCACCCAAAGGCTATGCACGACCCATTGACATCCAAGGGAGTTATTTTATCATTTTTGATTAATTATTTGAATTATTATTATTATTAATTCACTTAATTAAAATTAAATATGACAAAAATAGCAAATCACACCTTTCAAATCTTTTTATGCAGCATTTTCATCCATCATGACCTCAAGATCTCGTGCACATTCAAAAAGGAAAGATTCTATGCAATTGGCAATGGTTTGATGGCAAAAAGATTTGGAAAAAGATGCTTGAAAATCAAATATTGAAAGCATTAAAACAATGGATAATGGGCTTGTTTTGCTTGACCTAATCATGCTACATACATATACAAACAAAACCTAATGCATAATAAAAAAAAAGCTGCGCTCAGAAGATAGAACAAAAATTGCACTTTTACACAAAAAATCTCAAAACTGTTTTCATAGCTAGAGCTTGTTTCAAAGATCAAAAACCATTCCACTTCACTCCTGATACTACCAAGAAGCTTTTGCAATTGAAGTCAAGTCTCCACGCATAAGGAATTGGTAGAACCACGTTGCCCTGTTCATAAATATTTTCATATTCGTGTTTGAATTTGCATACACTTTCCATACGTTTTAAGCATTAATTTATACTAACATGAGTGTTCTGAAGCTATTGGCATTCTTTGATTGAATTTTTAAGCCCTGTACACGAATCCACCATGAAAGCTGCTTAGGGTTTCAGAGCTCTAATTTTGGGGTTTTACGCATAAGGCAAAATTGGCCAATAAAACCAGTACCATTGGAATCGTGACATCAAAACGGATTGAAATCACCCATCGCGCCCTTTTTCTTTTTGCTTATGAGCTAATCGCTATTATTCCATGGCTGTTTTAGTGGGGGTTTAAAACCCCCGCTATCTATTCTATATTTTCATACAAAAACGAAGAAGCAAGGGAGAAGACGCTGAGTTGTTGGCTTGTGGTTGGTTAGTTCAAACATTGGCGCGTTTTATTTTAATCCAGCATAATATTGTTTTCTCTCTCATAATAATCATGGTCCACTAAATGAACAAAGAGACTCAATGGCTCAGTTGGCTCGTGCGTTGTCCTACAGGTATTGGGACCTGGGTTCGATTCCCAGGTCCCCCACCCTTTCCATAATTTTTCTTCTAATGTACTTCTATGCAGCATGCCATCCAAGGACCATCATGCGTCCTCACTATCTAGCCTGCCAAGTGTCCAGGAACTCCAATCTAAGGGCCAGAATGGGAGGATTACCATGGACGCTAGTCAATCATTCTGCACGTGACCACTGAAAAGTCAAAAAGGCCTCATGCTGATGGGCCAAAATGCCCATAATAAACCTCCTCAATTGGGTCAACCACCCCCCATGTTTGCATTTTCTTTCTCTCTTTTTGTTTTTTTCTTTTATTTATTTTAATTATTTTAATTGTTTCTTTTAATTCACAAAATAATTTTCATAATACAAAAAAATCAGAAATCATAAAAATAAAATATGTTTATTGTTTTTAATATTTAATTCACTAATATTTTATTTTGTAAATAAATTTTCAATAATCAATTTAGTTTAAATTTAGGTTTTCAACTTTAATGTTTTTTTTAATAACTAAAATACAGAAAAATTAGGTTTTTAGCATTTTTATTCTTTTCTCATTAAATAAATTTTCCTTCTTATTATTATTATTAATCATTAATTATTTTTGTAAATACTCTTGTAATTAAACAATTAGTAAATTAGGTTTAAACTTAAATATTCTTCTTTAACAAATTAAAAATAGTGTAGAATTAGGGTTTCTAATAATAATTAATTTTCTTTCTTTATTTTCATTAAATAAAAAAAAACATAAAAAACAATTTCTTTTCTCGTTAAATAATTAATTAACTTTCAATTTCGATTTAATTTATTTAAAGGGCCCAACGCCCTCGCATTCGATTCTAATTTCTTTTCGCACGTTTATTTTTATTTCCTTTCTGAATATAATGTATTTGCCCCAAAGCTTTGTAATAGTAATTAGGACATTTACTTTCCGCACTTTTATTCAAAATCGGGTCTTTGTTAATTTGGCGATGTATAAGACCCGCGCCTTGTAATAGCCTAGGACCTTTATTTTCCGCATTTTAATTTCCGCACCTTTTAACTGCTAACTATTGCATGAAAGAATGAATGGCCCAAATAAAATCAAAGCGTAGCTCACTCAATGCATGATCAAGATAAAATGTAACTGAAAATGACACACAATTCACACACTACTCCTAGGGTACGCCTCACTGTTGCCTTGCCCCTTGAAACGTGGTCGTCGAGTATAGGACGTCTTAGTGAGTCCTTATGTCCATTGATCTAGTTGCCTCGAAACAAGTTGCCTCGAAACGGTTGCCTCGGAATAGTTGCCTCGAAACGGTTGCCTCGGAATAAAAAGATCAATGGCATAAGGGTAGCTTCTAAGGTGTCTTACTGTTGCTCGGTGACCACACTGTCCCTAACCCTCGAATTGACCCGAACACCTCCAACAGTGGTGCTACCTACCTCTCAATGGTGGGATGGCACTACCTTAAGGACATTTACACAGCCTAATTCCTTAGGGTAGGTAGATGACTCGTAGATACTTGCTCTATTTCAAAAAAACAAATCAAAACTCTTTTTACACCGACACTTTCAAAAAGCTTTCAAAACAATTTTTCAAACACTCTTGAGGACTGATACAAGAGTCGATCTGAAATCTTTAAACGAAACTTTTTCAAACCCACTCACACTTTGAAAAGCAAACACATTTTGAAAACACAATGAGCAAGTATCTAAGAGCCCATGGATAACCATGGATAGAAAGGGTGCTAACACCTTCCCTTTCTATAAATCTACCTCCCGAACCGAGAAACTATCTCATAAGGAATTTTGCTGTGCTTTTGTCCTGTCCATGTTGGAGAAAATAAAAGACGGTGGCGACTCTTGCTTACCGCGACATTTCACGAACCAGCGTTAAACAGTCAGTTCCAGATCCACCGATCACATCATGTCATCAACATAAAGCTCGATCCCGCGATGAATCATATCGTGGAACAAAGCGACCATGACGCGCTGATAAGTTGTCCCAACATTCTTCAACTTAAAAGGCATTACCTTGTAACAGAAGGTGCCCCACTGTGTAACGAAGGTTGTCTTCTCCATGTCCTCAGGAGCCATCTTGATCTGGTTGTAGCCAGAAAAACCATCCATGAAGGAGAAGATCTGGTGCTGCACGGTGTTGTCGACTAGAACATCAATGTGAGGAAGTGGGAGTCATCCTTGGGGCTTTCCCTATTCAGATCTCTATAGTCCACACACATCTGTACCTTATCGTCCTTCTTAGGTACCGGAACGATGTTGGCAACCCACTGCGGATAAGAAGTGACATCTAAGAATCCTGCGTTGAACTGTTTCATGACTTCTGCCTTGATTTTCTCTGACATTTCAGGGCGCATACGACGGGCCTTTTGCTTTACCGGAGGGCAGTCTTCTTTAGTCGGCAGTCGATGTACCACAATATCAGTGTCCAACCCAAGCATGTCTTCATAGGACCAGGCGAAGATCTCAACATAGTCGTGTAGCATCTGTATTAACCGTTGTTTGACACTAGGTTCCAGATTCGCACCTATCTTAACCTCTTTCTTGTCTTCCTCTGTACCCAAATTCACTGACTCAACTGGCTCTTCATGAGGCTGTATGGCCCTTTCTTCCTGCTGTAATAGTCTAGCAAGTTCTCCAGGCACCTCACAATCATCCTCACCTTCATCCTCGGCTTGGTTGATCGGATTTTTGAAATCATAACTGGCAGTAGCAGAGCTATTATCAATGGGATCCAGAGTGGATATAGATCTGCAGTATGATACGTGAGTGTGTGTAAGAGAATAATTGTTTTGATAAAGTGAAAGACAGAAAAGAAAAATAAGGAGCGCAAAATTTGTAATTCAAGAAACGTCCAATGCTTTATTAATGATATATGAAATGATGAATAATAGCCCTCACAAGCAAAGCCAAGGTGCCTCGGGTAAGGCACCGAGCCGTAAAGTTTCAAACTGTTTATTACAAATCTTAAAAACAAAAATCAATTACTACACAATAAAACAAACAAGTATGAAGTTTTTCGCCATCCAGTTATTCAGTCCACCGTTGGTTGTTGGGTAGATCCAGTTGTCGATGTCTGAATCTTCTTCACTGTCCTTAATTACGTTAACTCCCTGATTTCTGATGTGTAGCGGAGGTCTTCCAATATGTGCATGCCTAACAGCCCTTTGAACCCATGTAGTAAAGCCCAAACCAAATTTGTCAATTTTGTGATTGAAATCAGGGAGTTGACCCCACGTGGTACACCCACCTTCTTCAATCACGTCCCTAGCCTCCTTGAGAGAAGCCATCTTCAACAGAGGTTTGTCGGTAGTAACTTCAGTTGATGCCAAGAACTGAGGGACCTCTTCGAAATTCTGACAAGGAGTTTCTATGAATTCCTCGTCCATCTCTACGTAGCGGAAGGAATTGAGATGACTCACCATATACTCTTCTTTACCTCGCACTGTGACAATCTTCCCTTTCAATGGGTACTTCAGTATTTGATGGAGCGTGGAAGTAACTGCCCCAGCCTTATGGATCCAAGGATGACCCAACAAGCAAGAATATGATGGCTTGATATCCATTACGTAGAAGGTGGACACAAAGGTCTGAGAACCCACTTTGACAGGGATGTCCACCTCCCCGTGCACCATTCTTTTTGATCCATCAAAAGCCCTTACCACAATGTTACTCGGTTTCAGAATCAAACCTTCACAATCCAGACGGTCTAACGCTTTCTTTGGCAGAACATTCAGTGAGGACCCGGTATCTACCAGCACATGCTCCATAGTGGTGCCCCTGCACTCAATCGAGACATGCAGAGCATCATTATGATTCCTCCCCTTCGGTGTCAGATCCACATCTGAAAAACCTAGCAAATTGTCAGCAGTCAGGCTAGCCACGCAATCTTTGAACTGATCTGCTAAAGTTTCCTGCGGCACATGCGCAGTCTTGAGAAATGCAATCAAAGCCTTCACATGGGCTTCAGAACATAATAGCAGGGATAACATGGAGATCTTTGATGGGGTCTGCCCCAGCTGCTCGACCACATTGTAGTCACTCTTCTTGATAATTTTTAGTATTTCCTCTATTTCTTGTTTAGAGGCTTCCACAACGATCTTCTTAGATGCCTCTGTCCGAGCAGGTTCACCTATGATTTCCTTGCCCCGAGTCCCAGATGGCTCAACAACAGGGGTGATAACTGGAGTGAGAATAGGAATAGTAGCAAGTGTACTAACTGGAGTAGGGATAGGAGAAATGTCAGGAGTGCTGGTTGGAGCAGCAGTTGGAATAACAGTAGGCTTGATGATAGTCTTCGGGGAAATCTCAGGAGAGAAGACCCTTCCACTTAGGGTAACTTTACTAGTCCCAACAATATTACTGACATCAGTATCAGCTTCTTCATTCTGCAGATCTTGCTTAATACCATGATAGTACACATCAGCACTGTAATGTCATGGGACAGCCTTATCTGAGGTGTACGGGATGGGACCAGGAATAGTGATTATAAGTGGAGCAATTCTTTGAACATGTGTAATCCTAACAGGTTTTCTTAAGGAAACCTTGGAAGGATTGGCGGAAATGGTTATAATGGCGACGTCTTCATTTGGAACAACATGAATCATAGTCTTCTCAAACAAAATTTCTTTATTATCCATCAGGCGCTGAACACTTGACTTCAACAAACGACAACCAGAAGGTATAATCGAACACATGTGGCAACCTTCACCACAACCTGGAAATAAACCGGTCAACAGCAAATTCTTCTTAACAGTCATCAGAGGAGTAGAAATTTCTTCAACAGAGGTCACAAACAAATCGGTGTCAACAACATTAACTCCACGACCATGTTTGGGCATAGGAGCAGTTATAACATTCGGCTTTTCTGGAGCATCAAACTCTATCTCCTTGGCTTCGAGCAAATCTTGCACTTTATTTCTCAGGGCCCAGCAATCATTTGTATCATGGCCTGGACTCTCAGAATGGTAGGTGCACCACGCGTTGGGATTGTATCTGGGAGAAGTAGTGTTTGGATTCTTAGGAGCCTCTCGCAAGGTTTCCAAGTTGGATTTTAACAGATGAGGTAGAACTTCAGCCAAAGTCTTGTTGATACGGGTAAACTTCCGTTGTGGTCTTTCCACCGTTTGTTGATTGTTGTATTGTGGAGCAACTGTGGGTCTTGGTATCACTACAGCATTTACCATTTGACGGTGTTCAGATCTGCTCTGGCCCCTCGGGCTATAGATTGCACTAGCTTCCTTCTTACCAGCGAAAGGCTTCTTTACCAAACTCGAAGAGGCATCCTTCTGTATTTTACCACTTCGAATGCCAGCCCCCACTCTTTCTCTAGTCAAAATTAACTCAATGAAACCATATGACGAGTTGCCGATCAAGTGATTGAAAAATGGACCAAATAGCGTCCCTAGAAACATGTCAACCAACTCCCTATCAGACAAATGGGGTTGGACTCTTCCAGCCAAGTCTCTCCACTTTTAAGCATAATCCTTAAAACCTTCACCTGCACCCATGGACATACCCTAGAGCTGAGTACGAGTGGGAGCAAGGTCGACATTGTACTGATACTTCTTGTAGAAAGTAGCAGCAAGATCTTCCCAATTTCAGACACTGACCCCTTCCAGCTGGTAGAACCATTCAAGCTGAGTCCCTGACAGACTATCTTGAAAGAAGTGTACCCACAAATTTCTTTCAGCAGTGTGGGGTTGGATTTTCATGACATAAGAGTGGAGATAGAGCTTTGGGCAGGATACTCCATCGTACTTGGCAAAAACCGGAGCTTTGAACTTATGAGGGATGACCACTCCCGATACCAGTCCCAATTCTCCGAAATCCAAACCAGGTGTTTTCTGAATCTCCATAGCGCTCAGACGGTCTTCTAGCTGCTTGTATCTATCCTCAGCAGGAGGATATTACTCATAATTGTAATCAGTATCGTTATTAGAAACCGCGGGAATAAGGTCCTTTTCCCTTTCTTGATTCTCCCCTTCTTTGGACGAGGCGGTCAAATCAGTTGGTTGCCTCAACCTTTCTCCGAATCTTCTACCCATATTCAGAATACCAGTCTTCTTCTTCTTTTTCTTCTCTTTCAGAATAAGGGTCTTCAGATCCTCTTTCCCTTTATCCAAACTTATGAACATCTGTTGGAACTAGGCGTTATGCTCCTGAAGATCTTTGATGGCTTGATCGGAAAACATTTCTGCTGAAATAAACAGCGAAGAAGATGAGAAACCTGTAGGGGTACCTGTGATGATGTGCATGATAATGGGATGCGCATATAATGATTTCAAAGACTTTGGGAGATTTAAATTTGCAAACCAAAATAAACGAAAACTTTATTAGTTTAAACTTGAAGGGTTCAACAATGCCTTTAAGGCGTTACAAAGAAGTAAATAAAACAAATCTAAAACTAGAAAAAGCAAAATCAAAAGTCCCATGGTCACTTCCTCTTTGTGCTGATATAGTAATTGATCACTCTTTCTTCCTCGAGCTGCCTGGTGAGCTTCAAAATCTTCCTTTCTTGCTCATGGTACTGTTCTCGGTAAGTATCCCGCTCATTCTTCAACTGAATCCAAGACCTCTGCAGCTCCCCAGGATCAGCGAGCATGTAAGGATAGAAAACCGCGTAAGGAATGCCTTCTTCGTTAGTGGGCTCCACAATCACTGGTAATACGGCCTCATAAGGCATCATAAGCTTCTGGGCACGAGCTCGGACCCATTGGAGGTAAGGCTGCATAGGAAGGGAAGTCTTCGGTCCCAACTCTTTGGGGTCAGACCTGTTCACCATGCCCCAAGCTCGTATGAACCTTCGGCGATGCTCCCTAACAACCTCTTTATAGTCAAATACAATGTCCTCAAGAAGTAACTCATGGGGACTATGTCTTCGAGCACGACCAAATTGTCGCAAAGCTAGACAAGGATTGTAAGTGATACCCCATCTGATACCAAGTAATGGGACATTAGTGTACCCCCCATAACGGCCAATAACAGCAGTGTCTTCCATAGCCCGGGAACACCAAAGAATATATGTATGAGCAAGTGACATTATTCTTTACGACCAACCCAAACCTTCTTCGTTCTTCAGCACAGACTTAGGGAGGTGCGAAATAAACCACCTTGACAACAACGGCATGCAGCACATAAGAGTCCCTCTTCTCTTCATAGTACGGGTATGGAGGGCATGCAAGATATCTCCAAGCAAGGTAGGCACAGGGTTGTGAGAAAGGAAAATCTTGACGGCATTCACATCTACAAAGGAGTCTGGATTAGGGAAGAGAACCAAACCATAGATAAGAAGAGTGAAGACCTATTCAAAAGCCTAAAAATCCAAATGATCCCAAAATAACTGAGCCTGGTCTATCAGAAATTTGGCTAGAAAACCTTCGACCCTGCTTCGAGTTTCCCAATTGGATACCACATCGGCCCGTTTCAAATGCAAAACTGAGGCAATAACTTCTGGCTTAGGAACTTCTTCCATACTTGTGAAGGGTACTTGTTCGAGAATGGATATGCCCAATAGATGAGAGAACTCTTCCAAGGTGGGTACCAGCTGGTAATCTGGAAAGGTGAAGCAATGATGCACGGGATCAAAGAACTAAAATTGTACGTTCATCATCTGTTTATCAAGATTTGAAGTAACCAGGATGAGAAGTTGACCGTGTCTCTTAATGAACATAGAAGTCTCGGAAACTCTTGAGGCTAGCTCTTTAAGTTGGGCAGGTATCTGCACAAAGTTGACTCGGATGGTGTTTCTGCGCACGGAAGCCATGATCTGCAAAATAGAACAAAGATAAATTCCCTTGGTCTTTGAAATGGTTAGGGTAATGAAGCATGAATGCCATGTTATGATGCATGATGTCATGATAAACCACAGGTATAGCAAACACAGATATTGCAAACACAGTCAAATCACACAAAGCCCTTAGGTTTTAGGCTTGCATGAGGTCAAAGGTAATACCCTCTTGAAGTTAAGTTGGTTTCGAACCTGTCCTAGCAAAGTAACCGAGTTCTAGAGGATCTTAATATCACTGACCATCTTCCATCGATCATGGTTTCAGCTCACACAATCTTTTTTATCGGCCGGAACTATTAAGAGAGTATGGTCTCAATGAGTGTAGCATTGAGTATCAACCAGTTCTCAGCTCTACACCGAGGTCGGCTATCTCTCTACTTTCTAATGGCCAAGTTGGGCGATTAAAGGTTCTAAGGTCAGTTGATGCTTAATGACACCACGCAGCGGCTCCGTATTCTCCTCTTTTCTCCACAAGGGATACCGGTACCAACCAATGTGCCACATCAATGTAGCTACTACTTTAACCGTATCGGTCTACGCCGTACAGTTCCCTCACAGTCTATTGCTACTTACCTAAAAAGTATTCCCCAGATCCGGGTTAGGATCTATAGTAACCCCAAATAGAACCCTAAAAAATAAAGCAAACAAAACAATCAAGAGAAGCAATTATGATGAACTAGATCCTAAGGTATACCCCACTTAATTTATTCCCCAACAGAGTCGCCAGTTCTGTGATACAGTGGTAGAACTGACTGTTTGATGATGGTTTGTGTTTTGCATTTTTTTATTCGCAAAATGTCGCGGTAAGCAAGAGTTTCCACCGACTTTTATTTCATCCAATCGGAAAGGAAAAAGGTACAGAAAAAAAAACCTTTTTCGAGATATTTTGAGTACAGGGGTAGATTATAGAAAGGGAAGGTGTTAGCACCCTTTCTATCCATGGTTTTCCATGGGCTCTTAGGTACTTGCTCATCTTTTTAAAAATTGCTTGTGTATGTGCTTTATTTTGAAAAGTTTGACTTTGTGATAACCCTTGTATCAGTCCTCAAAGGTGTGACGAAGTTTATTTTGAAAGTTTGTTTGAAAAGTGTAAGTGTGAAAAGTTTTAATTTGAGCAAGTATCTATTAGCATCTACCTACTCGAAAAAATATTGTTTCTATTCTTGTTCCTTTAGACAGCGCTATCCTACTATTGAGAAATAGGTAGCACCGTCGTTGGAGTTGTAAGGGTCAATTCAAAAGGGACGTACAATCACTAAAGTAATATTAGGACAAATTAGTAATAACCCTAGAGTCTTAAGATCATTTCTGAGGCAACATTTCTGAGGCAACATCTGAATGGGACATTTGATCTTTTTCAGACAGAATGGTAACCACTAAAGTATCCTATACTTAATGATCATTTGTTTACCGAAGGCAACCAAAGTGAGAGTATACCCTAAGAGTGATATGTGCGAGTGATCTGCTTTCAGTTATTTAATCTTTGCACATTAGGGTTTTCTAACCGTATTAATTTGTCATGCATTCTTGTCATACAATCCTATTAACATACATCTAGACAGTTAAATATTTGCAGGAAATAAAAATGCGAGGAAGTAAATCTACGCTATTACAAGGTTTCGGGGAGGGGGATTAATTACATAGCCAAAAACCCGGAAAAAGCGATGAGTAAAAGCCCTAAATTAAACTATTACAAATCATGAACAGTTACAAAAATATTGGCAAAAATAATTAACACGCGCGCGATGAATTAAATACGGGGCGATTAGGGTTTTGACCCCTGACTAAACCTAATTGCGATTGATTAAAAATATGTTTTTGTCATGTTTTTTAAGAAAATAATGAAATAGTTAAATTAAAGGAAAATCCTAATTCTAATTAATTTTAAATTAAGAAAATAAATTAATTCAATCTAACAAACTTATTTTTGTTTTTTTTTATTTATTTGAGAAAAAGAGAAAATAAAATTAAAACAAGAGATAACCTAATTTTCTAATTCAATTTTAATTGTGAAAATAAATTACAATTTCCCTAAATTAGACTAAGTTAAATTAAATTAATAAAATTAATTTTGATAAAAAAAGTCTAATTCTAATTTTTTTTCTTGATTTTTATGATTTTATGAAAAAAAGATTAATTAGTGAATTAAAAAAAAATAGAGAAAGTATTAAAAGAATTAAAAATAAATAATGAAAGAAAGATGAGATGGGCCTGTGTATTAGCAATCATGAGGGTTGGAATCTGAATTTTCTGGGCCCAGATAGCTAAGGCCTGCTTGACTTTGCCAGATCTGATGCATACGTTGACTTGGAGTACATGGTGGACCTTCAATGGACAGGCCTTGGATCTGGATGGAGAGGCGTTTGATGGTTGGATCTGGATGGCATATGGTGGACGTGAGCTAATGCAATGCACTTGATCACCTGTTGAAAAATAATATGAAATAAATATGGGACCTGGGTATCGAACCCAGGCCCTTATATCCAACTCCAATGCCTACCTGCCAACTGAGCCACGCGTTTTTGTTGTACACATAATGGAAGTAAAATAATATAATAAAAAACCCAATAATATATTCAAAAACGCGCTAAAATTAAAATCACCCAACCAGTGAGTGCCACGCATTATCTTCTTCCCCAAACCGTCGTTTTAGCCAAAGATACTTTTACCTACAGACACCTTGCTGTAGGTACAGACCTGTGCATCTCAAAAATTGTCCACAAGCAAGATAAATGACCATGGCTGGTACCAATCAACTCGTCTCATCCTCACGATCATCATGGTACCAGAATCAACGCCCAATTTTTCCTGCATCGGAAAACCCTAAACAAGAACACGAAACCCTAACTATGGCATCTCTTGATTCCTGTACTGAAAACGCAATTAAATAATACCAAAAGCTTGCAAACTCAATGATAAACAAGAATATATGAATCAAACGTGCTAATGATGCGTAAATCAATGAAAACAAAATCAAAATTTTGAGATAAACCGTAGCTTCTATACTTACGATTCCAGGCGTGAGAAAGCTTGCAATTGATTGAAATCCCTTCTGGAGATGTCCAGGAGTCTGTTGGTATCGTGATAATGGCTTGAATTGGCCTCTAGGATGGAAATTGGATCACCACTTTTTCTTGAATTTTTGAAGTTTTGTTCTTGGCTTTGCACGACTGTAAAAACCCCTCTTGCCTTGGTTGCGCTCTCTCTATATGTACTAGAGTGAATTAGGGTTGTAAAAACCACTAGTCTTACTACAAATCTTGAAGATTTGATTTGGTTTTTATGGTATATGACATCTTTCCAATTTTGGCCTAATAATGCTCTTTTTGTTCCAATTGCTATTGATATGATTTGATTCTGATCTTCCAACATAATGAGCTTGTGATTCTGTCAAAAAATCCAAACAAAACAAATCTTTGCTATTATTTACCAATTATTTGTTTTAATTCAATAAATAAAAAATCAAAATAAAATAAATAATGAAGCAAATAAAATGTGAATGAGTATTTGGGTCGTGGACCATGTCATAAGCAAGATTCAATCATGAAAAACTAGGCCTATTTGACAAAAAATGCAAATTTGAGCATATTTGTCTTTTGGCAATTTTGCAAAAAATGTCAACTTGGAAATGCATAACTCTCTCAATTTTGACCCTAGGGAGGTGTTCTTGGAATTTTTAGAAAGCTTAAGATGTAACCTAAGCAAAATTTTTTGTCTCATCTCAATTGAGTCTTCCATGTTCATGTATGAGGCTTTGACCCAAAAGGTGTTTTTGTTGACTTTTCAAAATGACCTATAATGTCAAAATTCATATCTTTTTGTGAGTGCATATTTTGAACTTGGGAGCTGAAGATAAATTGTATGGAATTGAATCCTATTAAAAATGAGCTTTGGATGGGTCATTTATGATAAAGTATGAGGAATTATGCTTGGTCAAAGTTGAGTTGACTTTTCTTACAAAACCCTAATTTAGCAACTTTTGGGTTTTGATGAATTGTGAGAAATCCTTGAGGAATCATGATCAACCCTTGATCAAATGATAAATAATACTTCAAAATGAGTATGTTAACCAAAAATCTTGAGGTTTGACTGTATGTGGGCCACAATTGACTTTTGACCTATCACAGTTGATTTTCAGGCATTTGAGCAGTTGACTGAGCAAACTTCCTCTGCAAGGCTTGAAACTTGACATGGATGATCTTGAGAACATATTAGGAGAATGGTGAGAATTTGAGTCCTTTTGGGTTCACACATATTGATGAAAATAGAAACCCTAATTTGAGGTAGACTGCCTTAGGAGAGAGTTTGTCTGGTCAACTCTTGAACTTCCTTGAACAATTTGGGGACCTCACTTGACATTTGTTGAGAAATATGGGAGGGAAAATTTTGAGGTACAACACAAACTCTCCCATAAACTAAACACCTTATCAAATAGTGATTTTTCAAACACAAGAACAATTTCTGTAGTGTCATTATCTCCACCCTCCAAACACAAAAACAATAATGTACAACTTGACTGAGTTAGTGTGATTCAACAGTTTGTGACAGCTTCTTGGAGATTCATTGGAGCCATCACAACAGCTGGAAAAGTATTCATGCTTAAAACACCAAGTGCAATCCCAAGGTAAGTCTTCTTAACTTTGAGCTTTTCATTTTTCATACATGATTTATTTTTGAAGATAAAATGTAGCAATCATTACCCCCTCTTGAGCTAACTATTTGCTTGTTGTTTATGTTTAATAATTACATACTGTAAACTGACCCAAACCGACAATAAAACAATGTTTAAAGGCAAAAAACTGTAGCATGAGTTGACACATACCCACTTGGGTCGACTCATTCTATTGAAAAAAACATGGTATGAGTCGACACATAGTCTTATGCGCCGACTCATACTGTTATTCAGGCCCCAAAACAGAAAGGTGGAAGGTGCATGAGTCGATACAAAACGTGTATGTGTCGATACAAACAGGTGCATGAGTCGACACATCCCTTTATGTATCGACTCATACTGAGTTGGTTTAGTTTGGCAGGAGCAAGGAAAGCTATGTGTCGATGCATAGCAGCATATGTCGACACATAGTAGTTCAAATGCATTTTTCCTTTATTTTATACTGTTTTTACATTGTCTTCATTATTATTCGATATGGTTGTAATACTTAAGTTTCTACTTCATCCCCATTTGTAAATTGTACCCCACTTCCCTAATGATGTAATAGATTAGGATTCTAATTTCCACAATTTACCGCTTTAATATAAATTGTTAGTAATTAGTTTGTGTATGGCAAGATAAAATCAACCGCTAGAAAACCATAATCTCAAAGACAAAAATGCATGAAATCAGACACACTTCGCACATGTACACCTCTAGGGTAACCTCGCTTGTTGCCTATGAAAATAGTCATGTCCCTCGAATATGGGCATTTTAGCAAAGACTCTCGATAAAAAAGATCGTAGTCCCTCGATGTTGCCTTCGGTAAACGATCAAGTCCCTTACGAAAATTGCTAAAGTGTCTCATAAGTTGCCTTCTATGACTATACGATTGACCCATGCCCGTCCCTTCACATCCAATGATGGGGCTTCTTACTAATCAATGGTAATATAGCAACATCTAAAGGGGGAGGAAAATAATAAAGACCTTTTGAGTAGGTAGGACGCTCATAGTTGCTTGCTCATCAAATCAAAACCATTTTCACATTTACACTTTCAAAACATCTTCAAAAACAAACATCTCTTTGAACTATTTTCAAAACCAACACTTTGTATACATTCTTATATAGACGGGAATCATTACAAAGTTTGTCGAAACAAAGGCGTTTTCAAAATAATTTCAAAAACCCACCACAAACGCATTTCAAACAAAGCATTTTTAAAGTGATCTAGCAAGCATCTAAGAGCCCGGAGATAACTACGGATGAAAATGGTGCTAACACCTTCTCTTTTCATAACCCACCCCTCGAACTCAATAAAATATCTCGAAAGTTCTTTACTGTTCTTTTCACCCTTTACTTTATTGGATAAAAGAAAAGTTGGTGGCGTCTCTTGCTATCCGTAACATTTGCGACAAAACACAAAACACCTGAGTCAGTTCTCCCGCTGTATGACAGAATCGGCGACTCTGTTGGGGATAATACTTAAAAGAGGGGTTACCTTAGAGCTAGATCACCTTTAAAATGCTTTCATTGTTTGATTTGCTTGCTTTACATTTATGGGTCCTTGTTTGGATTTGTACTGATCCTCTACCCAGATCAGGGAACACCATTAGGTAAGTATCAATAGATTGTGGAAACTGTACGACATATACAATTATGGTTGAAATAATGGCTACGTTAGTGTGACACATTTATTGGTATCGGTATCCCTTGTGTTGAATCGAGGAGAATACATGGTCGTTGAGCAGTGTCATAAATCATTAACTGACTGTAGAACCTTTAATTGAACAACTTGGCCATTAGGAAGTAGTGAGATAGCCGACTTTGGTGTAAAGCTGAAGATTGGTTGATACTCGATACTACACTCATTGAGATCAGACTTTTGGGATATTTCGGCCTCAAGAAAAGATTGATTGTGATGAGACAATTCCCAATGAAGAAAGATCAATAATATTGAGATCCCCTAGAACCCGATTACTTTCTAGGACATGTTAAACCAACTAAACTTCAAGAGGGTACTTACCTATGAAACCCATGCAAGATTAAACCTAAGATCTTGGTTTGCTTTGTTTGCGATTATTATTCATGACATCATAAGCATCATGACATCATAAGCATTCTTACTAACCATTTCAAGGATTTAGGGATTTATCTTTATTCCGTTTTGTAGGTCATGACTTCCATTCGTAGGAATACCATCCAAGTCAACTTCATGAAAGTGCATCCTCAACTTCAAGAACTAGCGTCAAGGATTCCTGGAGATTCTTCCTTCACCAAGAAATATGGTCGGCTTCTAAACTTAGCTACCTCAAACTTCCAAGAAGAAATGATGTGTGTACTTTTCCGATTCTTTGATCCTATGTATAATTGTTTCACCTTTCCTGACTACCAATTGGTGCCTACATTAGAAGAGTTATCTCAATTGCTAGGAGTTCATATGCTTGATAAAATACCATTCACCGACTTAGAGGAGGATCTAAAGCCTGAAGTTATTGCTGAAGCCTTGCATTTGAAGAAATCTGACATTATAACAAGTTGGGAGACAAGAAGTGGAGTTAAGGGTTTGTTAGCCAAGTTTCTGTTGGAGAAGGCTCATTCGTTCTGGGAAGATATGGATTTTCGAGATTTTGAGGATGTGTTGGCCCTTCTAATCTATGGTTTGGTTCTATTTCTAAATCTGGACCAACTCATAGATGTGAATGCCATCAAGGTTTTTCTCTCTCGTAATCCCGTACCTACTTGCTTGGAGACATTCTACATTGTTTCCACACTCGCACCATGAGGAAAAGGGGGACTCTTTTGTATTGCATTCCATTATTGTATAGGTGGTTTATTTTGCACCTACCCCGATCAACATTGAAGAATGAGCAAGGCTTGTATGATACGGTGGGAGAACTGACTTGAAGGTTTGCGTTTTATCGCAAATGTTACGGTTAACAAGAGTCGCCACCGACTTTTCTTTTATCCAAAAGGAAAGGTAAAAAAGCACAGGAAAGACCTTTGAGATTGTTTCTTGAGTTCGGGGGTAGATTATGAAAAGGGAAGGTATTAGCACCCTTTTCATCCATGGTTTTCCATGAGCTCTTAGTTACTTGCTAGATCACTTGCTTTTGTTGTTTGAAATTGTGCTTGGTGTGGTTTTGAAATTATTTTGTAAAAGAGGCCATTGCCTTAGGAAATCTTTGTAATGATTCTCGTTCGTAAGAATGTATATAAAGATGTTTGTCTTTTTGAAAATGTTTTCAATGTTTGTAAGATGTTTGAAAGTGTGTGTTTGTTTTGAAAATATCAAGGATATTTGTTTTGAAATGGAGCAAGTAACTAAAAGTAATCTACCTACTCAAATGTCTTTCTTATTCATTTTTTTCCTTTGACATTGTTGCCTTACCATTAATTTGGTAAGCAACCCTATCTTTGGATGTAAATGGGACGGGCGTGGGTCATCATATAGTCACGATTAGCAATGTTGCAAAGTATCTTAACATTTTTTGAGGGAATAAGATCATTTTGTAAGGCAACTTTGAATAGCGTCATCGAGGGACTATGATCTTGTATTTGTTTGTTTTTGCTAAGACACTTCACATGCGTAATATGGCCATTTTTGTACAAGGCAACTAAGTGGAGTAACCCTAGGGGTTCTTGTGTGCAAGTGTGTCATTTTCATGCTTGATTTTATCTTGGATTGTGGTTTTCTATTTGGTTGATTTTATCTTGCCATACAAACCCTAATTACTAACATGTTATGTAAAGCGATAAATTGCGAAGTTTAAAGATTACTACGCTATTACAACATTTTGTGGGAGGGGGGTATACAATTGATGAATGGGGATTGCAATAATATAAACCTAATTAATCTATTACAACCAAATTGAATTTATACAAGTATTGGAATAAATAATGTACAAAACAAATTAAATATGCAAAGATATGTGAATGCAAAAAGAAGATTTTGTTTTGCTCTTTTTATGTAAAAAAAGTTTTAACCTAAACCTAATAAACAAATCAAGATTAAACTTAAATTAATTAAGGAAGGAAAATATTTTTTAGAAAAGATTTTGATTAAACCCTAATTCTAATTCATTAAAAGGAAATAAATTTCTTTAAGCATTTTTGTATTTTTGTCTTGAAAAATAATGTATGGTATTTATGAAGTATTTTGGTCTTTTTATATGTTAAAATAAATATTTAATAGGTGTGAAGAAAAATAAGTATTTAACCTAATTTTAATTTAATTTACAAGTTTACTTAACAAAAATGGATAATATATAACTAAATAAAAATATTTTTTATAAGAAAATAAAATAAAATAAAACAAAATATAATATTTATCATTTTTATATTTTTTATTATTAAGAAAATATATTTGATAAAATAAAAATAAAAATAAAACAAGTAAATAAAATATTTGGGCCAGGGGTGCTGAAGGCAAATGGGGGCAGGAGGTTAGCAAAAAAACACAAGGGCCCAAAGCCTGAAGCCCACGCTGCAAAAACAACCAAAAAAAGTGGTAAAATATGAAAAAATGCAAAAGGCAGTGTCAAGGCTCGAACCCGTGACCTAGGGCATTTTTGCACGCTGCCTTACCACTGGGGTGGCTGCACATCTGTTAGTATAAGTGAAAACATAAATACATAACACAAAACATTGCCTTGCTCTGTACTTCATCTTCAACCTCTAGCCAGCCGGACCCCCTGTAACTTTTTTATTTCTCAATAAAAATGGAAAGTGATAACATGAACATTATAGCATTTTACCTCACAATTCTAACCATGTATATAACTAAAACTATAAGTCAAAGATCAGAGAGAATTTTGTTGGCCCTAATTCTTAACCTAATTTTTTGAGAAACTTCAAACTTAAAATTCTCTAAACTCAAGCCAAATAAATGCAAGCTATGGATATGTATAGCTTCGTAGCAATGATGTCTACATTCTATATTCACAAATGGAGAGATAATTATGCTTGTATTAAGAGTTAGAAAAACAGAAAACTCACCTTGAAAATGGAAATTGTGTTTTGAAAATGAGCTTGCTTTAGGATGCTGTGATGATCAAGTTAGCTTCCTTGAACCTCTAGGAAGCTAATGCAACGCTTAGCTTGTCTTGAGGGTGGCTGGAATGGTCTGGAGAAGTCTACCTGCGTTTCTCTATTTTTGAACTTCAACAATGGGGAAGATGGAGTTACAGTGATGTTTCAGGGTGTGGGATGGTTTACTTGTAAGGTAAGGAAGCTTGGGAAAATAAAAGGCCTGAAAACACACGAGTGGAATGAAAGATTCAGTTCACAGGTCAGAAATGGCAAGTTTGGAGGCTTGGTATGCAACTTCTGATTCTAGGGTGTTTCAAGGCTTGGGCATGCATGGTTTTAGTTGCAAAATGATGGCTTTATATAGAGCAAAATATTGGAGGACCTGTGCTTGCTCAGAAGTACAAGATCACATGTCTTGCTACATTTCTTGTTTTTGAAGCAAGTGTGAGAAATGACTTATTAAGGCATGAATCTGATCTTGTAGGGTGGCTTGAAGCTTTAAACATGTTTTGTTCAGGTTTAGAGACTTGGTTTGTGCAGAAAGAACAAGTCCAAGGCTCAAGAAATGGAAAAATGTAAAAAGCATGCTTTTCCAAAATGGCAATGTTGCCTTTCTTCCAAAAATGGCTATTTTCTTGTACAATGCATCAAATGCTTGGCTTTAGGGAATGAAACCTTGTGCAATCCATTAATGGTGGAGTGACAAACAAGTTTGAGGCCTGAAAAGTTAAGATTGTACAGCCAATTTGCAAATTTGAAAACTTGTTCTTCATGACAATGGCCTATAATAAAAGTGATAAAACCCTAACTTTATCTCTTCGATTATCCATACTCAAGAGTGATCTCAAGGAGTTCTTGGAAGTTTTGGAAAGCTTGTAATGTGCTCTACAACCCATCTTTGAAATTCTTTTGAAAATTCCTCTTGGAACTAGGTGAAAAGTTGCCATGAAGTTAGGTCAAAAACCTGCCTAACTAGGGCAAAATTTCACTAAGTTATTTTAGTTCATGAGCATGTATTCACAAAATTATATCTTGAGATCCAAGCATCTTTAGGAGAAATTGTGTGAAGAAAAGTTGTAGATTTCATGGAGATCTAAAACTTTCATGTTGGGAACTTCCTTTGAATCATCTTGTGTCATGGTGATAATTTGGCTTAAAGTTGGGAAAAATAAGAAATTTTCTATACTTAGAAAATTTTCTAAGTTAGAATTTTTCAACTTTTCAAAATCCAAATCTTAAATATTTGGTTTCTTGATGAAAAAGTTTCACATTTTGACATGTTTTGGTGAATCATGATCCTTGGCACTTGAATTTGACCAAAAAGTCAAAGTTTAACTTTTCAGTGCATAATTGACTTTTGATTAGTTGACTGAAAAATTCATCTGTCAATCCAATGGATTTGCAATGTTTTGAACCATGTCATTAGGTCAAGATGATGAAATTGAACTCTTGAGATCATGCTTTAAACCAATTTACCATTTTCTAGGTCAAAAATCAGAAATTGCCCTTCCTCAGTCAAAACCCTAATTTTGACCATTTTGCCCTTTTGATGATTTGATCAAATTTCTTGAGGAATTATGGTCCAAACTTGATCAAATGATACATATGAGTCTAAGATGTTGATGTGGATAAAAAATTATAAAGTTTGACTGAAAATTGGCCATGGTTGACTTTTTCCCCAATACAGCTGATCTTCAGGTCAACTGTCCAATTGATTGATAAAAATCGTGATTCAGAGCTTGAAACTTGACATGAGTAATCATGGGGGTCCATGATGATCCTTGAAAGCCATATGAAGCATTGATAGTCCAAAAATCCTCGTGGAAACTCAAACCCTAATTTTGGTCATCACTGCATGAGGAGGTGTCTTGAGCTGGTCAAACCCTAATCTAGTCTTGAGTCAAAGAGATCTTATGAGAAAAATATTGATAAGTGAGAGGGCAAATTTTGGGGTACAACAGCTTGAAATGGTCTCAAAGGTTAATGTCACTCACACATTCTGATATTCATTGGTGTTCTCGATCCTTGGAGGACATTACTCTCATCGAACGTTATGGGGAATTCCCTAATGTCCCTCTGCTTGGCATTAGGGGAGGTATTACCTATAACCCTTGTTTGGATTTGCGACAATTTGGATATGTAAGGAGAGATAGTCCCCATGATGCGCTCATCCAAGTATTGGTATTCGACTACGAGGGCGACGACCGAGGCTATCGACAAAGGTTCATACGAGTTTGGAGAATGGTAAACAAAGTGGATAGCGAGACATTGGGGCATAAAAATTCCATCCCCTTGAGCCTTACCTTAAGTGGGTACGAACTTGTGCTCAAAGTCTCGTGATGCCTTACCCCGCCATCTTACCAATCATCATAGAGTTTATTACCGAATGAGATGTTCCATATACTGTCCTTTATCCTGATATGCCTACTTCTCTGGAAGATTTGCAAAGAGTTTGGATTCAGCTAAAGGAGGAAAGAGACACATTTGAAGCCTGGTTTTATGCAAGTGAGAAGAAGACATTAGAGCTCATAAGACAACTTCATAAAGAGAGGAGTCTGAATTCCTATATCGCTCCAAAGAGGAAGCATCCATAGGAAATTTGAGCCATTATTATTATATTTTAGTTCATTTTGTTTCTTTTGTTTCAGTGTAAGCCCAAGAGGCATGTTGAAATCAATTTGAACTTATTAATACAATTAACGTTTGTTCCCTTTTGTCTAAATAAATTTAAATCTTCTAAGTCCTTGAAATCATTTGCATACGCATGTTCATGCACCATAACATAAACAGGTTTTCCACAACATGTTTCCTTATCTTTCTACTGTTTATTTCAGTAAGATGGATATCGAACAAACAGTGAAGGATCTTCAAGCATAAAATGCTCAATTCCAACAGATGTTCCTGGCTCTGGCTAAAGGACAAGAGGACCTGAAGGCTCTCATGATCAAAGACAAGAGGGAAAAGACAAAGAAACCAATGGGTGTCCTGAATATGGGAAGGAGATTCAGAGAACCAACAAAGCAAGCTCTAGAATTTGCAAATCCGTCAAATGAGGGGGATAATTAGGAAGAGAAGACAAAAGAATGGGACCACAGTACGGGGTCTGATGAAGAAGAGGCTAACTATGCTGAAGAACAATATCCTCCTGCTTATGACAGATATAAATAGCTGGAGGATCGTCTCAACGTCATGGAAATTCAGAGAGTACCTGGTCTAGATTTTGAAGAATTAGGTTTGGTTTCTGGAGTGGTCATTCCACCGAAGTTCAAGGTTCCCACATTTGCTAAATATGATAGAGTTTCATGTCCTAAGCTGCATCTAAGGTCTTATGTCAGGAAGATCCAACCTCACACCACTGATAGGAATTTGTGGGTGTATTCCTTCCAGAAAAGTTTATCGGGGACTCAATTGGAATGGTTCTATCAGCTGGAGGGAACCAATATCCACAACTGGGAGGATCTGGCTGCTGCTTTCTATAGGCAGTATCAATATAACGCTGACCTCGCTCTAACCTGTACACAACTTCAAAGCATGTTTATGGGTTCCAGTGAGGGCTTCAAAGATTATGCCCAGAAATGGATAGATCTTGCAGGAAGAGTCCAGCCTCCTCTGTTTGATAGAGAGCTGGTAGATATGTTCTTAGGTATTTTTTCAGGCCCATTCTTTAAACATCTGGTCGAGAGCTCTTCAGCTGGGTTCACCGAGCTGATATTCACAAGTGAAAGATTAGAAGTTGGTATCAAGAGCGGTAAGATTCAAAGAGATGCGTCTTCAAGTATGGTAAAGAAACCATTCTCTGGGAAGAAAGAAGTAAGTGTTGCCTATGGTCAAAGGAATCAAAACATAGTTGAACATCATCCAATGGTAGAAGCTGTAATGATCTCCAATCTTGTGTCAACTCAAAGAAAAAATAATCAGTGCATGCAGGACGCGCCTAGAAGACAGTTCACCCGGCTTAACATGTCCTTATCTCAGGTTTTTCCACACTTGTTGAAGTCTAATCTTGTCACCCTAAATGAGCCTCCTCAAAATCCAAACACTACATCTCACTGTTATAATCAAAATGCTCGGTGGGCCTACCACTCCAACATTCTAGGGCATGATACAAGTGATTGTTGGGCTCTGAAGAATAAAGTTCAGGATCTTATTAAGGCAAAGGAGATTGAATTTGACCCTCTTAAGACCCCTAATGTGATAACTGCACCAATGTCCAAGCATGGTCAGGGTGTTAATGTCGTTGATGATGACCTATTTGTTTCTTCTGTTGATGAACTAGCTACTCCTCTTCCAATTGTTAAGAAGAATCTCTTGCGAGCCAGTTTATTTCCGTGTTTTGGTGAAGGTTTCCACTTGTGTGCGTCTCTACCCAATGGTTCCTTGTTGTTGAAGATATGTGTCCAACGCCTGATGGACAACAAGGAAATTTTGTTTGAGAAGACTCCCTCTACGAGAAGTCTGTGTGAAGATATATCAATTACTACCATTTCCAACAATCCTCCCAGGGTCTCCTCCAAAAGACCTATCAGGATTACATCCACTCCTAAGGCTGCTCCTTTAATTATCACCTTTCCAGGGCCAATACCATATTCCTCCGACAATGCTGTTCCTTGGAATTATAGAGCTGATGTATACTACCATGGCGTCAAACAAGACCTCCTGGCCATTAAGAATGAAGTTACTAAAGATATTGATCCTGACATCGACAAAATTGTTGGGACCAGTAAAATTACCAAAAGCGGAAGGGTTTTCTCTCCTGAAATCTCCCCAAAGACTGTTGCCACTCCTTTGATTATTCCCGCTAAAACACCTGTTGCTCCTGTTGTTATTCCTGCTACTGAGTCAGCTGAGACTCGGGGCAAAGAAGTATTGGTTGAGCCTGCCCGGACGGAGGCACCCAAAGAATCCTGAAGCCTCCAAACGAGAAACAGAAGAAATTTGAAAATCATACGAAAGAGTAACTATGATATTATGGAACAATTGGGGTAGACACCCTCAAAAATTTCAATGCTAGCCTTGTTATTATGCTCTGAAACCCATGTTAAGGCTTTGGTGAAGTTTCTGAAGTCGGCTCATGGGCCGTAAGAGACTTCTGCCGACCAATTCGAGAACTGTATTGCTAGTATAACTGCTGACAATGGACTTGGTTTCTCTGATGCTGATTTGACGTCTAAAGGAAGAAAGCATAATGATGCCCTTCATGTCTCTATTGAGTGCAGGGGCACTACCCTGGATCATGTTCTAGTTGATACGGGTTCGTCGCTAAATGTTCTACCCAAGGGTGCTCTAGACAGATTGAACTGTGAAGGATTGACTTTGAAGCCCAATAATATTGTGGTGAGGGATTTTGATGGTTCCAAGAGAATGGTACACGGGGAGGTGGATATTCCTATTAAAGTTGGTTCCCAAACTTTTGGCTCTACCTTCTATGTGATAGACATTCGCCCCTCTTACTTTTGTTTCTTGGGACGCCCTTGGATTCACAGGGTGGGCGCTGTCAATTCCACCTTGCATCAAATGTTAAAATATCCGGTTAATGGAAAGATTGTTACGGCCATGGAGAAGAAGAGTATATGGTGAGCCATCTGAACTGTTTCCAATATGTCGAGATGGACAGCGAGTTCATCGAGACCCCCTGCCAGAATTTTGAAGAAGTCCCTTAGACAATTGTTGTTACCAAAGTTGCCACCGCTGTTCCAGAAATTACCAGACCTCCATTGAAGATGGCTTCCCTAAAATATGCTAGGTGTGATGTGGTGGGAGAACTGACTTGAGGTTTTGCGTTTGTGTTCGTAAATGTTTCGATTTAGCAAGAGTCGCCACTGACTTTTACTTTATCCAAAAGGAAAGGTAAAAAAGCACAAGAAAGACCTTTGAGATTGTTTTTGGGTTCGTGGGGTAGATTATGAAAAGGGAAGGTGCTAGCACCCTTTTCGTCCATGGTTTTCCATGGGCTCTTAGTTACTTGTTTTAGATCACTTGCTTTTGCTTTTCAATTGTTTGAAATGGTGCTTTGTGTGTGGTTTTGAAAGTATTTTGAAAAGAGGCCTTTGTTTTGGCAACCTTTGTAATGATTCTTGTTTGAATGTATACAAAGGTGTTTGTCTTTTGAAAAATGTTTCAATGTTTGAAATTTGTTTGGAAATTGTTTTGAAATTGTGTATGTGTTTTGAAATTAGCAAGGATGTTTTGCAAATGGATCAAGTAACTAGGAGTTGTCTACCCTAATCAAAAGTCTTTCTTGTGCATTTTTAATCCTTTGACATTGTTGTTTTACCATTGTATTTGGTAAACAACCCTATCTTTGGATGTTAAACGGGACAGGCGTGGGTCATCGTATGACCATGATAACAATATTGCCAAGTATCTTAGCAAGTTTTTTTGAGGGTCTAGATCATTTTTACTTAGGCAACCAAGATAGCATCATCGAGGGACTATGATCTTTTTGTTTTGATTGATTTTGCCAAGATGCCTAGCATGCATACCATGGCCATTTTAAGGCAACAAAGTGGATGAAACCCTAAGGGTGCTTGTGTGTATTGTGTTGTCATTTTTCATGCATTTTTGTCTTGAATTTAGTCATGCTATTTGTTTTTGATTTTTGGTTATCATACAAACCCTAATCTTACTATCATGGTATATGAAAGCGATAAAATGCGTAAAAGTAAATCTAAGACTATTACAACATTATTATGGGAAGGGGGATACAAGTTTGAATAGGGGGTGTCTGCACAAAATAAAGCCCTAAAACTATTACAATCATATTGAATTTATTTGTACAAATAAATAAATGAATAATATTTAAATATGCAATTAAATATAAATATGCAAAAATGTTTTTGTATTATTTTTATGTATGTAAAAATAAGTTTATTTAATATCTTAAAAAATAAGAAAATAAAATGATTATCTTTGGAAAGGGTGAAAACCCTAATTTTTGTTTTAAGAAAATATATTCTACATTATTTATTTATTCATTTTTATGTACAAGAAAATAAATAAAAAAAAATATAAAAATCTTAAAAAATAAAATATGGTATGAAAATATTATTTTCAGTGTATAAATAATAAAAATAAAAATATATAATATTTTCATAATATTACAAGTTTTTTATTTAAGAAAATAAAAGTATTAAACCTAATAAACTAAATATTATGCAAAAAATAAAATAAAATAAAAATGAAAAAATGCAAAAAATAAAGAAAATATTTTTATGATTTTTAATGTTTAGGAAAAAATAAATAAAAATCAGAAATGTGAAATATATAAAAAAACATGAAAAATAAAAGAAATGAGCCAAGGGGGTGCAGAAAGTAAAATAGGGGGTGTCAATAGTAGGACAAAGCCAGTCCCAGCCCACGTTCCACTTCATCCCTGTCCTTGGAACAAAAACGCGCGCCCTGTGTTCAAAATTGTATCTCCTGCATACGTGCTTAAAAACAAAATCTTACAACATGAAAGTTATAGCTCATCATCACACGATTCTAATGATATAAAAAACTTGATCTAACTCTCAAAGACCAGAGAGAATTTTATCACTCCCAATTTCTGACCTAAAAATTTCAGCATGTTCATCATCTAAATTCTCCTAGCTCAGTTAATATAAATAAAAACTATGCATATGTACAGTTCAAGGACATTAAGGACTACATTTTTGCTTCACAAACCTAAGCCTAATGATGCCTAAATAAGGAGATAGAAGTTTGAAAATTACCTGTTTCAGTCAAGTTCGAATATGGCAATGCAGCAACTTTGAATGAGGCCTGGAGGACTTTTGAGCTTGCTTGATGTTCCCTTGACCTTTCCCAATGCTTAGCTTGTTTTGAAATGGCCTGAATGTCCTTGTAGAACTCAACCTGCAAAGCTTCAAAATGAAAACGGTGAAGTGTGCAAACGAGGTTACAGTTGCAAAGTAAGGGCCTGGATAGTTTAGGTATGTTGTTTAGAATGTGTTTGAAATGATTCCAAACAAAACGCATGAGGGAATATGGATTTGGCCAAGGTTCTGCAGTGGTTTCCCTGTTTGGGTAGAAAATGGGTTTTTTGGTGTATAAGGGTGTTTGAGAGGCTTGGCAATCGTGTTTCAGGCTTGGTGTGATATGCTGAAGTCGTTTGAAAAGGTTACAAGACTTGGTTTTATCAGATTTTCAAGTTGTGGACCTTTTGCAAGGTTTCTTGTTTTTGAAGTAAAAGGTGAGTTGACAAAAGCCAAGGTTGTACAAGATAGCTTGAGGCCTGCTGAGAGTTGGTGAGCTTTTCCTGATGTTTGTGGAGTTGGTTTGCAACAAAAGCTTTGGTCCATGGCTCAAGATAAACAAAGTTACATAAAGTGAACTTTATCAAAGTAGCAATGTTATCTTTTTGCCATTTTTGGATTAAACCTTTGTACAAAGCTTCCAAGACAAAAACAACGCCATTAACCATTGCATTTGCATTCAATTTATGAGTGTAGAAAGGATTAGAACCTGTAAACCAAGTACAATCAAGGTTCAAAACTGATTTGCAAGTTGTAACATGGTGCAAAATGCCTTGGACAAAAGTGATAATTTTCCATTTTCAATCCTTCGATTCTCCCTAATCACAAATGATCTTGGAGAGTTCTTGGACATTTTGGAAAGCTTGTAACATGCTATACAATCCATCTTTGAAATGCATTTTGAGATTCCAATTGGAACTATGTGAAAAGTTATCATGAAGATAGGTCAAAATCCTGCCTAAACTAGGGCAAAATTTCACTAAGTTAAAAGTTTCATGAACCCTTATTCACAAAATCATAACTTGAGATATAAGAATCTTTTAGGAAAACTTTGTGAATCAAAGTTGTATATTTTGTAGAGGACTACAACTTTCATGTTGGAAGTTTTCTTTGAATCCAATTTCATCATGGTGAAAAAGTTGGGAAAAAATAAGAATTTTCATAACTTCGAAAATTTCTAAGTTATGAAAATTTTCAATCTTAAACCCTAATTTCCAAAATTAGGTTTCTTGGTCAACAAGTTACATGTTTTGACACATCTTGATGAAAAATGACCCTTGGCACTTGATTTTGACCAAAAAGTCAAAGTTTGACTTTTCAGTGTACAGTTGATTTTTAATCAATTGATTGGAAAATTCATCTGTCAATCCAATGCTTTTGAGATCTTTTGAACCTTGTGATTAGGTCAAGATGGTTCCATTGAGTCCTTGAAACTATGCTTGAACCCAATTTGCCATTGGCTAGGTTAAAAATCAGAAATTGCCCTTCTGCAGTCAAAACCCTAAAAATGACCATTTTGCCCTTTTGATGATCTGATCAAATTTCTTGAGGAGTTGTGGTCCAAACTTGATCAAATGGTTCATATGAGTCTACAATGTTGATGTGGATAAAAAATTAGGATGTTTGACTGTAAATTGGCCACAATTGACTTTTTCCCCAATACATCTGATTTTTAGGTCAACTGTCCGATTGACTGGGCAAAAATTTGATTCAAGGCTTGAAACTTGGTATGGGCAATCTTAGAGGTCCAACATGAAGTATGAAAGTCATATGAGGCATTGGAAGTCCAAAAATCCTTGTGCAAACTCAAACCCTAATTTCAGGTCAACAGTGCAAGGAGAGGTCTTAAGCAGAGCAAACCCCAATTCTATCTTGAGTCCAAAGAGTCTTGTGGGGAAAATCTTGATAAAATGAGAGGGAAAATTTTGGGGTACAACAGCTTCCCCTGTTCAATCTTCTTGAACCTGAAGAGTTATATTGGGGAGTTTGTCGTTCGTGACTCGAAGGTAAAAGATGATTGGACACTAGAGTGCCCGTAAATTTGCACTTGTCAGAATGTAGTTGAGGAAATGGGCTTAAAGATGCCATCCAAGAATGTTTGTTGAAAATCAGGAGAATGAACATCAGAATGGTATCCGTATCTGGAACGTATCTGAGTTGTATTTGGATATTGGATCTGTATGAGCAAGGGAATGACGTCCGTGTCTGGAGCGTATCTGAGCTGTAACTGTACTTGAATCTGAATGAATGACAGAATGACTTCCATGTCTGGAGTGTATCTGTATTGTATCTGATTCTGGAATTTGAATAAGCGACAAAATGATGTCCGTGTCTGGAGCATCTCTGGGATGGGGAAAAAGTCAGAATAAGTGACAGAATGGCAACTGTGTCTGGAGCGTATCTGGACTGTATCTTTAGTTGAGATCTATATAAGTAGCAGCATGACTTTCGTGTCTGGAGTGTTTCTGAACTGTATCTGTAGTTGAGATCTGTATGAGTAGCAGAATGACTTTCGTGTCTGGAGTGTATCTGAACTGTAACTGTAGTTGAATAAGTGACAGAATAACTTCCGTGTATGGAGTGTATCTGAACTTGAAATTGATAGTTGAATCTGAATGAGAAATAGAATGGCTTCCGTGTCTGGAGCGTATCTAATCTGTATCTGACTTTGAATTCTGAATGAGTAATAGAATGACCTCTGTGTCTGGGGTGTATCCATATTGTATCTGAATAAGAGATCTGAATGAGTAACAGAATGACTTCCGTGTCTGGAGTGTATCTTTACTGTATCATGAACAATAGATTTGAATGAGTAACAGAATGACTTTCGTATTTGGAGTGTATCCGTACTGTATCTGAAATCTTTGAATATTTGTTAAAGATAGCAGTTAATCTTATCCTGAAAAGGGTAAAATGTTAGCTGAAACACAAAGTTATGTTGTATGAAATGTATGATGCAATAAATGTTTTTTATCAATGTTTATGATATATGAATGTAATGTATGCGCATGTAAGCTGATTCGCTGTATTGATGAGGAAAATAAATCCTTGATTGTTGGGGATAGTAAATCCTTTGACTGCTGCCGGGGAAAATAAATCCTGGACCGCTGCTGGAGATTCAAAATCTTGATAACTTCTATGGGGATGTGAGGATCCTTCTCGACTTTCCTGGGGATATAGAGATCCTTCAAGTCTTTGGAGTTGGAGTATTGACAAAATCTGTTGTGAGAGTAATGCCAAACTGTTTGAGAAACCTGCTTGGGGAATCCCGAGAACTTTGATGACTATGGCTGGGGATTACACAATGGGAATCCTTACTCGGCTGGGGAATTAGGAAAACTCTGGCGATCTCTACCGGGGATCAAACAAAGGAAAACCTTGATCTGTTGGAGAATAAAGAAGGCTCTGATGGCTTTTGTGGGGAAATAAGAATGAGAATCTTTAATCTCCCGGGGAATTTGAATCCTTGGGGACTTCATGCTGAGGAGTCAAGAATGAAAATCTTCGATCTGTAAGGGATTAAAAATTCTGACGAATTCATGCTGGGGAGTAATGAAAACTCTGGCAACTTCATTGGGGAATCAAGAATGAGAATCTTCATTCTGTTGGGGAGTAAAAATCCTGTGGGGAAGAAGGCTTCCTGCTAGAGAGTAAGTGAAAACTCTGGGGGAGTAGCTATACTGCCAGGGAGATCGGGAGTTTGGGTTGTATGCCAATCTACTGGGGAATTATCCTAGGTTGGGGATAAGACAAAAGTTAACTGTTATCTGGTTGATTCTCAGATTTTAAGACAACTTGCTGGGGAATATGGGGAAAACTGAATGGTTCCCGCTGTAGATTGATAGTTGGAAATCTTGACTTGACTGGGGGAAGAAGGTTTCGTCTCCGCTGAGGGTCTGTAGTTCAAAGTTTTTGCTCCGCTGGGGATTGGGAGTTTGAAGTTTTAACTCTGATGGTGGATTAAGGATTTGCAAATATAACTCCACTGGGGATATGCATTTCAAGGTTTTAGCTCCGCTGGGGACCTAGATGATGTACTGCAGGGAATTTCACCTGGAATAGCCCGAAGATGTTTTCCTATACTTTCAACCTGTCAGTAATTATTCTTTCCCATTTCGTTTATTTGCAAACAGTGATTATATTCAAATGCATATGCTAATTTAATAAATCATTGGACGTTTTCAAATAAAACACAAGTGTAAAAAAGAAGAAAAGGCAAATAGTTTTCTGCGCTTTGAAGTATCTTTGTATTAACTTTGTGTAAGTATTTTGTACAAAGGAGACAGACATCATAGTAAGAGAACGTTGTCATAAAAAATGAGAAAAATTTATACAAAGAAAGATGGCTATCTGTGAAAATTCCATGGGGTTCCCATTCTGCTATAGCCTTCCTAACTCTGAATATCTTGTCCATTTGTTGCTTCGTCCGAAGATGATTGGATTGATCAGAAGCCAGGAGTTTGTCCGTGAAGAGATTGTCCTTAAAGTGATCCGAAGAGACATAGTCATACGTTTTAATTCCCTAACTTTTGCCTGGACCTCCCTTTCGGGTTTTTGATCCACCGGGAAACCCTTTTTTGCCCAAGTCGCCCTTTCGGGTTTTCAACTTGCCGGGTGTACAGATTTTTTTATATTTATCCCTAACTTTTGCCTGAACCTCCCTTTCGGGTTTTCGATTCATCGGGATTCCCTTTTTTGCCCAAGTTGCCCTTTCAGGTTTTCAACTTGCCGGGTCATTTATGCGTAGTATCTTTTGACTATGTCTGCGTTTGCAATGTGCGGTAGGTCGTCGCCGTCCATGGTGGTTAATATCATTGCCCCACCAGAAAAGATGTTTTTGATCACAAATGGTCCTTCGTAGGTAGGAGTCCATTTTCCCCTGGGATCACTTTGCGGCAAGATGATCCGCTTAATTACAAGATTTCCGACTTGATATATCTGGCATCTGACTTTCTTGTTGAATGCCTTGATCATCCGTTTTTGATACGTCTGACCGTGGCAAACAGCAGTAAGTTGCTTTTCGTCAATCAAGTTAAGTTGATCAAGCCGGGTCTGAATCCAATCGTCTTCACTCAAACCAGCATCCTTCATGATTCTCAAGGAGGGAATCTGAACCTCGATAGGTAAAACAGCTTCCATGCCATACACCAAAGAATAGGGTGTTGCCCCAGTTGATGTGCGTGCCGTGGTATGTTACCCGTGGAGAGCAAACAGTAACATCTTATGCCAGTCCTTGTAGGTGACTGTCATCTTTTGTATGATCTTCTTGATATTTTTGTTTGCAGCTTCGATAACACCGTTCATCTTTAGCCGATAGGGAGATGAATTGTGATGTTGAATCTGGAACTGCTCGCACAATGCAGTGATCATAGTGTTGTTCAGGTTTGTACCGTTGTCAGTGATGATCCTTTCGGGGATGCCGTACCGAAAATGAGGTTCTGCTTGATGAAGCGGGCAACAACATTCTTTGTGAATGATGCGAAGGAAGCTTGCTTCGACCCACTTGGTAAAGTAATCAATGGCCACCAGAATGAAACGGTGTCTGTTGGATGCTGTAGGCTTGATCTCTCCAATCATGTCGATTCCCCACATCGCGAATGACCAAGGAGTTGTTAAGACATTGAGAGGAACTGGAGGTATATGTACCTTGTCCGCATATATTTGACATTTGTGACAAGTGCGGGAGTGTTGATAGCAGTCAACTTCCATGGTAGACCAGTAATAGCCTACCCGTAGAATCTTCTTAGTCATCATATGTCCGCTAGAGTGAGTGCCAAAGGTACCATTGTGCAGTTCAGCCATGATCTGTTCAGCTTCAACCTTATCCACACAACGGAGCAGAATGCAATCATGATTGCGCTTGTATAGGATACCATTGCTCAGGAAGAACTTGGCAGAGAATCTCCTCAAGAACTTTTTGTCGTTGACTGAAGCTCCTTTAGGGTATTCCTGAGCCTCGAGATACCTTTTGACTTCGTGAAACCAAGGTTGGTCCACTACTTCTTCAGTATTAATCTCGTGACAATGTGCAGGTTCGTCCATCCGTTCAATGGTGATTTTGGGAGCCTCATTATCCCAATTAATTTTAAACATGGATGACATTGTAGCTAGAGCATCTGCTAGTTGATTCTCCTCTCGCGGGAAGTGCTCGAAGGTAATCTGCTCGAAATGTGGTAACAATGTCAAGACATGTTCTTTGTAAGGGATGAGGTTTGGATGTTTAGTGTCCCACTCTCCTTTAATCTGACTGATGACCAAAGCTGAGTCCCCAAATACAATCAAGGATTTGATTCCCAAGTCTATAGCAGCCTTGAGACCAAAGATACAAGCTTCATACTCGGCCATGTTGTTGGTGCAGTTAAAGCAAAGCCTGGCAGTGAAAGGTGTATGGCAACCTTCTGGAGAGATAAGTACCGCGCCGATACCGTTTCCAAGTGCATTGGAGGCACCATCAAAGTACAGGGTCTATCGAGATCCTTGTTCAGGTCCGTCATACGGTCTGAAATCTTCAATGTTATCCAATGTCATAATATCCTCATCGGGGAAGTCGAACCTCATGGATTGGTAATCTTCGACAACTTGATGGGCCAGATGATCGGCTAGCACGCTCCCCTTTATAGCTTTTTGGGTCGTGTACTGTATATCGTATTTCGTCAGGATCATCTGCCATCTAGCGATTCTTCCAGATAAAGCAGATTTTTCAAAGATGTACTTGATCGGATCCATCTTAGAGATCAGCAAAGTGGTATGAGTCAACATATACTGCCTTAGCCGGCGAGCAGCCCATACCAAAGCGCAACAAGTTTTCTCGAGCAGTGAGTATCGGGTCTCACAGTCGGTAAACTTTTTGCTAAGGTAATAAATGGCATGCTCTTTTCGGCTAGACTCGTCATGTTGGCCCAGTACACACCCCATTGAATTCTCTATGACGGTCATATACATGATTAGCGGTCTTTCTTCGACGGGTCACATCAAGATAGGAGGTTCTAGCAAATACTCCTTGATTTTATCGAAAGCAATTTGACAGTCATCATTCCATTTAACCACATGATCTTTCTTGAACAGCTTGAAGATTGGTTCACAGGCAGATGTTAGGTGAGAAATGAACCTTGCAATGTAGTTTAGGCGTCCCAAGAAACCTCTGACCTCCTTCTCAGTGCGAGGAGCGGGAATTTCTTGTATAGCTTTGACTTTGGCAGGATCAACCTCAATGCCTTTGTTGCTGACAATGAAACCCAAGAGTTTACCGGACCTGACTCTGAAAGTGCACTTGTTAGGGTTCAGTCTGAGCTTGTACTCCTTCAACCTAACAAACAGCTTTTGTAGATGGTCGAGGTGTTCTTCTTCAGTTTGTGATCAGGCTATCATGTCATCTACGTAGACCTCTATCTCATGATGTATCATATCATGAAACAAAGCTACCATGGCGCGTTGATAGGTTGCCCCGACATTCTTCAGTCCGAATGGCATCACTTTATAGAAGAACGTACCCCACTGTGTAACAAAAGTAGTTTTCTCCATGTCTTCAGGTGCCATTTTGATCTGGTTGCAACCTGAAAATCCATCCATGAAAGAAAATACCCTGTGCTGAGCTGTGTTTTCAACCAAGATGTCAATGTGCGGTAGTGGAAATTCATCTTTAGGGCTAGACCTGTTTAAGTCTCTGTAATCCACGCACATTCTTACTTTGCCGTCCTTCTTAGGCACGGGCACAATGTTAGCAACCCATTGTGGATAGGAAGTAACAGCAAGAAATCCAGCATTTAACTGCTTCATAACTTCTGCTTTGATCTTTTCAGACATGTCGGGCCTCATGCGGTGAACTTTATGTTTAACTGGTGGACAATCTTCTATTGTGGGGAGACGATGAACCACAATGTCTGTATCAAGTTCCGACATGTCTTCATATGACCAGGCGAAGATTTCAACATATTCATTCAACAGCTGAATTAAGCGCTCCTTGACACTTGGCTCTAGGTTGGCACCCACTCTAACTTATTTTCTGTCTTCCTCAGTACCTAAGTTGATTGTCTCTAACAACTCCTCATGAGGTAGAATAGCCCTTTCTTCCTATTGTAGTAGTCTAGCCAATTCTCCCGACACTTCACAGTCTTCCTCACCTTCGTATTCGACATGGTAGACCAGATCTTCAGAGTCACTGAAGGCCATATCAGAATTGTTACCCATGGAATCCGGAATGGAAGGGTACCTGCATTTGTGAGTGTGGGTGTGTGTAAGGGATAGCCATCTTTAAACAAATAAAATGCAAAAAGAAAGACAATGAACACAAAAGTTTATATGTGAAAACGTCCATGATTCATTAAAATGGCATATGAAGATGAAAAATCAAGCCCTTACAAATGGACCTATGTGCCTCGGGTAAGACACAAGGTTAAAAGTGTACGAATTGTTCAAGAATTATTACAAACCAACAAAAATGTTTGAAAGATAAATTACTGATTGATGAAAGTAATGGGAATAAAGTCCTTTGCCTCCCAATTGCACAGTCTTCCGTCAACAGTAGGGAAAATCCAGTCTTCTAAGTTGCTCTCCTCTTCACCATCCTCGAAAGCATTGACTCCATGATGGGTGATCTTCACAGGTGGTCCTCCAGCCTGGGTGCGGCGTATAGCCTTTTGAGTAGAAGAAGTGAAACCCAAGCCGGATTTATCAGATTTGAAAGGAAAATCGGGAAGCTGCCCCCAGATTGTGCTTCCTCCTTCTTCAATCACAACCTTTGCATCTTTGAGAGACGACATCCGAGGCGGAGGCCTGGTAATCATGGGTACAGAAGACACTGTCTTGGTTGCCGCAATCTCCTGAGCTACCTCTTCAAAATGCTGAAAGGGGGTTTCGATGAATTCACCATCCAATTCTACATAGCGGAAAGAATTTAGATGACTTATCATGTATTCCTCTTCGCCGTGAACGGTTATAATTTTCCCCTAGACAAGGTACTTGAGCTTTTGATGCAGAGTAGAAGTGACGGCTCCAGCATGATGAATCCAAGGTCTTCCCAACAAGCAAGAATAGGAAGGACGGATGTCCATCACGTAGAATGTGGAGTTGAAGGTTTCAATTCCCACTTTAATCGGGATGTCCACCTCCCCGTGGACCATCCTTTTAGAACCATCAAAGGCTCTGACAATGATGTTGCTGGGTTTCAGGGTTAAGCCTTCACAGTCCAACCTATCCAATGCCTTCTTTGGAAAGACATTCAGCGATGAACCAGTGTCTACCAGAACGTGTGCTAGGGTAGTCCCTCTGCATTCCACGGAGACATGCAAAGCGTCACTATGTTTTCTCCCTTTAGATGTTAAATCGGCATCGGAGAATCCTAGACCATTGTCAGCTGTTAGGCTAGCTACACATTCCTGGAACTGATCCGTGGAGGTTTCCTGTGGCACATGGGCCGTCTTTAAAAATCTGATCAGAGCTTTAGCATGAGCTTCTGAACAAAGCAGAAAGGCCAACATAGAGATCTTTGAGGGGGTTTGCCCCCGTTGTTCCACAACATTATAATCGCTTTTCTTGATTATTTTCAAAATCTCTTCCATTTCTTTTTGAGAGGTCTCAGGGATGACCAATGGCTGAGCCTTCGTCCTGACAGGCTCTTCTTGGATCCCTTTCCCTCTATCATCAGCAGCAGAAGAGGGGACCACCACAGAAGTCACAACTTCTTCAATAATTGGAGTTCTTGCAGATATGTTTACCGGTACAGGGGTAACCTTAGGAGCAACTGAAGGTCCGAAGATTGCCTTGGGAGGGGCAATCTCCGGAGAGAAAATTCTTCCACTGCGGGTGATTTTACTCGTTCCGGCAATGTTTCCAATGTCAGAAGTCTCTTCATCAGAACTCTCTTCAGTTGATTCAATTTATTTAATATCGTGGTAGAAGATCTCTCCACCATAGTTCCACGGTATTGACTTGTTGGACTTGTACGGGATGGGCCCCGACATGGTTATCTTCAAAGGTGCAATCTTCGGATCAGATGTAATCTTAACAGGTCTTTTGGAGACCTTGGAAAGATTGGTGGATACGGTAATTATTGAAATATCATTGACAGGAGTCGGTGTAATAGGAGTCTTTTCAAAAAGGATTTCTTGGGTATCCATTAGGCGTTGGATGCCTAACTTCAACAATGGACAGTCAGTTGGTAAGGATGAACAAAGGCAACAATCTTCTTCACAACCCGGGAAAATCCCAGCCTTCAGCAAATTCAACTTGATTATCGTTAGCGGAGTCATCAAATCATCAACAGTAGCAACAAAAAGATCTTCTTCAACAACATGGGCATTGTGGCCATGCTTTGGCATTGGAGCAGAGATCACGTTCGGCTTTTCAGGAGCATCGAATTTAACTTCTTTAGCGTCTATCAAATCCTGAATCTTATTCTTGAGGGCCCAACAATTGTTGGTGTCGTGCCCCAGGCTGTCTGAATGATAAGTACACTTGGCATTCGAATGGTAGTAAGGAGAAGATGTATTCGGATTCTTCGGGGCCTCTTTCAAACTTGCAAGGTTTAACTTCAAGAGATGGGGTAGCACCTGAGCAGGAGTCATGTTTATCCGGGTGAATTGCCGTGCAGGCTTTTCCACCCTTGCTTGGTTAGTTCTGGGTTGATTGTTTCTAGGCTGATCAGCTGCAAACTTCTGAATCATTACGGCCCCCACCGCTGGCCGGCGCTCAACTCTTCCTTGACCTCTTTGGGAGTAGCCAACTGAGACTTCCTTCTTTGCTGGAAAAGTCTTTTTGATGGCAGCGGAAGCAGATGCATCTTTTTGAATTTTTCCGCTCTTTATGCCGGCTTCAACTCTTTCACCAGTTAGAATCAACTCGGTGAACCCCGCAGAAGAGCTTCCTATCAGGTGATTAAAGAATGAACCTGACAGAGTCCCCAAGAACATATCAACTAGCTCCCTCTCAGATAGAGGTGGTTGTACTCGTCCCGCCAAGTCTCTTCATTTCTGGGCATACTTTTTCAAACCTTCATTTGAGACCATGCCCATACTCTGTAATTGAGTACGGGTTGGTGCTAAGTCCGTATTATATTGATACTATTTGTAGAAGGAAACTGCCAAATCCTCCCAATTATGCACATCAGACCTCTCCAATTGGTAAAACCAATCCAGCTGCGTCCCTGATAAACTGTCTTGGAAGAAATGTACCCACATGTCTTTGTCAGAAGAATGTGCTTGAATTTTTCTGACGTAAGATCGTAGGTGCATCTTGGGACAAGACAACCCATTGTATTTAGCAAAAAGAGGCACCTTGAATTTAGGAGGGATTACAATCCCAGATACCAACCCCAGTTCCTCAAAATTCAGCCCAGGCACTCTCTGTACCTCCATAGATGCCAGACGTTCTTCCAGATTCTTGTACTTGTCATCTGCAGGAGGGTACTGCTGTTTAGAATAGTCTTCATCCTCTTCTTCTTCTTCTTCCTCAGATTCAGATGGCACTGCAGTCTCTTTACCCTTTCTCACCCCTTCATCAGATGTTGAGGGGAAATCCAAGACCCTTCTAGCTTGACCTTCAAATCTTCTACCCATGGTAGCCACACCAGCCCTCTTCTTTTTCTTTTTCTCTTTTTCCTTTTCAGTAGAGTTTTGAGCTCCTCCTGCCCCTTAGCCAGGGTCATGAGTAGCTGTTGGAATTGTGAATTCTGCGCTTGTAAGTCTTTGACCGTCTGCTCGATATCCATCTTGCTGAAATAAACAGCAGAGAGATAAGGAAACCTGGTGTGAAGACCTGCTTATGCATATGATGAATGATATGTATTCATGTAATGCATTCAAGGATTCAGAAATTCAAATTTGTTTTAAAATAAAAAGGAACACACGTCATATTAATAAGATAGAATTTGTTAGTACATCAATGCCCCATGGGCAAAATAATACAAAATTCTAATGTAAAAAGACGTTGCGCATCCTCTTTGGTGCAATGTAGGTGTTGAGAGTCTGCTCTTCACGAAGTTGACGAGTAAGTTCCAAAACCTTCTTCTCAGTTGCGTAGAATTGGGCTTCAAAAGTATCACATTCTCCCTTGAGCTGTATCCAACTCCTTTGTAAATCTTCTAATGATGTTGGCATGTAAGGATGTAGGAGGGTGTATGGAACCTCTCTTTCAATAACAGGCTCTTTAATCACAGGGAGAATGTAGGGGTAAGGCTTCATAAGACTTTGGGCGCGGGTTCGTACCCACATGAGGTAAGGCTCAAGGGGGATGGAATTATTGTGTCCCAAGGTCTTACTGTCCACCTTGTTGGGCATCCTCCAAGCTCGGATGAACCTTTGTCGAAGTCCTTGATCGTTGTTGTCGAAGTCAAAAACCAAGTCTGGAATCAGCATGTCATGTGGGCCATCCTTTCGGGCATACCCAAACTGTCTCAGAGCCAAGTAGGGGTTGTAGGTAATGCCTCCCCTAATTCCAAGTAGAGGGACATTAGGGAATTCCCCACAAAGATCAATGATGATAACATTTTCTCTGGATCGAAAACACCAATGAACATCTGAATGTGTAAGAGTCATCAATCGTTGTGACCACCTCAAGCCTTGCTCATTCTTCAAGACTGGTTGGGGAAGATGAGAAATAAACCATCTTGCCAGTAGAGGAGTGCAACACATGAGAACACCTCTTTTCCTCATTGTACGAGTGTGAAAAGAGTGGAGGATATCCCCAAGCAATGTAGGCACCAGGTTGCGAGCCATGAAAATTTTGACAGCATTCACATCTATAAGCCGGTCAGGATTAGGGAACAAGACCATCCCATAGATGAGAAGAGCTACAGTCTCCTCAAAAGCTTGTAAGTCCAATGAATTCCAGCAGCTTTAGGCCTTCTCAAACAGAAACTTTGACAAGAAGCCTTTGACACCACTTCTAGTTTCCCAATGGCCTATGATATTAGATGGTTGCAAGTGTAAGGCTTGAGCAACGTCTTCAGGATTTGGATCTCTTTCTGTACCGTTGAAGGGTAGTTGATGGAGAATAGGAATCCTCAAGAGTTGAGAAAATTCCTCCAAAGTAGACACAAGTTGGTAGTCAGGAAATGTGAAGCAATGATGCAAAGGGTCAAAGAACTGGAAGAGAACTTTCAGCATATCCTCCTCAGTGTTGACAGTGACTAAGTTGAGAAGACGACCATGCCTTTCGCTGAATGGAGAATTCTCAGGAATCCTTGAAGCTAGCTCCTTGAGTTGAGGAGGAATTATCACAAGGTTGACTTGGATAGTTTTCCTGCGGAGTGATTCCATAACCTACAAAACAGGAACAAAGATGAAGATCCAAATCCTTGAAATGGTTAGTGGATGCATATGATGCTTCATGATGTCCATGATGTTATGCATAAGTATATATGTACAAACAAATCACACAAGATCCTAGTTTCAGGCTTGCATTGGTTTTCATAGGTAAGTACCCTCTTAAAGTTTAGTTGGCTCAATCTGTCCTATAAATAGTAACCGGGTTCTAAGGAGCTCAATATCACTGGATTATTTTCTGTGTTCATTGTTTCAGTTTAGCCACTTTACTGGTGACCGAAATATTCCAAGAAAACAACCCTCAATGAGTGTAGTATCGAGTATCTACTAACTTCGGACTGCACCAAAGCCGATCATCTCACTACCCCTAAAAAGGCCAAGTTGGTCAAGTAAAGGTTCTAAAAGTCCATTAGTGCTTCATGACATCACTCAGCGGCCCCGTATTCTCTTTGATTAACTTAAAGGCTACCAGTACCCACAAATATGTCACACTAATATAGCTATTGCTTCAACCATGTCGGTATACCCCGCACAGTTTCCACAACGTATTACTATTTACTTAAGAATGTTTCCCAAATCCGGGTAGAGGATTCAAACCCAAACAATAGAACCAAAGTCTAAAGAAATCAAGTCAAACAAGATAAGCATGTAAAGGTGATCTAAAACCCTAAGGTAACCCCACTTTTAAGTTTATCCCCAGCAGAGTCACCAGTTCTGTGATGCGATGGGAGAACTGACTTGAGGTTTTGCGTTTGTGTTCACAAATGTTTCGGTTTAGCAAGAGTCGCCACCGACTTTTACTTTATCCAAAAGGAAAGGTAAAAAAGCACAAGAAAGACCTTTGAGATTGTTTTTGGGTTCGTGGGGTAGATTATGAAAAGGGAAGGTGCTAGCACCCTTTTCATCCATGGTTTTCCATGGGCTCTTAGTTACTTGTTTTAGATCACTTGCTTTTGCTTTTCAGTAGTTTGAAATGGTGCTTTGTGTATGGTTTTGAAAGTATTTTGAAAAGAGGCCTTTGTTTTGGCAACCTTTGTAATGATTATTGTTTGAATGTATACAAAGGTGTTTGTCTTTTGAAAAATGTTTCAATGTTTGAAATTTGTTTGGAAATTGTTTTGAAATTGTGTATGTGTTTTGAAATTAGCAAGGATGTTTTGCAAATGGATCAAGTAACTAGGAGTTATCTACCCTAATCAAAAGTCTTTCTTGTGCATTTTTAACCCTTTGACATTGTTGTTTTACCATTGTATTTGGTAAACAACCCTATCTTTGGATGTTAAACGGGACAGGCGTGGGTCATCGTATGACCATGATAACAATATTGCCAAGTATCTTAGCAAGTTTTTTTGAGGGTCTAGATCATTTTTGTTTAGGCAACCAAGATAGAGTCATCGAGGGACTATGATCTTTTTGTTTTGATTGATTTTGCCAAGATACCTAGCATGCATACCATGGCCATTTTAAGGCAACAAAGTGGATGAAACCCTAGGGGTGCTTGTGTGTATTGTGTTGTCATTTTTCATGCATTTTTGTCTTGAATTTAGTCATGCTATTTGTTTTTGATTTTTGGTTATCATACAAACCCTAATCTTACTATCATGGTATATGAAAGCGATAAAATGCGTAAAAGTAAATCTAAGACTATTACAACATTATTATGGAAAGGGGGATACAAGTTTGAATAGGGGGTGTCTGCACAAAATAAAGCCCTAAAACTATTACAACCATATTGAATTTATTTGTACAAATAAATAAATGAATAATATTTAAATATGCAATTAAATATAAATATGCAAAAATGTTTTTGTATTATTTTTATGTATGTAAAAATAAGTTTATTTAATGTCTTAAAAAATAAGAAAATAAAATTATTATCTTTGGAAAGTGTGAAAACCCTAATTTTTGTTTTAAGAAAATATATTCTATATTATTTATTTATTCATTTTTATGTACAAGAAAATAAATAAATAAATATATATATATATATATATATATATATATATATATATATATATATATATATATATATATATATATATATATATATATATATATATATATATATATATATATATATATATATATATATATATATATATATATATATATATATATATATATATATATATATATATATATATATATATATATATATATATATATATATATATATATATATATATATATATATATAAATGTTAAAAAATAAAATATGGTATGAAAATATTATTTTCAGTGTATAAATAATAAAAATAAAAATATATAATATTTTCATAATATTACAAGTTTTTTATTTAAGAAAATAAAAGTATTAAACCTAATAAACTAAATATTATGCAAAAAATAAAATAAAAAAAATATGAAAAAATGCAAAAAATAAAGAAAATATTTTTATGATTTTTAATGTTTAGGAAAAAATAAATAATCACCAGAAATGTGAAATATATAAGAAAACATGAAAAATAAAAGAAATGGGCCAAGGGGGTGCAGGAAGTAAAACAGGGGGTGTCAATAGTAGGACAAAGCCAGGCCCAGCCCACGTTCCACTTCATCCCTGTCCTTGGAACAAAAACGCGCGCCCTATGTTCAAAAATGTATCTCCTGCATACGTGCTTAAAAACAAAATCTTGCAACATGAAAGTTATAGCTCATCATCACACGATTCTAATGATATAAAAAACTTGATCTAACTCTCAAAGACCAGATAGAATTTTAACACCCCCAATTTCTGACCTAAAAATTTCAGCATGTTCATCATCTAAATTCTCCTAGCTCAGTTAATATAAATAAAAACTATGCATATGTACAGTTCAAGGATATTAAGGACTACATTTTTGCTTCACAAACCTAAGCCTAATGATGCCTAAATAAGGAGATAGAAGTTTGAAAATTACCTATTTCAGTCAAGTTCGAATATGGCAATGCAGTAACTTTGAATGAGGCCTGAAGGACTTTTGAGCTTGCTTGATGTTCCCTTGACCTTTCCCAATGCTTAGCTTGTTTTGAAATGGCCTGAATGTCCTTGTAGAACTCAACCTGCAAAGCTTCAAAATGAAAATGGTGAAGTGTGAAAACGATGTTACAGTTGCAAAGTAAGGGCCTGGATAGTTTAGGTATGTTGTTTAGAATGTGTTTGAAATGATTCCAAACAAAACGCACGAGGGAATATGGATTTGGCCAAGGTTCTGCAGTGGTTGCCCTATTTGGGCAGGAAATGGGTTTTTGGTGTATAAGGGTGTTTGAGAGGCTTGGCAATCGTGTTTCAGGCTTGGTGTGATATGCTGAAGTCGTTTGAAAAGGTTACAAGACTTGGTTTTATCAGATTTTCAAGTTGTGGACCTTTTGCAAGGTTTCTTGTTTTTGAAGCAAAAGGTGAGTTGACAAAAGCCAAGGTTGTACAAGCTAGCTTGAGGCATGCTGAGAGTTGGTGAGCTTTTCCTGATGTTTTTGGAGTTGGTTTGCAGCAAAAGCTTTGGTCCATGGCTCAAGATAAACAAAGTTACATAAAGTGAACTTTATCAAAGTAGCAATTTTATCTTTTTGCCATTTTTAGATTAAACCTTTGTACAAAGCTTCCAAGACAAAAACAATGCCATTAACCATTGTATTTGAATTCAATTTATCAGTGTATAAAGGATTAGAACCTGTAAACCAAGTACAAGCAAGGTTCAAACTGATTTGCAAGTTGTAACATGGTGCAAAATGCCTTGGACAAAAGTGATAATTTGCCATTTTCAGTCCTTCGATTATCCCTAACCACAAATGATCTTGGAGAGTTCTTGGACATTTTGGAAATCTTGTAACATTCTCTACAATCCATATTTGAAATGCATTTTGAGATTCTAATTGGAACTATGTGAAAAGTTGCCATGAAGATAGGTCAAAATCCTGCCTAAACTAGGGCAAAATTTCACTAAGTTAAAAGTTTCATGAACCCTTATTCACAAAATCATAACTTGATATCTAAGCATCTTTTGGGAAAACTTTGTGAATAAAAGTTGTATATTTTATGGAGGACTACAACTTTCATGTTGGAAGTTTTCTTTGAATCCAATTGCATCATGGTGAAAAAGTTGGGAAAAAATAAGAAATTTTCATAACTTAGAAAATTTCAAAGTTATGAAAATTTTCAATCTTAAACCCTTATTTCCAAAATTAGGTCTCTTGGTCAACAAGTTACATGTTTTGACACATCTTGATGAAAAATGACCCTTGGCACTTGATTTTGACCAAAAAGTCAAAGTTTGACTTTTCAGTGTACAGTTGATTTTTGATCAATTGATTGGAAAATTCATCTGTCAATCCAATGCTTTTGAGATCTTTTGAACCTTGTGATTAGGTCAAGATGGTTCCATTGAGTCCTTGAAACTATGCTTGAACCCAATTTGCCATTGGCTAGGTTAAAAATCAGAAATTGCCCTTCTGCAGTCAAAACCCTAAAAATGACCATTTTGCCCTTTTGATGATCTGATCAAATTTCTTGAGGAGTTGTGGTCCAAACTTGATCAAATGGTTCATATGAGTCTATAATGTTTATTTGGATAAAATATTATGAGGTTTGATTGTAAATTGGCCACAATTGACTTTTTCCCCAATACAGTTGATTTTTAGGTCAACTATCCAATTGACTTGGCAAAAATTTGATTCAAGGCTTGAAACTTGGTATGTGCAATCTTAGAGGTCCAACATGAAGTATGAAAGTCATATGAGGCATTGGAAGTCCAAAAATCCTTGTGCAAACTCAAACCCTAATTTCAGGTCAACAGTGCAAGGAGATGTCTTGAGCAGAGCAAACCCCAATTCTGTCTTGAGTCCAAAGAGTCTTGTGGGGAAAATCTTGATAAAATGAGAGGGAAAATTTTGGGGTACAACACTAGGGCTGTAATCAAAGAAGGTGGGTGCACTATTTGGGGCCAACTACCTGACATCCCCTATAAGTTTGACACATTTGGTTTGGGTTTCACTTCAGGAGCTCAAAAAGTCGTTCGTCGTGCTCGTGCCGGAGGACCACCACTATGCATTAGAAACCATGGAGTCAATGTTGTAGAAGACGTTGATAGTGACTGCAACCTGGACAATTGGATCTTCCCTGCTACCGACGGTGGACTCAACAAGTGGACGACTAGAGACTTTGTTCCCATTACTTTCATCCAGGAGTAATTGTCTTTTTGTTTTTTGGGATATGTAATACTTAAACAATTTAAACTCTAAAGCCTTGTGTCTTACCTGAGACATAATGGTTTATTTGTGAGGGTTATCATTTCACTTTCATATGTCATAAATAAATCATTGGAACATTTTGCATAGAAATTTTGCGCTCTTTGTTTTTCTTTTCTACTTTTACTTTATCAAAATAGTTATGCTCTTTTACACACACCCACATATCAAATTGCAGATCCATATCTATTGTACCCCAAAATTTTCCCTCCCATTTTCACACAATACATACTCCTAGAGATTCTCAATTGCTCAAGGTTGACCAAGAATTGACCAGACAATTCTCCTCCTAAGGCAATGAACCCCCAACTAGGGTTTCAATTTTCATCAATATGGTTGAGCTCTAATGGTCTCAAATATTCTCTATTGTCATAATATGTACTCAAGATTATCCATGCCAAATTTCATGCCTTGCACAATAAGTTTGCTCAGTCAATTGCTCAAGTATTGGAAAATCAAATGTGCTAGGTCAAAAGTCAATTGTGGCCCATGTACAATAAAACTTCAAGATTTTTGGTCAACATTAACATTTTTAAGTGATATCCATCATTTGATAAATGGTTGATCATTATTCCTCAAGAAATGATCCTAACCCATCAAAAGTAAAAAATGGCAAATTAGGGTTTCTATAGGAAGAGTCAATCAAACTTTGACCAAGCATAACTTTCTCATACTTTATCAGAAATTTCCCAACCAAAGCTTATTTTGAATAGAATCCAATTCCCTACAACCTCTCTTTAGCCCACAAGATCAAGAGATGCACCATTTGAAAGATATGAGCTCAAACATTACAGGTCATTTTCAAAAAGTCAACAAAAGCCACTTTTTGCCAAGACCTTTTACATTAAGATAACACCTTCAAATGAAAACTTGATAAAAACAGGGATTGAAGTAGACATATTAGGCTTTCCAAAAAGTACAAGATCATCATCATGAGATAAACATTGAGCAAGTTATGGCTTGCCCAAGTTGGAAATTTTTTGGAAAATTCAAGAATGGTGCATTGAGCAAATTTGGATTTTTGAGTCAATGGCCTAACTTTTTAAGGTTCAAATATCTACCTAAGCTTATTAAGGACCTCTCAACTCATTTTGGCATGACCATGATTTTCCTTGTATTTTATTTTGATTTTATTTGATTTAAAATTAAATAAAATGGAAAAAAATACTAGAAAATATAGGCCATAACATTTAGGCCTGGCTTGGCCCATCAAGAGGACCCATTTTTCGTGCAAACTTCATCCCAAATGTCTAGATACATTGAATTGATCAAAAGAGGCAAGAACATGCAATTATGGCATTCTTTCAAAGTGTTTGATTTTTCTTTCATGGACCATGATTAAGAATGATTCTTTCCTCCTTATCTTGTCCCCTCCTTTTATGCTATAAGTACATCACTTTGGCAAGCCAAACACACGCACATACGCTGCACAAAACGCTCTACCAAATTTGCAAAAAACCCATCCAAATCGTGAAAATCAAAAGAGACCTTCCCAACCTATTTCAGCCTAGCATAAGCCCTCTATTCACGTCCAGCAACTCCTAGGAGCACGTATCAATCCTTGTTCGAGCAATATCACGCCCAGTAGCACCAAACTGAAACTCTCATTGTTGGTAACTTTTTGAATTCATATTTTTGGTTTTCATGACGAGCTAACCTATTTCGTTGTTTGATTTGTATCCAGGGTAGCCTATAGGACAGGACCAACGTAAAATATGTGAGAATGGGGCCCATAACAAGATCGTGCCATTTCTAGGGCACGATCTGTATTCTTTGTTATACTTCCCAATTCAGGCCATTTCAGGATGAACAAACCCCATAAATGGAATCAGGAGGGTTGGTTTGGGGGGGGGGGTAGCCTTGATTGTAGGCTTTGATCTTTCCATTTTTGTAGGTTTCGTGTTTCGACATCCCAGAGAAGACGAATGGAGTTTGACTTCGGCGTCCCTCCGGCCAGTTGCCTCAGGTGGGCGCTGGTGTGGCAAGATCATGCGTCCTGATTGGCCTATTCAAATACAAGAGGGCCCATCAGCGTGCACATTTTATTTTTTAACATTTTGAAATAATTTTTGTATATAATGCTTTGGTTGTATTTTGATAAACGAATTGAAAGGAAGCTCAGTTGGTAAACAGGCGTGAGTATAAGGGAGAGGACCTGGGTTCGAGTCCCAGGTCCAGCATATTATTTTTCTAATGTTTGTTAACTGCATATCCAATACGCGTTAGCTACGCCAGTCCATCATATGCCTCCAGATCACCACCACTGGATCTTGATTGATCTAGATCAGAAGGTTCCAACATGCAAGTGCACCATGAGCCATCAAAAGTGTTCCTCACTGAATCCCAGTACAATTTCTGATTTGGGCCAAGCGTTTTTTATAACAACACCCCCCATTTTTGTTGTTGATTACCAGGCCCATGTTGTTTATTTTCTTTTTTTATTTTGTTTTGTTTATTATTTTCAAAAGTCTTTTTTTAATAAGTCATAAAAAAAATGATAATTAGGATTAGTTTCTTTCTAAAATTATTAATTAATTAATTAATCATTTTAATGCAATTTTATCAATTTAAAATCAAATTAGACTTAGGTTCTTTATTTAATTTAAATTATTTTCTTAACAAAAAAATACCAAAAATATTAGAATTAGGATTCATTTCATTCAACTTTTATTTTCTTAATTAAAAATAAATTTATAATTAATCATTCTCTTAGCAAAAACCAAAAAAAAAAATTCGTGTTGTTTATTTTTATTTACTAGGTTTTAGACGTTTCTTTTTTTTGCGCGCTTATATTATTATGTATCTGCTTATGATTTGTAATTTTATCACGTGCGTATTTTTATTTCCTGATTATGTATCTGCCTGTGAATTGTAATAGCCCTAATTAGGATTTTTATTTTCCGCATTTTACATTTTAGTCAGATATAACTGTAATTGTCCCGAAGCCCTGTAATAACGTAGGAACTTTTATTTCTCGCTCTTTATATTCTTATATGCTTGTATATAATTGTTAGTAACTTAGGCGTGCATGACAAGATTAATCAATTAACCATTAGATCACTAATCTCAAGACAAATATCTGGAAAAAGGCACTATTGCACACTTGCACCCCTAGGGTATATCTCACTTGGTTGCCTCGAAAATAATGGTCATGTCCCTCGAACATAGGGATATCTTAGAAAAGACCCTCAATTCTAAAGTCATAAAAAAGATCATGGTCCCTAACGTCCCTCGAGTTGCCTACGAGAAATGATCTTGTCCCTCGATGTTGCTTATATGATGACAGCCCTTCGAATGCTAAGATATCCTTACATGTTGCCTTCGATGACCATAACGTCCCTTTCGATAGTCCCTCAAAATCCGACTATAGGGCTACCTACTCACAAATAGTAGGATAGCACTATCAAAAGGAAAGGAGGAAAAGATTGTCCTTTTTCGAGTAGGTAGATAACCGTTAGGTACTTGCTCAAACCTGGAATTTTCACACTAACACACTTTCAAAAATCTTTTCAAAAACGCTTTATCACACTCTTGAGGACTGATACAAGAGTTATCATAAAGCAAACAAACACGAAAACAGTTTTAAAAAATGAGCAAGTACCTAAGAGCCAGTGGAAAACCACTGATGGAAAGGGTGCTAACACCTTCCCATTCTATAATCTACCCCCCTTACTCATAAAATCTCGAAAAAGGTCTTTTTGTGTTCTTTTCACCCTTTTCTTTGTTGGATAAAATAAAAGTTGGTGGCGACTCTTGCTTACCGCGACATTTGCGAGAGAAAAAAAATGCAAAACCAGTATTAAACAGTCGGTTCTGCCATCGTATCACAGAACTGGCGAATCTGCTGGGGAAATTATAAAGTGGGGTTTACCTTAGGGTCTAGATCATTTTGCTTCTTTGTCTGTTTGTTTGCTTTACTTTTAAGGGTATTGTTTGGGTTATTATAGATCCTACACATGGATCTGGGGAAACCTTTTAGGTAAGTAGCAATAGATCGTGGAAACTGTGCGGGGTATATCGACACAGTTGAAGCGATGACTATGTTGATGCGATACTTTGGTTGGTACTGGTAGCCCTTGAGTCAATCAAGGAGAATACGTGGCCACCGTATGGTGTCATGAAGCGTCAACCGACCTTAGAACCTTTAAATGAACAACTTGGACATTAGGACGTAGTGAGATGGTCGTCTTTGGTGTATTCCCAAAGTCGGCAGATAGTCGATGCTACACTCATTGAGGTTTGACTCCTGAGTTTTGTTTGGTTGCAAGTTAGTTTCCTATCGAACGAAACTTGTGGGAAAGATCAATGATATTGAGATCACTTAGAACCCGGTTACTATTTATAGGATAAGTTGAACCAATCCAACTTCAAGAGGGTATTACCATAAAATCCATGCAAGCCTTAAACCTAAGGTCTTGGTGTGATTTGTCTGTGCTTGCTATATATATGATTTCTTAGCATAATCATGACATCATAACATGGCATATCATACTAACCATTTCAAGGATTTTCTAGGGCTTATCTTTATTTTGTTTTGTAGGACATGGCATCCGCTCGCAGGAACACTATCCAAATTAACCTTGTGAAAGTACCTCCTCAGCTCAAAGACTTAGCATCAAGGATTCCTGAAAGCTCTCCTTTCACTGAAAAACATGGTTGGCTTCTCAACTTGGTCACTTCAAATCCTGATGAAGAAATGTTAAAGGTGCTCTTTCAGTTTGTTGTACCCCAAAATTTGCCCTCCCATATTCTTCAATGATTTGCCAAGATCATGGTTCAAAATCTCTCAAGGGCTACACAGTGAACCACCCTCCTAACACAGTCAAAATTAGGGTTTTGGTTCTTGCGAAGAAATTGAGGTTTTTAAGGGTCCAATCAAGTCCCACATGCCTATATGCATTGTCAAGCATCCATATGTCAAGTTTCAAGACTCACATCATCAAATTGCACAGTCAAAAACCCTAAATGCTCCACAGTCAACTGTAGGGGCAAAATGGTCATTTGACAGTCAAAAGTCAAAAATTTTGGTCAACATCTTATTTTGAAGCCACAAACATCATTTGATCAATTGTTGATCATGATTCCACAAGTATGGCTCAAAAAGTCTCAAGATGCAAAAGTTTCTATTTTTGGACAGCTAAAAAAGTCAACTGCAAATTGACCAAGGCATAACTTCTTCATGGTTTATCAGAAAAATCTCATCTAAAGCTCATTTTGAAGGGGATGACATTTCCTACAACTCATCTTCACACTTCAAGTCCAAGAAATGCTCTCACAAAAAGTTATCAATTTCAACATTATAGGTCATTTTCAAAAGTCAACAAAAAGGCACTTTAAGTCAAAGACCATAACTTGAGATTGGTAAATGAAAATGACATGGGACCAAAGGAATTGGTTAGAGGACCTCAAGACCTTTCCAAAATGTCCAAGAACATGATCATAGCTTCAAAATTGAGCAAGATATGCATTGGAGAAGTTGGGAAATTTTTGGGAATTTTGAAAAGTCAACTTTGCCTAAAACACTTCAAAATTGCTAATGGGCCTCAAATTCTTTCTTGAATCATTACCCAAAGCCCATGCACGACCCATTGAGCTAAAAATGATTTATTTTCTTATTTTTAATTAATTAATTGAATTTTTATTCTTATTAATTCATTTAATTATATTTAATTATGGGAAAATATCAAATAATGCTTTTTCAAATCTTTTTATGCAACAAATACACTCATTATATGCTAAAGATTTCGTGCATCATCCAAGGGGACAAGATCATCCACATTTGGCAAGATTTTCATGAAAAAAAGATTGGAAAATATATGATTGGCAATCAAAGATTCAAGTCATCAATTCATGGACTTTTGGGCTCTTTCTTGACCTAGAATCCTTCACATACTTATGCACAACCTAACCTAATTCACAGGGAGACGAAAAAGCTGCTGAAGCTGCATAACCAAGTTGCCAAAATTCCAAAGAAATTGTGAAACTGATTTCATAGTTGGAGCACGTTTCAAAGCATACAAAGGATTCTAACGCGTTGCTGGACCTTCCAGGAGTCTATTCCAATCAAGAACAAGTCCCCATACTCCAAGAATCGGTAGAACAAAATCACGCTTTTCACAAAAATGTCCATAATCGAATTTTAATTTCCACGCATCATTCATGTGTTTTGATTATTGATTCATGCTACTAACATCTTCTTGAAGCGTTTGGCATAGATTAATTGTTCTAAAACCGCTTGAATCGAAATCTGCCATTGATGAAACCTAGGGTTTCAGAAGCTTCAAAATAGGGCTTTCCTTGTGCGGAAAAATTGGACCTTTAGACCTATACAGCTGAATTCAGAAGCTCAAGACGAAACAAACCAACACCTCGCGCTCAATTTATGTTACCTGTAGGCGTAATCGCTATTTTCCAAACTTTCAGTTTGTGGGGGTTTAAAACCCCCGCTACTTGTTTTATGTTTTGCAGGAAGAACAAAGAAGAAGCATGCGTGGCGTCTTGCAACTGGAGCGTTCAAACTTCGCGCGTATTTTTTTGTTTATACCACTAACATTGTTTTTTTATATAACATTTATTCTCCATTATATGAACAAGCGCGTTGCCTGGCTCAGTTGGTTGATGAGGTGTATTGCAAGTACTGGGACCTGGGTTTGATTCCCAGGTCCCCCCACATATTTCATAATTTTTATCCTAATGTGTTTCCATGCAGCGTTCATCAAAAGGCCTACCATACATCCTCACACGTTAGCCTGCCACACGCTCATGATCACTCATCCAATGGCCATAGAATGGTATCCAGGGTGTAACCCAGTCAAGCATCATACGCATGATCAGAAAAGTCAAACAAGGCCTTGTGTTCATGTGCCTAAATTACTTCCAAACACCTCCATTCTGGGCCTGAAACCCCCCTTGGTTTGCCTCTTTTTAATTTTATTTTCTTTTCAATTCTAATTCTTTTTAAATTGTTTTAATTGTTTTTTTTCTCTCACCATAAAATAATTTTCCATAAAAAGTCAGAAACCAAAAAAATAGACTATATTTAATTATTATTAATTCATCCTTAACATATTTTTGTAAATAAATTCTAATAATTAACTTAGTTAAATTAGGTTTTAATTTTAATACTTTTCTTAAATAAAAAATGTATAGAATTAGGTTTTGACATTTTTATCTTTTTTCTTAGTTAATTTTTCCTCATTATTTATTATTATTATTAATTATTATTTTTGTAAATAAATATGTAAATTAATCAACTAGTAAATTAGGTTAACTTTAATATTTTCTTAAATAATTAAAATAAGCTTAGAATTAGGGTTTCTCTTGATTTTAATTTTCTTTATTTTCATAAATACAAAAACATTAAAAAAAAACATTTTCTTTAATTAAATAATTATTATGCATTAATTTCATTTAATTTCAAGCCAAGGGTCAAAACCCTCGGACATTCAATTTTAATTTCGCGCATTATTTTCTTATTGAATATTATGTAACTGCTCAAGGATGTAATAGTAATTAGGTTTACCGCATTTTTACTTTCCGCACTTTTATCAAAAACGGGTCTTTGTATTTTGGCGATGTATAGACCCGCGCCTTGTAATAGCGTAGCTTTTATCTTTCCGCATTTAATTTTCCGCACTCTTAAATTCTAACTTTGTATGAAAGAATGTATGGTTAATTAAAAATAACTCGTAGCTCACAATGCCATGATCAAAGATAAACTTAACATGAAAACAACACACAAATACACACACCACTTCTAGGGTACGCCTCACCTGTTGCCTTCGAAACATGGTCGTCAAGTATAGGACGTTTTAGTAAGTCCTTATGTCCATGATCCAGTTGCCTCGAAACGGTTGCCACGGAATAGTTGCCTCGAAACGGTTGCCTCGGATTAAAAATGTATCAAGGACATAAGGGTAGCTTCTAAGGTGTCCTATTGTTGCTTCGGTGACCACACTGTCCCTACACTCGAATTGACCCGAACACCTCCAACGGTGGTGCTACCTACCTCTCAATGGTGGGATGGCACTACCTTAAGGACATTTACACAGCCTAATTACTTAGGGTAGGTAGACGACTCATGGATACTTGCTCTCTCTAAAAAACAAATCAAAATCTTTTCACACCGACACTTTCAAAAAGCTTTCAAAACAATTTTTCAAACACTCTTGAGGACAGATACAAGAGTTATTCAGAAATCTTTAAACGAAACTTTTTCAAACCCACTCACATTTTGAAAAGCAAACAAACATTTTGAAAACATAAGAGCAAGTATCTAAGAGCCCGTGGATAACCACAGATAGAAAGGGTGCTAACACCTTCCCTTTCTATAAATCTACCTCCCGAACCGAGAAACAATCTCATAAGGAATTTTGCTGTGCTTTTGTCCTGTCCATGTTGGAGAAAATAAAAGACGGTGGCGACTCTTGCTTACCGCAACATTTCGCGAACCAGCGTTAAACAGTCAGTTCTAAATCCACTGATCACAGAACTGGCGACTCTGCTGGGGATACTTTAAAAGTGAGGTGTACCTTAGGATAGATCATACTTATGTTTTCAATTGAATGTTTGTTTGCTTTATTATTGTGGGCATTGTCTTGGAGTTTCATAGATCCTAACCCGGATCTGGGGAATACCCTTTAGGTAGCATAAGCTGTGAGGGACCTGTCTGGCGTAGACCGACATGGGTGAAGCAATGGCTACATTGGTGTGGCGCCTTGGTCTGTACCGATATCCCTTGTATCGCAACGAGGAGAATATGGGTCTTCTGAGGAGTCATTAAGCACCAACCGACCTTAGAACCTTAAATGACCCAACTTGGCAAATAGAACAGTAGCAGTATGCTACACCCATTGAGGCTAAACTCTCGCGATGGTTCTGGCTGCAAGAAAAGATTGCGACGTTGGAGTTATGACCGATTGAGGGTAGTCAGTGATATTGGGATCCTCTAGAACCCAGTTACTTTTGATAGGACATGTCTTAACCAACAAACTGAAAGAGGGTAGTACCTGAACTTCATGATGGCCTAAACTCTAAGGGCTCTCTTGTGTGACTTGTGTGCCTTCATACTTGAACTACTTGCATACTTGTTATCTAACAACACGAGTTCCTTGCAGGTTTTGTTTAACAGTCCTTAATTGGGACTCATTATAGGGCTTACTTACATCACTACATGCATAGCATACCATCATACCATCATACCATTGCATGCATCCTATATAAGGACTAATCCATTTCAAGGACCTCGAAGGTTTTGTGATGCAGGTCATGATGAACCAACATGTCTAGCAAGGGGCAAAGGGGATTTATTTTCCTCTAGCCAAGGTTGTCAGGGGCTATGACCCACTCGATATGGTGAGCCTTGAGTCTTGAAGAAGGACTCCCAACAACATGAAGTTCCTTCAATCAAGCTACCAGTTTCCAAACTCTAACAATTTTCTTGTTTACCCCGCGAGGTCCTTGAAAACATTGCATGCATATCATACACATCATTGCATAACAGGTACCCTTGTTACAGGTCACTTACCTTTTTCGCTGTTTATTTCAGCAATGGCTTCCCAACAAGATAACCAGGGTCTTCAGGCTCAAGAGACTCAGTTCGGGGAGATCTTCCTAAGCCTATCCAAGGGGCAGGAAGAGTTGAGGACACTCCTCATGGGGAATTTGGCCAAGAAAAGTCCCGAAGATGACAAGGACGAACGGCTGAAACGCCTGCAAGCTGAGGTAGATATAATGAGAACCCAAATGCTGGGGCAAATGGCCCTTATCCAAGGCTTAGCTCGGGAACAAGAAGAGTTGAGAACTGTGATCAACCAGCTTCAGCAAGACATGAAGCAACCAGTCCAAGTTAGGGACCAGGTCATTGATCAGCTTCCAAGAGGACAAGGGTCTGGTATGGTAAAGAATAGACCTCTCCAAATTGCTACCACTTCACAAGCCCATCATCAACCTCACCCAGAGCAACAGGTTGATCAGAGTAAGCCAAGCAGGTCCAAGAGGCAATTCACCCAGCTTAACGTGTCGCTGTTTCAAGCTCTACAACACCTGTTGAGGTTGAATCTGATTACACTAAGGGCTCCTCCCCGGAACCCCAACACATCTGCTCCTAACTATCATCCCAACAAAAGATGTGCATACCACTCCGATAGTCCTGGACATGACACTGCCGACTGCTGGGCTCTGAAGAACAAGGTCCAGGATCTGATTAATAAAGGAGTAGTGGATTTCACCCAAGTGGGTCAGGCTGAGTGCTTCTACCATCCCTATAGGATTCACCATTTGAAGTAACAAGTCCTGAAATGAGAGGACTTTTTGTCTATTAGAATTTTCAAGTTGCAATTTTCTTTTGATTGTTCAAACATTTATTCATGTTAAACGTTGTTATTTCATTAATGCATCGCATATGTCTGTTTTGAATCAATATATTCACATTCGCTATATTCAAACTGCCTTCATTTTTTTGATGTCAACTCTCGATTAATAATTCTAAGCCTCTTGAGGGAGGATGACGAAAACGATACCGCTATCTTTACAGTATGCTTTTGAACAGACCATGCTGATGAGGTACAGGCATTGTTTCAATTCCTAAACACTGGAGTTATAAGGATGATAATCCCTCGTCAACCCCTCTGAGCCAAAGAAGTAAGAGTTTTTCTTTTCGAAAATTAAAACCCTTAATCATAACCTGGGGCAGGGGTAGTCTTCTCAGTTGATCCAGGTGCACAATGAATGGCATCAAAAGAAGTCCTTCTGAAACAAAAGACAGTGATGGTTCCGAATAATCATAAAGGACAGGCAGTCATTATCTTTCAAAATAAAAACCCATTAAGTCAAAACCTATGAAGGAGGCTTACAAAACTGGGGCATCCCGCTGACTGTAATTACAAAAAGAAACAGTTCAGGCAAAAAAAACAGGGATAATGAAATCAAAAAAGAAAGAGGTCCTACAAACCCTCGACAAAAAAGGAAATGACTGCCTATTCAAAATAAACTGTCAATATCCGAACCATCACCATAATATCAGGACAAAGACTCAAACAAGGTCTAATGCATGATCAGCTGAGTTTAGGTTTGAAGAACATCACGAAGAGCGGGTGGGTACAAATACATTTTGAGCCTTATCCTTTGTTTCTTAAACCGTGAACCAGGCCACGTTATAACCCTTAAAAGTACTAGCTGAAGCACGGGTTAGTTCGAAAGCATACTGTTACGAAAGGTATCCTGACTCCTTAAGGCTTGTGGTAAAATACTGAGTTGACATCACGTTTTACAAAATTCACTGGTTTTACTGAAAAATGCATTTTCAAAAAAAAAAAAAAAAACTTCAAGACAGACATAAGCTTTGCATTTTTAAATAACATTGCTTGCATCTGACTATTTGTTTGAACATCATAGAAGTTCGCACGACGAATGTCTAATGAACAAAAGCACCTCCAAGCAAGGGGCGCGGCATGATCATTGTCCATCGTCTGAGGCAATTAAGTCAAAATTCAGAGAATCTCTCAAAATGCAAGGGGCAAATCCCCACCTGAGTCACTTAGGGCATTGGACATGGATTCCAACAACGAATCTTGCATGGTCAGATCTTCTGGTGGTATGGTAACACTACACTACTGACAGTGACAACTCCTGACATCCTGAGAGCACGGACATAGTCGAAAAAGTACTGCGCATAATCAAAGACCCGCTAGGTTGACACACCTAGGCAAAAATAAGGGCTTCCCGGCGAACCAAAAAGGTTCGGGTAAAAATAAGGGATGAAATGAAAAATCCGTACACCCGGCAAGTCGAAAACCTGAAAAGGCGGCTTGGGCAAAAATGGGTATCCCGGTGGACCGAAAACCTGAAAGGGAGGTCCAGGCAAAAGTTAGGGATCAAAGCGTACGACTATGTCCCGTCATCTTGTCAACTGCCTACCAGAAGAAGATTTGTCAAATCGGCAGTCCTCAAGCACCTCCACAGATACCTTCTCCCATAGAAACAGGGGCAATAACGAGTTGTCTAAGCAATCTAATTGCTTTGTCCACCAAGGTACCAAGGTAAGTTCGGCTGAAGAATGTAACCCAGATACCTTCACTCCGCGCCGAGTAGGACAAATTTCAACAATTCTCTCCCAAGCAGTTGGTCTCCCATCAACCCTAACAAGGAACAATATCTCCAGCAAGTCAGTAACGCTCTCCCCCAAGAAGAGTTAGACCACTGTCAGCTTTAAGGAAGTTGGATTATCCCCCAAAGATCTCAACATTCCCCAACGGAGCATACAAACATTCCTAACAAGCATCCCCGGCAACCTTGATCTCAGATTGTTCCCCGACGGAATACCGGACATCCAGTGGAGCCACTCCCCTAGTGCAATCTCAAAAGTCTCCCCAGGAGAGTGGAATCCATATCCCCAGCAGGTCTTAAAGCTTATCCCCAGTAGATTCTGGAAGCTTACCCCTGCAGAGCACGAACGCTCCCCCGGCTTTATTCAAAGGTTATTTACCCACCAGGATATAACTGGGTTATCCTCAGCCAATTGCCACGGAAAGATCGTCCCCGACGAAGTCTTCCTATCCCCAGCGGAGTTTATCAAAACTTCGAACAGAGCTTATCAATGGTATCCCCAGCGGAGTTATCATCAACCTCAGTAAAGTACCTCTCTTTCCCCACAAAGAGCATTCCCCGCAGAGTAATCTATTTGCCGAGTTTATTCCCCAACGGAGTCATCTTCTCCTACAGGTTTGTCCTTGCAATCATCATCCCCAGCGGAAACGAAAAGCTCTATTCCTCCACATCAGCCTAGGATTCAACTTCCCGACACCTGTCAAGGATTTACTTTCCTAGACAAAAATACATTCATGAACATCACACCTTCATACATTATAGCATGCACATACGCATCATGAACATACAATCTCATTTATTCTGAGAACATCACGCATCTCATACGTCATGACATCGCATACAACTAACGTTTTGTCTTTTCAGGACAAAGGTCAGTACAAAGATGATTACTATCAACGGTCGCAACTAAAGATCTGATTCCTGTATCTTGCCAGGGTGTATCTGTTGACGACTAATTCCAGACTCGATTCCTGTATCTTGCCAGGGCACGTCTGAAGAGTTTGAAGATCCGATTCCTGTATCTTGCCAGGGTGTATCTGTTGACGACTAATTCCAGACTCGATTCCTGTATCTTGCCAGGGCACGTCTGAAGAGTTCGAAGATCTGATTCCTGTATCTCGCCAGGGTGTATCTGTTGACGACTAATTCCAGACTCGATTCCCGTATCCTTCCAGGGCACGTCTGAAGAGTTCGAAGATCCGATTCCTGTATCTTGCCAGGGTGTATCTGTTGATGACTAATTCCAGACTCGATTCCTGTATCCTGCCAGGGACGTCTGAAGAGTTTGAAGATCCGATTCCTGTATCTCGCCAGGGTGTATCTGTTGACGACTAATTCCAGACTCGATTCCTGTATCCTGCCAGGGCACGTCTGAAGAGTTCGAAGATCCGATTCCTGTATCCTGCCAGGGTGTATCTGTTGACGACTATTCTCCGGACTTGATTCCTGTATCTTGCCGAGGCACGTCTGAAGAGTTTGAAGATCCGATTCCTGTATCTTGCCAGGGTGTATCTGTTGACGACTAATTCCAGACTCGATTCCTGTATCTTGCCAGGGCACGTCTGAAGAGTTTGAAGATCAGATTCCTGTATCTTGCCAGGGTGTATCTGTTGACGACTAATTCCAGACTCGATTCCTGTATCTTTCCAGGGCACGTCTGAAGAGTTCGAAGATCCGATTCCTGTATCTCACCAGGGTGTATCTGTTGACGACTAATTCCAGACTCGATTCCTGTATCCTGCCAGGGCACGTCTGAAGAGTTCGAAGATCCGATTCCTGTATCTCGCCAGGGTGTATCTGTTGACGACTAATTCCAGACTCGATTCCTGTATCCTGCCAGGGCACGTCTGAAGAGTTTGAAGATCCGATTCCTGTATCTCGCCAGGGTGTATCTGTTGACGACTAATTCCAGACTCGATTCCTGTATCCTGCCAGGGCACATCTGAAGAGTTTGAAGATCTGATTCCTGTATCTTGCCAGGGTGTATCTGTTGACGACTAATTCCAGACTCGATTCCTGTATCTTACCAGGGCACGTCTGAAGAGTTTGAAGATCCGATTCCTGTATCTTGCCAGGGTGTATCTGTTGACGACTAATTCCAGACTCGATTACTGTATCCTGCAAGGGCACGTCTGAAGAGTTCGAAGATCCGATTCCTGTATCTTGCCAGGGTGTATCTGTTGACGACTATTCTCCGGACTCGATTCCTGTATCTTGCCAGGGCACGTCTGAAGAGTTTAAAGATTCGATTCCTGTATCCAGCCAGGGCACATCCACATGAAGAGTTTGAAGATCAACCCCTGTAACAGGCCAGGTAATTATTTTCTTTCTCAGGTACACAAGTTCTCGCTAAGGAATCTCTTACGCGATCGACACCTAGATGGCATCTATAAGCCCATCCACATACCAACAGTCTCCAGATGGCATCTATAAGCCCATCCTCCTATCCATCAGTCTCCAAATGGCATCTGTAAGCCCATTCCCGCCATCACACTACTAACATGTGAGCACAAATTTCTGGGCACTCTAGTGTTCAATCATCTTCCACCTTCGGATCACGAAAGGCACGCCAGCCAATCTACATCCTCAGGTCTAAGAAGATTAAACAGGGGAAACTGTTGTACCCCAAAATTTTCCCTCCCATATTCTTCAAAGATTTTCCAAGATCATGGTTCAAAATCTCTCAAGGGCTACACAGTGAACCACCCTCCTAACACAGTCAAAATTAGGGTTTTGGTTCTTGCAAAGAAATTGAAGTTTTTAAGGGTCCAATCAAGTCCCACATGCCTATATGCATTGTCAAGCATCCATATGTCATGTTTCAAGACTCACAACATCAAATTGCACAGTCAAAAACCCTAAATGCTCCACAGTCAACTGCAGGGGCAAAATGGTCATTTGACAGTCAAAAGTCAAAATTTTTGGTCAACATCTTATTTTGAAGCCACAAACATCATTTGATCAATTCTTGATCATGATTCCACAAGTATGGCTCAAAAAGTCTCAAGATGCAAAAGTTTCTATTTTTGGACAGTTGAAAAAGTCAACTGCAAATTGACCAAGGCATAACTTATTCATGGTTTATCAGAAAAATCCCATCCAAATCTCATTTTGAAGGGGATGACATTTCCTACAACTCATCTTCACACTTCAAGTCCAAGAAATGCTCTCACAAAAAGTTATCAATTTCAACATTATAGGTCATTTTCAAAAGTCAACAAAAAGGCACTTTAAGTCAAAGACCATAACTTGAGATTGGTAAATCAAAATAACATGGGACCAAAGGCATTGGTTAGAGAACCTCAAGACATTTCCAAAATGTCCAAGAACATGATCATAGCTTCAAAATTGAGCAAGATATGCATTGGAGAAGTTGGGAAATTTTTGGGAATTTTGAAAAGTCAACTTTGCCTAAAACACTTCAAAATTGCTAATGGGCCTCAAATTCTTTCTTGAATCATTACCCAAAGCCTACGCACGACCCATTGAGCTAAAAAGATTTATTTTCTTATTTTTAATTAATTAATTGAATTTTTATTCTTATTAATTCATTTAATTAGATTTAATTATGGGAAAATATCAAATAATGCTTTTTCAAATCTTTTTATGCAGCAAATACACTCATTATATGCTAAAGATTTCGTGCATCATCCAAGGGGATAAGATCATCCACATTTGGCAAGATTTTCATGAAAAAATGATTGGAAAATATATGATTGGCAATCAAAGATTCAAGTCATCAATTCATGGACTTTTGGGCTCTTTCTTGACCTAGAATCCTTCACATACTTATGCACAACCTAACCTAATTCACAGGGAGACGAAAAAGCTGCTGAAGCTGCATAACCAAGTTGCCAAAAGTCCAAAGAAATTGTGAAACTGATTTCATAGTTGGAGCACGTTTCAAAGCATAAAAAGGATTCTAACGCGTTGCTGGACCTTCCAGGAGTCTATTGCAATCAAGAACAAGTCCCCATACTCCAAGAATCGGTAGAACGGAATCACGCTTTTCACAAAAATGTCCATAATCGAATTTTAATTTCCACGCATCATTCATGTGTTTTGATTATTGATTCATGCTACTAACATCTTCTTGAAGCGTTTGGCATAGATTAATTGTTCTAAAACCGCTTGAATCGAAATCTGCCATTGATGAAACCTAGGGTTTCAGAAGCTTCAAAATAGGGCTTTCCTTGTGCGGAACAATTGGACCTTTAGACCTATACAACTGAATTCAGAAGCTCAAGACGAAACAAACCAACACCTCGCGCTCAATTTATGTTACCTGTAGGCGTAATCGCTATTTTCCACACTTTCAGTTTGTGGGGGTTTAAAACCCCCGCTACTTGTTTTATGTTTTGCAGGAAGAACAAAGAAGAAGCATGCGTGGCGTCTTGCAACTGGAGCGTTCAAACTTCGCGCGTATTTTTTTGTTTATACCACTAACATTGTTTTTTTATATAACATTTATTCTCCATTATATGAACAAGCGCGTTGCCTGGCTCAGTTGGTTGATGAGGTGTATTGCAAGTACTGGGACCTGGGTTCGATTCCCAGGTCCCCCCACATATTTCATAATTTTTATCCTAATGTGTTTCCATGCAGCGTTCATCAAAAGGCCTACCATACATCCTCACACGTTAGCCTGCCACACACTCATGATCACTCATCCAATGGCCATAGAATGGTATCCAGGGTGTAACCCAGTCAAGCATCATACGCATGATCAGAAAAGTCAAACAAGGCCTTGTGTTCATGGGCCTAAATTACTTCCAAACACCTCCATTCTGGGCCTGAAACCCCCCTTGGTTTGCCTCTTTTTAATTTTATTTTCTTTTCAATTCTAATTCTTTTTAAATTGTTTTAATTGTTTTTTTTCTCTCACCATAAAATAATTTTCCATAAAAAGTCAGAAACCAAAAAAATAAACTATATTTAATTATTATTAATTCATCCTTAACATATTTTTGTAAATAAATTCTAATAATTAACTTAGTTAAATTAGGTTTTAATTTTAATACTTTTCTTAAATAAAAAATGTATAGAATTAGGTTTTGACATTTTTATCTTTTTTCTTAGTTAATTTTTCCTCATTATTTATTATTATTATTAATTATTATTTTTGTAAATAAATATGTAAATTAATCAACTAGTAAATTAGGTTAACTTTAATATTTTCTTAAATAATTAAAATAAGCTTAGAATTAGGGTTTCTCTTGATTTTAATTTTCTTTATTTTCATAAATACAAAAACATTAAAAAAAAACATTTTCTTTAATTAAATAATTATTATGCATTAATTTCATTTAATTTCAAGCCAAGGGTCAAAACCCTCGGACATTCAATTTTAATTTCGCGCATTATTTTCTTATTGAATATTATGTAACTGCTCAAGGATGTAATAGTAATTAGGTTTACCGCATTTTTACTTTCCGCACTTTTATCAAAAACGGGTCTTTGTATTTTGGCGATGTATAGCCCCGCGCCTTGTAATAGCGTAGCTTTTATCTTTCCGCATTTAATTTTCCGCACTCTTAAATTCTAACTTTGTATGAAAGAATGTACGGTTAATTAAAAATAACTCGTAGCTCACAATGCCATGATCAAAGATAAACTTAACATGAAAACAACACACAAATACACACACCACTTCTAGGGTACGCCTCACCTGTTGCCTTCGAAACATGGTCGTCAAGTATAGGACGTTTTAGTAAGTCCTTATGTCCATGATCCAGTTGCCTCGAAACGGTTGCCACGAAATAGTTGCCTCGAAACGGTTGCCTCAGATTAAAAAAGGATCAAGGACATAAGGGTAGCTTCTAAGGTGTCCTATTGTTGCTTCGGTGACCACACTGTCCCTACACTCGAATTGACCCGAACACCTCCAACGGTGGTGCTACCTACCTCTCAATGGTGGGATGGCACTACCTTAAGGACATTTACACAGCCTAATTCCTTAGGGTAGGTAGACGACTCATGGATACTTGCTCTCTCTAAAAAACAAATCAAAATCTTTTCACACCGACACTTTCAAAAAGCTTTCAAAACAATTTTTCAAACACTCTTGAGGACAGATACAAGAGTTATTCAGAAATATTTAAACGAAACTTTTTCAAACCCACTCACATTTTGAAAAGCAAACAAACATTTTGAAAACATAAGAGCAAGTATCTAAGAGCCCGTGGATAACCACAGATAGAAAGGGTGCTAACACCTTCCCTTTCTATAAATCTACCTCCCGAACCGAGAAACAATCTCATAAGGAATTTTGCTGTGCTTTTGTCCTGTCCATGTTGGAGAAAATAAAAGACGGTGGCGACTCTTGCTTACCGCGACATTTCGCGAACCAGCGTTAAACAGTCAGTTCTAAATCCACCGATCACACAGTTCTTTGACCCATTGCACCACTACTTCACTTTCCCTGATTACCAGTTAGTGCCTACTATGGAGGAGTTTTCTCAATTATTGGGGGTACCTATCCTTAATCAGCTATCGTTCAATGGTACAAAAATAGATCCAAATCCTGAAGAGATTGCTCAAGCTCTGTCTTTACAACGGTCTGATGTAGTGGAAAATTGGGAAGCCAGAAGAGGTGTCCAAGGATTTCCAACTAAGTTTCTATTTGAGAAAGCTCACTATTTTTGGGATACCTTGGATTTACAAGCTTTTGAAGAAGTGTTGGTCCTTCTCATCTATGGGATGGTACTATTCCCTAACACAGACCACCTCGTAGATGTGAATGCGGTTAAGGTTTTTCTGTCTCGTAATCCGGTGCCTACTTTGCTTGGGGATATTCTACACTCTCTGCATACTCGCACTCTAAAGAGAAGAGGGACCCTTATGTGTTGCATTGCTCTATTGGCTAGGTGGTTTATTTCGCACCTACCCCAGTCTATTTTGAGAAATGAGCAGAGTATGAGATGGTCTCATAGGTTGATGTCCCTTACACATTCAGATATTCATTGGTGTACCCATTCCTTGGAGAGTATCACCATCATTGATCGTTGTGGGGAATTCCCTAATGTCCCTCTCTTAGGCATTAGGGGCGGAATCACTTATAATCCTTGCTTGGTGTTGCGACAGTTTGGTTATGCTAGAAGGGATGGTCCTCACGACACACTCGTCCAAGGAATCACATTTGACTATGAGAATGATGTTCAGGGTTATCGCAAGAGGTTCATTCGAGCTTGGGGCATGACCAACAGAGTTGATAGCAAGATATTGGGGCACAAGAACTCCATCCCTCTTGAGCCTTACCTCAAATGGGTGCGAGCTCGTGCTCAATGTCTTATGATGCCTTACCCCGCCATCTTACTTGTGATTATGGATCCAATTGCTGAGGGAGACACTCCTTACGTTGTTCTTCATCCTGGCATGCTAAATGATCTTGAGGAGCTACGAAAATCCTGGATCAAACTCAAAAAGGAACGAGATACCTTTGAAACCCAATTCTACGCCAGCGAGAAGAAGGTTTTAGAGCTCACCAGGCTACTTCACGAGGAGAAAAGTATAAATGCTTACATTGGACCAAAGAGGATGTGCCTGTGGGAAGCTTGAGTATTTCTTTGCTTAGAGAGTTTTATTTTTGCTTTATTGTTTCCCTTGTAAGCCTAAGAGGCATCATTGTGATCAATAAAACTTCTTATGCAATTAACGTTTATTCCTTTTCTGTTTAAGCAATTTTAAGTCTTAGAAATCCTTGAAAAAATTGCATACATATATCATACATATCATTGCATAAGTAGGTTTCAAAACAAGTTTCTCATCTTCTTCGCTGTTTATTTCAGCAATGGCTCTAGAACAAACAGTGAAGGATCTACAGACACAAAATGCTCAGTTTCAACAGATGATCATGGCTCTGTCCAAGGGGAAAGAGGAACTGAAAGCCCTGATTGTGAAAGAGAAGACTAAGAAGTCAAGGAAACCAGCTGGTGTGGTAAACTTGGGAAGAAGGATAAGAGGACCAGCGCGGCGAGCCTCTGAACTGGTAACTTCATCAAAGGAATGAGACAATCAAGAGGAGGAAACAAGAGAGGAAGACTCCAGTCCAAAAGAATCTGATGATGAATCTGACTATGATGAGGAGCAGTATCCCCCTGCTAATGAAAAATACAAATAGTTGGAGGATCGTTTGAATGCAATAGAGGTCCGGAAGGTACCGGGTCTGAATTTTGAAGAGCTGGGTTTGGTTTCTGGGGTTGTCATCCCGCAAAAGTTCAAGGTTCCGGTGTTCTCCAAATATGATAGGGTTTCATGTCCCAAGATGCACCTCCGATCTTATGTGAGGAAGATCCAACCTCACACTGCTGACAAGGACTTATGGGTCCACTTCTTTCAGGATAGTCTGTCCAGAACTCAACTAGAATGGTTCTACCAGCTGGAAAGGGCCAACATTCATAATTGGGAAGACCTGGATGCTGATTTCTACAAGTAGTATCAATACAATGCAGACCTTGCTCCCACCCGTACACAACTCCAAAGTATGTCTATGGGTTCGAGCGAGGGCTTTAAAGACTATGCTTAGAAGTGGATGGACTTAACAGGAAGAGTCCAACCTCCCCTGTCTGATAGGGAGCTAGTGGATATGTTTCTGGGTACCCTGTCTGGTCCATTTTTGAATCATCTGATTGGAAGTTCCTCAGCCGGCTTCACTGAATTGATTTTGACAAGAGAAAGAATGGAAGCTGGAATTAGGAGTGGGATGATTCAAAAGGATGCATCCTCCAGTGCAGTAAGGAGTCCATTTGCTAGGAAGAAAGAGGTTAGTGTTGTGTACAATCAAAGGAATCAGGACAGAACTGGACACCGTCCAGCGGTAGGGGCTATTATGATCTCTAAACCTGCACTTATTAAACAAAGAAATAATCAACCTAGGACGGAAAGGCCGGTAAGACAGTTTCTCCGGATAAATATGACGATGTCTCAAGTCTTGCCACATTTGTTGAAATCTAATCTGGAAACCTTGCGGGAAGCTCCCAATAATCCCAATACCGCCTCTCCTCGTTATAACCCCAATGCTCGTTGTGCTTACTGTTGTACCCCAAAATTTGCCCTCCCATATTTCTCAAAATATTTCAAGAAAAATTCACAAGTCCAACCCGGCGCATCATATTCAGGTGTTCTTTCGCCAAGATATCTATGATAACATATTCTCAAATTCAGGTTCGGCTCAAGAGTCAATTCTTTAAAGAAGGTATCCGAATGTGTGAGTTTTCTCGAAAAAATATGGTGAAAAAAGTGTGCTGAAAGTGCTGTTTTTACGCGCTAAAAAATTCATAACTTGAAGATCGTGACTCGTTTTGAACCCGTTCCGGTGGCCTAAATTCCGTCTTGACATTATCTACGTTTTCATCTCTCACGGATGGAAGCCAATTTTGATCAGAAGGTCTTCAAAAATGTGGATTTATCAAGTATTTTCATAAAGAAAATTTGTGACAGAAGTTTATTTGCGTCATGTTCAGAAAATCATAACTTGGTCGATTTTCATCGTATCGAGCTGGTTCCGGCGTCAAAATTTCACAAATTGAGTTGACTACATTTTCACAGAAGGTATTGAGTTCAAAAGGTATTCAAAAGGCCTTCTTTTTTTGCTCAGAGTGCGTGACACGCTGAAAATCCTGAATGCTGAATATTATTTCATCTGGGCCGAAACTTCGAAAATTCATAACTCGGTCAATTTTTATCGGATTGGGCTCATATTTTTACACAAGGTCCCTGACTCATAGATCTACAACTTTGCTTCAAAAGTCGAGACCGGATTATGCTCCGATCAATACCAGTTTTTTATTGAAGAACGTGTCAGAGTCGACACTGGAGCCCAAAATAAGTTTATCTGAGCTGAAACTTCAAAATTTCATAACTAATTCACCGTTTATCCGATTGAGCCGATTTTCGGACAGGAGTTAGTTATCGATGTCGGATACATTTTGTTTTCACATTTCAACTTCAAAAAATGCACTTAAGTCCCTGCGATTTAGCCTGGAAAGTGACGAATTCAAGTGAATATTGGAGGCCCAATTGCACATTCAAAGCCCATTTGCTTTACCCTAATTTCCATTATATAATCACCTTCTTTTCACACAAACCAGGAGAAAAAGAGGAGAAAAGAAGAGAGAAAAAAAACCTTGCCACAACACTGTTAGAATATCAAACTCTTTCAAGAACCCTAAAACCTTGAAATCCTTATTACAAATCCCTCTCTCACTACAAACAAGCCATCTCAGTTACAAACCAACATCTTATTACTTCTTCAGTAAGGGTAAGGCTGGCTTGATCTCCATGATCCAAAGGGCATAAAAGCATTCATGTCACTACTTTTCCAGTAAGGGTAAGGTTGATTTGATCTCCATGATCAAAATGGTATAATCATTCATATATGCCATATTGTGCCTAAACATTAAATTTTTTCATATATTGGCTTTATTTGCATTTTATGATTTTATTTAATGTGTTCGTGAGATTCAACACTGCAGATTTAGACAGGATCCCATGCAGGTTCATTAAGGAACGTTGAGGTCAAAAGCCAAATGGCCAAAAGCCAAAAGCCAAGTGGCCAAAGTAGAAAAACTTATGCATGACACTAATACATGGCGAGACAGACATCCTAGAAGATTAAGGAACGTTGAGGCCAAAACGCAAATGGCCAAAAGCCAAAAGCCAAATGGGCAAAGTAGAATAACTTATGCATGATGAGGCCAGAACACAAATGACCAAACCACTCCAATTCACCTCCAAAAAGGGGACAGAAACCCCCCAGGTATTGTATTTTCTTTCTTTTCCTTATTTCATTTATTTCAATTATTTCTTTTTTTAATTAATTCCTTTAATTTAACTTATTTTCATAAAATATAAAAAATAGTAAAAAACAGAAAAGTCATAAAAATCAAAATATATTTATTTAATTAATATTTTTTGTAAATAAATTTCACTAATAATTAATTATTTATTTTTATAAATCAAATTGCCATTAATTAATTAATTTAATTTTAGGTTTAAATTTTAACATGTTTTTCTTAATAAATAAAAGTTGTAGAATTAGGGTTAATTAGTTAATTTCATTTAATTCACATAAAAAACCATAAATCCAAAAAATCTCAAAATAATTTCTTTTTTCATTTTAATTTAATTAATTTAATAATTTAATTTAATTTCATTAAAAAGGGTCCAACGCCCTCGCTTCCAATTTTAATTCCAATTCGCGCATTTTATTTTGCTTCTTATAATATTAATGTAATTCTCCCAAAGCCTTGTAAACTCGGACATTTTATTTCTCGCACTTTACTTCTTTATTTTCTGTCAAATCGGGTCCTGGTTTAAATTTGGCGATGTGGACCCGCGCCTTTGTAATAGTTTAGGAATTTTATATTTCTCGCACTGTTTTAACTGTTAATAATGGCATGCAAGAATGAATGACAAAAATAAAAAACAAACGCATAGGTCACTTTGCCATGAACAAGACAAAATAACTGAACATGACACACAAATCACACACCACCCCTAGGGTACGCCTCACTGTTGCCTTGCCTCAAAAGGTGATCGTCGAGTAGAGGATGTTTTAGTAAGTCCTCATGATCCGGGAACCTGGCATGAGGGTAGCTTCTAAGGTATCTTCCTATTACTCCGGTGATCACACTGTTGCCTTGTCCCTCGAAACGTGGTCGCCGACTATAGGACGTCTTAGTGAGTCCTTATGTCCCATTGATCTGGTTGCCTCAAAACTGGTTGCCTTAAAATAAGTTGCCTCAGAATAGTTGCCTCGGAATAAAAGATCAATGGCATAAGGGTAGCTCCTAAGGTATCTTACCTCTGCTCGGTGACCTCACTGTCCCAAAACTCGAATTGACCCGAACACCTCCAACGGTGGTGCTACCTACCTCTCAATGGTGGGATGGAACTACTTTAAAGGACATTTACACAGACGAATTCCTTAGGGTAGGTAGGTTCTCGTAGATACTTGCTCTAATTTCAAAACAAACTCAAAAATACTTTTCACACCAACACATTTTCAAAAAGCTTTCGAAAGCATTTTTCAAACACTCTTGAGGACCGATACAAGAGTCGAACTGAAATTTTCAAAGAAACTTTTTAAAACCCACAGTTGAAAAGCAAACAAACCATTTTTGAAAACACAAGTGAGCAAGTATCTAAGAGCCCATGGATAACCATGGATAGAAAGGGTGCTAACACCTTCCCTTTCTATAATCTACCTCCCGAACTGAGAGCAATCTCTATAAGGAATTTTTCTGTGCTTTTGTCCTTTCCATTTGGAGAAAATAAAAGACGGTGGCGACTCTTGCTTCCGCGACATTTCGCGAACCAGCGTTAAACAGTCAGTTCCAGATCCACCGATCACAGAACCGACGACTCTGCTGGGGAATACAAACTTAAAGTGAGGTGTACCTTAGGGTTAGTTCATAACTGTGTTTTCAATTGTTTTCCTTGTTTGCTTTAAATTGTGGGACTGTCTTGGGAGTTCTATAGATCCTAACCCGGATCTGGGGATACCTTCTTAGAAAGTAGCAACAAGGCTGTGAGGGAACTGTGCGGGGTATACCGACATGGTTGAAACAGTCTGCTACGTTGATGTGGTACTTTGGTGTGTACCGGTAACCCTTGAGTTCAGTCAAGGAGAGTACGGGGCCTCCGCGTGGTGTCATGAAGCATCAACAGACCTTAGGAACCTTAATTGAACTATCTTGGCCTCTTTAGGGTAGTGAGATAACTGACTTTGGTGCAGTCCGAGGTTGGTTGATACTCGATACTACACTCAATTGAGGGTTGCTTTCCTGGAATATTTCGGTCGCCAGTTCAGTGGCTAAATCGAAACGATGAACAATGAAAGCAATCCCGTGATATTGGGACCCTTAGAACCAGGTTACTTCTGATAGGACAGGTTGAGCCCACCAACTTCAAGAGGGTAATACCCAGACCTCATGCGGGCCTAAACTCTAAGGGTTTCTCTTGTGTGACTTGTGTGCCCTCGTACTTGACTACTTGCATGCTTTACCTGACACATGAACTATTTGCAGGTTTTGTTTATAGTCCTTAATTGGGACTCATGACAGGTTTTACTTGAGTTTCTCGCAGATTTCGTTTATAGTCCTTAATTGGGACTCATAACAGAGTTACTAAGTCTTGCAGGTTTTGTTTATAGTCCTTAATTGGGACTCATGACAGGTTTTATTTGAGTTTCCCACAGGTTTCGTTTATAGTCCTTAATTGGGACTCCTAACAGAGTGTACTGAGTTTCTTGCAGGTTTTGTTTATAGTCCTTAATGAGGACTCATAACAGGGTTTACCCATAGTACCCCATGCATAGCATAACATCATACCATTGCATACATCCTAACCCATTTCAAGGATCTCAAGGGTCTGTGGTGCAGGTCAGGATGAATCAACTGTCCAGCAAGGGGCAAAAGAGGATTTATTTTCCTCTAGCCAAGGTTGTCAGGGGCTATGACCCACTTGATATGGTGAGCTTTGACTCCTGGAGAAGGTTCCCCTAACCAAGGTTGTTTGGAAACCAAAACTAGACATGATGACTAAAGTCAGGGGCTATGACCCACTTAATATGGCGAGCCTTTGACCCTTTGAAGAAGGACTCTCAACAACATGCAGTTCCTTCAATCAAACTACCGAACCCAAGTTCTAACAAATTTTCTTGTTTACCCCGCGAGGTCCTTGAAAACATTACATGCATATCATACACATCATTGCATAACAGGTACCCTTGTTGCAGGTCACTTACCTTTCTCGCTGTTTATTTCAGCAATGGCTTCCCAACAAGACAACCAGGACTTTCTTGCTCAAGAGACCCGGTTCGGGGAAATCCTCCTGAATCTATCCAAGGGGCAAGAGGAGTTAAGAGCACTTCTCATGGGGACTTTGGTCAGGAACAGTGCTGAGGATGAACGGCTGAAACATCTGCAAGTTGAAGTGGATGTACTGAAAACCCAGATGCTGGGGCAGGTGACTACCATTCAAGGTCTAGCTCAAAGACAAGAAGAGCTCAGAGTTCTCATCAACCAACTGCTTCGGGGTAACCAACTGGGGCAAACATCTAAGGGTAAAGAGCCAGTCATTGTTCAACCATCTTTGAGACAAGGAGGTAAGGGGAGAGCTCCTCAAGTGGCTTCAGGGTCACAAATTCAACATCAACCTCACCAGCGTCAACCAGACAAGCCTAAAAGGCAGTTCACCAAGATCAACATGTCGCTGGATCAAGCACTGCAACAAATGTTGAAGGCAGGGCTGATCACCTTAAGGGCTCCTCTCCGGAATCCGAACACTTCGGCTCCTAACTATCATCCCAACGATAGGTGCACATATCATTCTGATAGCCCGGGGCATACTACGGACAACTGCTGGCCTCTCAAAAACAAGATTCAAGACATGATCGACGCTGGAGAGATTCAGTTTAAAGTACCCAAGACTCCCCACGTGATCACTGCTCCCTTGCCAAAACATGGCTAGGATTGAGAAATTTTTGTTCATTCGAATGTTCAAGTTGCAATTTTCTTTTGTTCAAACATTTACTCATGTTAAACATTGTTATTTCATTAATGCATCGCATATGTCTGTTCTGAAACAATATATTCGTATTCACTAAATGCAAATTATTCTCATATTTTTTCTGATGATCAACTCTTAAATAATAATTCTAAGCCTCTTGAGGGAGGATGACGAAAACGATACCATAATCTACAGTATGCTTTTGAACAGACCCCGCTGATGAGGTACAGGCATTGTTTCAATCCCTAAACACTGGAGTTATAAGGATGATAATCCCTCGTCAACCCCTCTGAGCCAAAGAAGTAGGAGTTTTTCTTTTCGAAATTTAAAACCCTTAATCATAACCTGGGGCAGGGTAGTCTCTCAGTTGATCCAAGTGCATAACGAATGGCACCAAAGAGGTCCTTAAATAAACAAAAGATAGTGATGGTTTCGAATAATCATAAAGACAGGCAGTCATTACCAAAATCAAAAACCCATTAAGTCAAGACCTATGAAGGAGACTTACAAAACTGGGGCATCCCGCTGACTGTAATTCCAAAAAAGGAAACAGTTCAGGCAAAAAAGAAAGGGATAACAAAAATCAAGAAAGAGGTCTTACAAACCCTCAACAAAAAAAAGGAATGACTGCCTATTCAAAATAAGTTATCAACATCCGAATCATCACCGGAAAATCAGAGCAAAGACTCAAACAAGGTCTAACGTATGATCAACTGAGTTTAGGTTTGGAGAACATCACGAAGAGCGGGTGGGTACAAATAAAATTTGAGCCTTTATCCTTTGTTTCTTAAACTGTGAACCAAGCCACGTTATAACCCTTAAAAGTCCTAGCTGAAGCATGGGTTAGTTCGAAAGCATACTGTTACGAAAGGTATCCTGACTCCTTAAGGCCTACGGTAAATACGGGGTTGACATCACGTTTTACAAACATTCACTTGTTTTATGAAAAAAAGAATGCATTTTCAAAATCTTCAAGACAGACATAAGCTTTGCATTTTTAACATAACTTTGGTTGCATATGACTTTTTGTTTGAACAGCAGGGAAATTCGCACGATGAATACCTAGTGAACAAAAGCACTTCCAATCAAGGGGCATGGCATGAGCATGGTCCATCATCTGGGGCAATCCAATCAAGATTCGGAGAATCTCTCAAAGGCCAAATAGCCTGGGGCAAATCTCCGCCTGAGTCACTGGGGGCATCCTAGCAACGAATCTTGCCTGGTCAAATACCTTCTGGCGGCATGACAAAACACTTCTAACAGGGGCAACTCCCTACTTTCTGAGAACGGACATAGTCGAAAAAATACTACGCATAATCAAAGACCCGCTAGGTTGACATACCTAGGCAAAAAATTAGGGCTTCCCGGCGAACCAAAAGGGTTCGGGAAAAATGAAGGGATGAAATGAAAAAATCTGTACACCCGGCAAGTCGAAAACCTGAAAAGGCGGCTTGGGCAAAAATGGGTATCCCGGTGGACTGAAAACCCGAAAGGGCGGTCCAGGCAAAAGTTAGGGATTAAAAGCGTACGACTATGTCCTGTCATCTTGTCACCTGCCAACCAGAAGAAAGTTGGTCCATCAACAACTACCAAGCACCTCCACAAGTATCTTCCTCTCCTACTTCAGAAACAGGGGCAATGAGGAGTTGTCCAAACAATCTAATGGCTCTGTTCCACCAAGGTATCAAGGTAGGTTCAGCTGAAGAATACAACCAGAGAGTGAGCCAGCAAGCAGTATACTCTCCTCAAGCCAAGCTATTGTCAAACCTTAAGGAAGTTGAGTATCCTCCAGCAGACCTCAATATTCCCCAGCAGTATATATGCACTCTTAACAAGCATCCCCGGCAGTCTTGGTCTAAAGATGGTTCCCCGACGGTATATCAAACATTCAAAGGAATCACTTCCAATACATCTTTAAATTTCCCCAGGAGAGTCCAATCTAGTTCCCCAGGAAAGTTGGAATCCACCCCCCCAAGCAGTAAGCTTATCCCTAGTAGATTCTGGAAGATTATCCCCGCAGAGCACGAACGCGTCTCCCGGCTTTATTCAAAGAGTTATTTCCCTACCAGGATATAACTGGGTTATCCTCAGCCAAAAGCCACGGGAAGATCGTCCTCGGCGAAGCCTTCTTATCCCCAGCGAAGTCTTTTAACACTTCCAACACGACAAAGGTATCCCCAGCAAGTTACCATCAACTCAACGAAGTATATCTCTCCCCACAGAGTATTGCTCCCCAGCAAGGTCGCTAGAGTATTTTTCTCCCCGCAGAATCTTCCATTCGCCAAGTTTATTCCCCAACGGAGTTATCTTCTCCTACCGGTATTCTTGCAACTATCATCCCCAGCGGAAGCAAAATCTATTCTTCGACATCAGCCCAGGAGTGACTTCCCGGCACCCGTCAAGGATTTACTTTCCTAGACGAAAACATACATTCCAAAACATCACATTCTCATACATTATAACATGCATATACGCATCATATCTTAAATCTCATTTATGTGGAGAACATCATTGCTTGATCCATATCATACATTGCATATGACTGACCTTTACCTTTCAGGAAAGATTCAGTTAAGTTCTCGAGCTACACTCCAAAGACCTTGTCTGGTTTAGTTAAATCGACTCCAAAGATTTTCCTAGTTATTATCCAGTCAAAGGCGTTCTCTGGTCTAGTTAAACCGACTCCTAAAGGTTTTTCTTTTGAAGACTCAGTTGAAGACTCCAAAGACCTTGTCTGGTTCAGTTAAATCGACTCCAAAGATTTTCCTGGTTATTATCCAGTCAAAGGCGTTCTCTGGTCTAGTTAAACCGACTCCTAAAGGTTTTTCTTTTGAAGACTCAGTTGAAGACTCCAAAGACCTTGTCTGGTTCAGTTAAATCGACTCCAAAGATTTTCCTGGTTATTATCCAGTCAAAGGCGTTCTCTGGTCTAGTTAAACCGACTCCTAAAGGTTTTTCTTTTGAAGACTCAGTTGAAGACTCCAAAGACCTTGTCTGGTTCAGTTAAATCGACTCCAAAGATTTTCCTGGTTATTATCAAGTCAAAGGCGTTCTCTGGTCTAGTTAAACCGACTCCTAAAGGTTTTTCTTTTGAAGACTCAGTTGAAGACTCCAAAGACCTTGTCTAGTTCAGTTAAATCGACTCCAAAGATTTTCCTGGTTATTATCCAGTCAAAGGCGTTCTCTGGTCTAGTTAAACCGACTCCTAAAGGTTTTTCTTTTGAAGACTCAGTTGAAGACTCCAAAGACCTTGTCCGGTTCAGTTAAATCGACTCCAAAGATTTTCCTGGTTATTATCCAGTCAAAGGCGTTCTCTGGTCTAGTTAAACCGACTCCTAAAGGTTTTTCTTTTGAAGACTCAGTTGAAGACTCCAAAGACCTTGTCTGGTTCAATTAAATCGACTCCAAAGATTTTCCTGGTTATTATCCAGTCAAAGGCGTTCTCTGGTCTAGTTAAACCGACTCCTAAAGGTTTTTCTTTTGAAGACTCAGTTGAAGACTCCAAAGACCTTGTCTGGTTCAGTTAAATCGACTCCAAAGATTTTCCTGGTTATTATCCAGTCAAAGGCGTTCTCTGGTCTAGTTAAACCGACTCCTAAAGGTTTTTCTTTTGAAGACTCAGTTGAAGACTCCAAAGACCTTGTCTGGTTCAGTTAAATCGACTCCAAAGATTTTCCTGGTTATTATCCAGTCAAAGGCGTTCTCTGGTCTAGTTAAACCGACTCCTAAAGGTTTTTCTTTTGAAGATTCAGTTGAAGACTCCAAAGACCTTGCCTGGTTCAGTTAAATCGACTCCCAAAGATTTTCCTGGTTATTATCCAGTCAAAGGCGTTCTCTGGTCTAGTTAAACCGACTCCTAAAGGTTTTTCTTTTGAAGACTCAGTTGAAGACTCCAAAGACCTTGTCTGGTCCAGTTAAATCGACTCCCAAAGATTTTCCTGGTTATTATCCAGTCAAAGGCGTTCTCTGGTCTAGTTAAACCGACTCCTAAAGGTTTTTCTTTTAAAGACTCAGTTGAAGACTCCAAAGACCTTGTCTGGTTCAGTTAAATCGACTCCAAAGATTTTCCTGGTTATTATCCAGTCAAAGGCGTTCTCTGGTCTAGTTAAACCGACTCCTAAAGGTTTTTCTTTTGAAGACTCAGTTGAAGACTCCAAAGACCTTGTCTGGTTCAGTTAAATCGACTCCAAAGATTTTCCTGGTTATTATCCAGTCAAAGGCGTTCTCTGGTCTAGTTAAACCGACTCCTAAAGGTTTTTCTTTTGAAGACTCAGTTGAAGACTCCAAAGACCTTGTCTGGTTCAGTTAAATCGACTCCCAAAGATTTTCCTGGTTATTATCCAGTCAAAGGCGTTCTCTGGTCTAGTTAAACCGACTCCTAAAGGTTTTTCTTTTGAAGACTCAGTTGAAGACTCCAAAGACCTTGCCTGGTTCAGTTAAATCGACTCCAAAGATTTTCCTGGTTATTATCCAGTCAAAGGCGTTCTCTGGTCTAGTTAAACCGACTCCTAAAGGTTTTTCTTTTGAAGACTCCAAAGACCTTGTCTGGTTCAGTTAAATCGACTCCCAAAGATTTTCCTGGTTATTATCCAGTCAAAGGCGTTCTCTGGTCTAGTTAAACCGACTCCTAAAGGTTTTTCTTTTGAAGACTCAGTTGAAGACTCCAAAGACCTTGTCTGGTTCAGTTAAATCGACTCCAAAGATTTTCCTGGTTATTATCCAGTCAAAGGCGTTCTCTGGTCTAGTTAAACCGACTCCTAAAGGTTTTTCTTTTGAAGACTCAGTTGAAGACTCCAAAGACCTTGTCGGTTCAGTTAAATCGACTCCAAAGATTTTCCTGGTTATTATCCAGTCAAAGGCGTTCTCTGGTCTAGTTAAACCGACTCCTAAAGGTTTTTCTTTTGAAGACTCAGTTGAAGACTCCAAAGACCTTGTCTGGTTCAGTTAAATCGACTCCCAAAGATTTTCCTGGTTATTATCCAGTCAAAGGCGTTCTCTGGTTCAGTTAAACCGACTCCTAAAGGTTTTTCTTCTGAAGACTCAGTTGAAGACTCCAAGACCTAGACCGGTTCAGTTAAATCGACTCCAAAGATTTCTCTGTTTCTTCTCCAGTCAAAGGCCTTCTCTGGTTCAGTCAGATCGACTCCAAAGATCTCCCTGTTTCTTGCCCAGTTGAAGACATTTCAAGACCTAGACCAGTTCAGTTAAATCGACTCCAAAGATTTCTCTGTTTCTTATCCAGTCAAAGGCCTTCTCTAGTCCAGCTAAATCGACCCCAAACAGATTTTTCTGATAAAGACTCAGTAGAAGTTATCCAAGGTTCTCTCACCGTTCCTGCTGAGGTAGTAACCATCCCTGTTTCATTCATCGCCGTTTGAAGCTCCAGATCCAGTTCCTGTAACCAGTCAGGACACATCTACACAAAGCATCTGAAGACCAGCTCCTGCAACATGTCAGGTACTCATCTTTCTTTTGCAGGTACGCAGGTTCTCGCTAAGGAATCTCTCACGCGATTGACATCCAGATGGCATCTATAAGCCCATCCACCTTCCATCATCTCTTAGCATGGCATCTATAAGCCCATCATCCTATCCATCAATCTCTAAATGACATCTATAAGCCCATTCCCCCGTCACACTACTATGTGAGTGCAAATTTCTGGGCACTCTAGTGTTCAATCATCTTCCACCTTCGGATTACGAAAGGCACGTCAGCCAATCTACATCCTCAGGTTTAAGAAGATTGAACAGGGGCAACTGTTGTACCCCAAAATTTGCCCTCCCATATTTCTCAAAATATTTCAAGAAAAATTCACAAGTCCAACCCGGCGCATCATATTCAGGTGTTCTTTCGTCAAGATATCTATGATAACATATTCTCAAATTCAGGTTCGGCTCAAGAGTCAATTCTTTAAAGAAGGTATCCGAATGTGTGAGTTTTCTCGAAGAAATATGGTGAAAAAAGTGTGCTGAAAGTGCTGTTTTTACGCGCTAAAAAATTCATAACTTGAAGATCGTGACTCGTTTTGAACCCGTTCCGGTGGCCTAAATTCCGTCTTGACATTATCTACGTTTTCATCTCTCACGGATAGAAGCCAATTTTGATTAGAAGGTCTTCAAAAATGTGGATTTATCAAGTATTTTCATAAAGAAAATTTGTGACAGAAGTTTATTTGCGTCATGTTCAGAAAATCATAACTTGGTTGATTTTCATCGTATCGAGCTGGTTCCGGCGCCAAAATTTCACAAATTGAGTTGACTACATTTTCACAGAAGGTATTGAGTTCAAAAGGTATTCAAAAGGCCTTCGTTTTTTGCTCAGAGTGCGTGACACGCTGAAAATCCTGAATGCTGAATATTATTTCATCTGGGCCGAAACTTCGAAAATTCATAACTCGGTCAATTTTTATCGGATTGGGCTCATATTTTTACACAAGGTCCCTGACTCATAGATCTACAACTTTGCTTCAAAAGTCGAAACCGGATTATGCTCCGATCAATACCAGTTTTTTATTGAAGAACGTGTCAGAGTCGACACTGGAGCCCAAAATAAGTTTGTCTGAGCTGAAAGTTCAAAAATTCATAACTAATTCACCGTTTATCCGATTGAGCCGATTTTCGGACAGGAGTTAGTTATCGATGTCGGATACATTTTGTTTTCACATTTCAACTTCAAAAAATGCACTTAAATCCCTGCGATTTAGCCTGGAAAGTGACGAATTCAAGTGAATATTGGAGGCCCAATTGCACATTCAAAGCCCATTTGCTTTACCCTAATTTCCATTATATAATCACCTTCTTTTCACACAAACCAGGAGAAAAAGAGGAGAAAAGAAGAGAGAAAAAAAACTTGCCACAACACTGCTAGAATATCAAACTCTTTCAAGAACCCTAAAACCTTGAAATCCTTATTACAAATCCCTCTCTCACTACAAACAAGCCATCTCAGTTACAAACCAACATCTTATTACTTCTTCAGTAAGGGTAAGGCTGGCTTGATCTCCATGATCCAAAGGGCATAAAAGCATTCATGTCACTACTTTTCCAGTAAGGGTAAGGTTGATTTGATCTCCATGATCAAAATGGTATAATCATTCATACATGCCATATTGTGCCTAAACATTAAATTTCTTCATATATTGGCTTTATTTGCATTTTATGATTTTATTTAATGTGTTCGTGAGATTCAACACTGCAGATTTAGACAGGATCCCATGCAGGTTCATTAAGGAACGTTGAGGCCAAAAGCCAAATGGCCAAAAGCCAAAAGCCAAATGGCCAAAGTAGAAAAACTTATGCATGACACTAATACATGGCGAGACAGACATCCTAGAAGATTAAGGAACGTTGAGGCCAAAACGCAAATGGCCAAAAGCCAAAAGCCAAATGGGCAAAGTAGAATAACTTATGCATGATGAGGCCAGAACACAAATGACCAAACCACTCCAATTCACCTCCAAAAAGGGGACAGAAACCCCCCAGGTATTGTATTTTCTTTCTTTTCCTTATTTTATTTATTTCAATTATTTCTTTTTTTAATTAATTCCTTTAATTTAACTTATTTTCATAAAATATAAAAAATAGTAAAAAACAGAAAAGTCATAAAAATCAAAATATATTTATTTAATTAATATTTTTTGTAAATAAATTTCACTAATAATTAATTATTTATTTTTATAAATCAAATTGCCATTAATTAATTAATTTAATTTTAGGTTTAAATTTTAACATGTTTTTCTTAATAAATAAAAGTTATAGAATTAGGGTTAATTAGTTAATTTCATTTAATTCACATAAAAAACCATAAATCCAAAAAATCTCAAAATAATTTCTTTTTTCATTTTAATTTAATTAATTTAATAATTTAATTTAATTTCATTAAAAAGGGTCCAACGCCCTCGCTTCCAATTTTAATTCCAATTCGCGCATTTTATTTTGCTTCTTATAATATTAATGTAATTCTCCCAAAGCCTTGTAAACTCGGACATTTTATTTCTCACACTTTACTTCTTTATTTTCTGTCAAATCGGGTCCTGGTTTAAATTTGGCGATGTGGACCCGCGCCTTTGTATTAGTTTAGGAATTTTATATTTCTCGCACTGTTTTAACTGTTAATAATGGCATGCAAGAATGAATGACAAAAATAAAAAACAAACGCATAGATCACTTTGCCATGAACAAGACAAAATAACTGAACATGACACACAAATCACACACCACCCCTAGCGTACGCCTCACTGTTGCCTTGCCTCGAAAGGTGATCGTCGAGTAGAGGATGTTTTAGTAAGTCCTCATGATCCGGGAACCTGGCATGAGGGTAGCTTCTAAGGTATCTTCCTATTACTCCGGTGATCACACTGTTGCCTTGTCCCTCGAAACGTGGTCGCCGACTATAGGACGTCTTAGTGAGTCCTTATGTCCCATTGATCTGGTTGCCTCAAAACTGGTTGCCTCAAAATAAGTTGCCTCAGAATAGTTGCCTCGGAATAAAAGATCAATGGCATAAGGGTAGCTCCTAAGGTATCTTACCTCTGCTCGGTGACCTCACTGTCCCAAAACTCGAATTGACCCGAACACCTCCAACGGTGGTGCTACCTACCTCTCAATGGTGGGATGGCACTACTTTAAAGGACATTTACACAGACGAATTCCTTAGGGTAGGTAGGTTCTCGTAGATACTTGCTCTAATTTCAAAACAAACTCAAAAATACTTTTCACACCAACACATTTTCAAAAAGCTTTCGAAAGCATTTTTCAAACACTCTTGAGGACCGATACAAGAGTCGAACTGAAATTTTCAAAGAAACTTTTTAAAACCCACAGTTGAAAAGCAAACAAACCATTTTTGAAAACACAAGTGAGCAAGTATCTAAGAGCCCATGGATAACCATGGATAGAAAGGGTGCTAACACCTTCCCTTTCTATAATCTACCTCCCGAACCGAGAGCAATCTCTATAAGGAATTTTTCTGTGCTTTTGTCCTTTCCATTTGGAGAAAATAAAAGACGGTGGCGACTCTTGCTTCCGCGCCATTTCGCGAACCAGCGTTAAACAGTCAGTTCCAGATCCACCGATCACACTTACCATTCAGAAAGTTCGGGCCATGATGCCAACGACCGTTGGGCTTTGAAAAACAAGGTGCAAGACCTTCTCTAGGCGAAGGAAATTGAATTTGACGCCCATGAGATTTCCCAATGTTATCACTGCTCCTATGCCCAAGCACGACCGTGGTGTTAATGCTATTGAAGATGATGCATTTGTTACTTCTGTTGAGGAACTTGTTACTCCTCTTTTGACCGTTAAGTGGAACTTGTTGAAAGTCAGTTTATTTCCGGGCTGTGGTGAAGGTTGCCACTTCTGTTTATCTTAACCGACTGGTTGTCATTTGTTGAAGGCAAGTGTTTAGCGCCTGATGGATGATAGAGAGATTTTGTTCGAGAAGACTCCCATTCCGATTGTTTCTTGCAAGGATATTTCAATCATAACCATTTCCGCCAATCCTCTCAGGGTCTCCACCAAAAGACCCGTCAGGATTACATTTGTTCCGAAGGTGGCTCCACTGATTATCACTATGCCAGGGCCGATCCCATACTCCACGGACAAAGCTGTTCCCTAGAACTATGGGGCTGACGTCTACTACCACGGCGTCAAGCAAGACCTGCTGGCTATTGAAGACCAGGTTTCTAAAAATGCTGATCCCGACATTGGCAACATTGTTTGAACCAACAAAGTAACAAGAAGTGGAAGAGTGTTCTCCCCCGAGATTTATCCTCCAAAAGCTGTTACTGGTCCTGTGATCATTCCTACTTTTGTTCCTGCTGATACTACTACTGCAATTCCTGTGATTACCCCTTCTGACACCCCTATCACCGAGTCGACCGAGACTCAGGGCAAAGACATATTGATTGAGCCTGTCCAGACAAAGGCCCAATCAGTATCTATCCCAAAGGCTTCCAAGAAAGAGATGGAAGAAATTTTGAAGATCATAAAGAAGAGGGACTACAATATGGTCGAACAGCTGGGGCAGACCCCCTCAAATATTTCTATGCTAGCCATATTGTTATGCTCCGAAGCTCATGCGAAGGCTTTGGTGAAGTTCCTTAAGATAACCCATGTTCCACAAGAAGCATCCGCTGACCAATTTAAAGATCGTGTGGCCAGTTTGATAATTGATAACGGTTTAGGCTTCTCTGATGCTGACTGACACCCAAAGGGAGAAAGCACAATGATGCACTGCATGTTTCTATCGAATGTAGGGGCACTACTTTGGCCCATGTTCTAGTTGATAATGGTTCATCATTGAACATGCTTCCCAAGAAGGCTCTGGATAGACTAGACTGTGAAGGTTTGACCTTGAAGCCCAACAACATAGTAGTGAGGGCTTTCGATGGTTCTAAGAGAATGGTGCACGGGGAGGTGGACATCCCCATCAAAGTTGGTTCTCATACTTTCGACTCCACCTTCTACGTGATGGATATCAGACCATCTTATTCTTGTTTGTTGGGTCGCCCTTGGATCCATGGGGCAGGAGCTGTCACATATACTCTGCATCAGATGATGAAGTACCCGGTAAAAGGAAAGATTGTCATGGTACACGGTGAAGAAGAATACATGGTCAGTCACCTGAACTTCTTCAGGTACATAGAAATGGATGGCGAGTTCATCGAGACTCCGTGTCATAACTTCGAAGAGGTACCTCAGACTATGGCTGTAGCTGAAACTGTCACTAATCTGCCTAAGATCACCAAACCTCCCTTTAAGATGGATTCTCTAAAGGATGCAAAAGCAGTTATTGAAGAAGATGGGTCTACCATCTGGGGCCAACTCCCTAATATTCCATAAAAATATGAAAAGTTTGGCTTGGGTTTCTTTTCAGGGGCTCAAAGGGATGTTCGTCGTGCTCGTGCTGGAGGACCTCCCCTATGCATCAGCAATCACGGGGTCAACGCCTTAGAAGACAGTGATGGTGAAAATGACATGGATAGCTGGATCTTCTCTACTACCAATGGTGGACCCAATAACTGGACAACAAAAGACTTTGTACCAATTAGTTTTATTCAGAAGCAATTATGTTTCTTGTTTTTGGATATGTAATAAACAATATAAACTTTACGGCCATGTGTCTTACCCGGGGCACAATGGTTTATTTGTGAGGGCTATCATATTTCAATTTCATATGGAATTAATAAAGCATTGGACGTTTATGCATACAAATTTTGTGCTCTCTGTCTTTCTTTTCTACTTTTACTTTGTCTATACAACTATGCTCTTACACACACTCACGTATCAAACTGCAAATCCATATCCACTCTGGATCCCATTGATAACAGTTCTGCTATTACCAGTTATGACTTTGAAAATCCGATCAACCAAGCCGAGGATGAAGGTGAGGAGGATTGTGAGGTACCCGGAGAACTTGCCAGATTGTTACAGTAGGAAGAAAGGGTTATACAGCCTCATGAAGAGCCAGTTGAGACAGTGAATTTTGGCACATAAGAGGACAGAAAAGAGGTCAAGATAGGTGAAAATTTGGAGCTTAGTGTCAAACAGCGGTTGATACAAATGTTACATGATTATGTCGAGATCTTTGCCTGGTCATATGAAGACATGCTACGGCTAGACACGGATATTGTGGTTCATCGTCTGCCAACTAAAGAAGATTGCCCTCCGGTAAAGCATAAGGTCCGTCGTATGCGCCCTGAAATGTCAGAGAAGATCAAAGCAGAGGTTATGAAATAGTTCAACACTGGGTTCTTAGTTGTCACCTCTTATCCCTAATGGGTTGCTAACGTATTCTCGGTGCCTAAAAAAGACGGGAAGGTACGGATGTGTGTGGACTACAAATATTTGAACAGGGTAAGCCCCAAGGATGACTTTCCGCTTCCCCACATTGATGTTTTGGTTGACAACACCGTGCATCACAAGGTATTTTCCTTCATGGACGGTTTCTATGGTTACAATAAGATCAAGATGGCACCTGAAGACATGGAGAAGACAACCTTCATCACACAATGGGGCACTTTCTGCTACAAAGTGATGTCGTTTGGGTTGAAGAATACTGGGGCAACCTATCAGCGAGCCATGGTAGCTCTGTTTCTTGACATGATTCACCATGAGATAGAGGTATACATCGATGACATGATAGCCAGGTCTCAAACTGAGGAAGAGCATCTTGATCATCTATAAAAGTTGTTTGATAGATTGAAGGCCTACAAGTTGAGGTTAACTCCGAACAAGTGCACCTTCGGGGTAAGGTCTGGTAAACTCCTAGGTTTCATTGTCAGTGACAAGAGTATTCAGGTAGACCCTGCAAAGGTGAAGACTATACAAGAGATTTTAGCTCCTCACACTGAGAAGGAAGCTAGAGGTTTCTTGGGACGCCTGAATTACATTTCCAGATTCATTTCCCATTTAACTGCTACTTGTGAGCCAATCTTCAAACTCCTGAAGAAAGATCAAGTGGTAAAGTGGAACGACAAATGCCAGACCGCCTTCGAGAGAATCAAAGAATTCCTTCAAGAGCCTCCAATTATGATGCCTCCGATTAAAGAAAGACCTTTGATACTTAACAGTGTTAGATAATTCAATGGGGTGTGTGCTAGGGCAGCATGACGAGTTCGGTCGAAAAGAGCATGCAATATACTACCTTAGCAAAAAGTTTACCGACTATGAAATAAGATACTCACTGCTCGAGAAAACTTGTTGCGCTTTGGCATGGGCTTCTCGCCGACTGAGACAATATATGTTTACCCATACCAATTTCTTGATATCTAAGATGGATCTGATCAAGTACATCTTCGAGAAGCCCACTCTCTCCATAAGAATAGCAAGACAACAAATGATCTTGATCGAATATGATATCCAATACACGACCCGGAAAGCAATCAAGGGAAGTGTGCTAGCTGATCATTTGGCTCATCTGGCTGTGGATGACTACCAGTCCATGAATTTTGAGTTCCCGGATGAGAATATTATGCTAGTGGCCAACTGTGAAGAACCTGGATCGGATGAAGGACCTGAGGAAGGATCCCGATGGACCATGGTTTTTGATGGAGCCTCCAATGCACTTGACAATGGCATCAATGCCATAATCATATCCCCCGAGGGTTGTCATACTCCTTTCACCACCCGATTATGTTTCAACTGTACCAACAATATGGTGGAGTATGGAGCATACATCATGGGTCTCAAAGCTGCTATTGACCCGAGGATCAAGTTCTTGAGCATTTTCGGGGATTCAGCCTTGGTAATAAGTCAAATCAAAGGAGATTGGGACATGAAGCACCTGAATCTCATCCCTTACAAAGAACATGTGCTGACATTGCTTCCACACTTTGAAGAGGTCACCTTTGAACATTTCCCACGAGAAGAGAACCAGTTAGCGGACGCGCTAACTACTATGTCATTTATGTTCAAGGTCAAGCGGGACAACGAGGCTCCTCAGATCACTATTGAGAGGTTGGATGAACCAGCATACTGTTATGAGATTGACACTGAAGAGGTAGCATACAAACCTTGGTTTCATGAAGTGAAAAGGTATCTCGAGGCTCAAGAATATCCTGAAGGGGCGTCTGTCAATGATAAGAAGTTTCTGAGAAGGTTCTCCGTGAAGTTCTTCCTCAATAATAGAATCCTCTATAAGCGCAACCCCGACTCTACTTTACTTGGGTGCGTAGACAAGAGCAAAGCAGAGAGGATTATGGCAAATTTACACGAAGGTACCTTTAGAACCCAATCTAGTGGACACACCATGGCTAAAAAGATCATACGGGAAGGATACTATTGGTCCACTATAGAAGCATATTGTTATTTGCATTTCTGAACTTGTCATAAATGCCAGATCTATGCTGATAAAGTACATGTACCTCCAGTTCCCTTGAACTTCTTGATAGCTCCTTGGCCCTTTTCAATGTGGGGCATTGACATGATCGGTGAGATTAGACCTACCGCTTCCAACGGGCATCCCTTCATCCTAGTGGCCATTGATTATTTCACGAAGTAGGTTGAGGCTGCCTCTTTTTCTACAGTCACCAAGAATGTTGTGGTGCGGTTTATCAAGCATAACCTGATTTGTCGGTATGGTGTACGAGAGAGAATCATCACAGAAAATGGTACAAATCTGAACAATACAATGATCACCAAACTCTATAAACAATTCAAGATCTAGTATCATAATTCTTCCCCTTACCGACCGAAGATAAATGGAGTTGTAGAGGCTGCTAACAAGAACATTAAGAAAATCATACAGAAGATGATGGTGACATACAAAGACTGGCACGAGATATTACCATTTGCTCTTCATGGTTACCGAACCTCAGCACGTACGTCAATAGGGGCAACACCTTATTCTCTGGTATATGGTATGGAGGCCGTCCTACCTATTAATGTTCAGATCCCTTCTTTAAGGATCATGAAGGATGCGGGTTTAAACGAAGATGATTGGATCCATACTCAACTTGATCAACTTAATCTGATTGATGAGAAAAGGCTTACTGCTGTCTGTCATGGTCAAATGTATCAAAATGGATGATCAAGGCTTTCAACAAAAAGGTCAGACGTCAGGTGTATCAAGTGGGTGATTTAGTAATCAAGCGCATCATACTGCCACAAGGTGATCCCATGGGCAAATGGATTCCCATGTACGAGGGACAATTTGTAATCAAAAGCATGTTTTCATATGGAGCCATGATTCTGACCACCATGGATGGTGACGACCTTCCTCACCCTGTTAATGCAGACATAGTGAAAAAATATTACACATAAATAAAGACCTACTAGGTTGATTGGCCTAGGCAAAAATAAGGGCATACCGGTGAACCAAAAGGGTTCGGGCAAAAATTAGGGATAAATACAAAAAATCTGTACACCCAGCAAGTCGAACACCTGAAAAGGCGGCTTGGGTATAAAAGGGTATCCCGGTGGACTGAAAACCCGAAAGGGTGGTCCAGGCAAAAGTTAGGGATTTGAAGCGTATCACTGTGTCCCATTGGATCACCTAGCGACCAGACTTCAGTATCAACTACCGAGACTCAAACGGTACCAATCAATCCAGTCAGCTTCACACAAGTAGCAAAGTGATGAGACACTCGAAGACATATGGGCAATAATAGAATTGAAACTTAATGGGATTATCACACATAGCTGCTTTCTTCGCTTTGTACACTATTTTGTATAGTTCATTCTTTACGAAAGCGTTCTCCTACTAAAACGTCAGTCTCTTTGTACAAAATGCCTGTTATAGGCGAACTTCAAAAAATTAATACAAATCATTTCTTTAAAAATGCACAACTATTTGTTTTCTATTCTTCTCTTTTGTTTTGCAAAAAACGTCCAATAATTATTTTTGACATATGCATTTGAATATGATCAATGTTCACAAATACTTGCATAAAAAACAGAAAGACAGTTGCTAATGACTTTAATAAATGGGGCAAAGTCTAAAAAACAATTTGCAGTCTCGACAGTTACTCCCTCCAGCAGGTATAGGGGCAGAGACAATTTGAGACGAGGTCACCGCTACAATACGACCCCGTGATGTCTATGTTCCTCACAGAGTAGAAACAACCAAAGTTTTGATCTCTTCTTCCCCAAGCAGGAATTATCTCCTCCAGAAAAGTTCTTTCAGAGAGATGAAATCTGTGTTCCCCAGCCGAGCTTTATAATCTTAAACAGTTTATGAAACCTCTTCCCGGGTAGAGTTTATTTCTCCAACTCCGGAAGCTCATTCCCCAACAGAGTTTATTTCTCTATATCGGCAGAATCTTCCAACAAAACATCCTCCCCATAGAGTTATCCTCAAGTAGAGTCAATCCCGACAGAACATCCTCAAACAAAAAGAGAAAATCCCCAGCAAATCATCCCCATTCATCATCCCCAATAGAAATGAAGGATTCAGCTTCCCAACAATCTTCAGCAGCAGTCCGAGATTTACTTTCCCAGACTAAGAAATATCACAATAGCATTCCATATTCATACATCATGGCATGCGCATGCACATCGCATACAACATAATCTTATTTATTTGGAGAACACCATCACAATGCATTTCATATATCATGACATTGCATACGACTAACTCTTTACCATTTTCAGGGAAAGATCAAATCAACAAACACCATTGGCTACTTACATGACCTGGCAGTCTTCTCAAAGGCTATGTCTGACAAAGTGCTATTTCAGCATCTTCCTCAAAAAGATATTCTCAAAAGACCTTCTCTGGTTCAGTCAGATCGACACTAAGATCTCTCCGATTCCTATTCCAGTTGAAGATATTCCAAGACTTTTGTCTGGTTCATCTGAATTGATCCTAAGATTATTCTGATTTCCATTCCAATCAAAGTTAATTAAATACCTTCTCTGGTTCAGTCAGATTGACACTAAGATCTCTCTGATTCCTATTCCAGTTGAAGATGACCCAATACTTTTGTCTGGTTCAGCTAAATCGATCCTAAGATTCTTTTGATTTCCATTCCAATCAAAGTTAATTAAAGACCTTCTCTGGTTTAGTCAGATCGACACTAAGATCTCTCTGATTCCTATTCCAGTTGAAGATATTCCAAGACTTTTTTCCGGTTCAGTTAAATTGACACTAAGATTTTTCTAATTCTTATCCAGTCAAAGTTAATGCAATACCTTCTCTGGTTCAGTCACATCGACACCAAGATCTCTTTGATTCCTATTTCAGTTGAAGATGACCCAAGACTTTTGTCTGGTTCAATTGAATCAATCCTAAGATTCTTCTGATTTCCGTTCTAGTCAAATTTAATTAAAGACCTTCTATGGTTCAGTTAAATCGACACTAAGATTTTTCTGATTCTTATCTAGTCAAAGTTAATTCAAGACCTTCTCTGGTTCAGTCAGATTGACACCAAGATCTCTCTGATTCCTATTCTAGTTGAAGATATTCAAAGATTTTTATCTGGTTCAGTTGAATCGATACTAAGACTCTTCTTATTTCCATTCCATTCAAAGTTAGTTCAAGATTTTCCTCTGGTTCAGTTAGATCGATACCAAGATCTCTATGATTCCTATTCTAGTTGAAGATAATCCAAGACCTTTTGCTGGTTCAGTCAAATCGACACTAAGATTTTTCTGATTGTTATCCAATCAAAGATAAATCAAGACCTTTGCTGGTTCAGTTTGGATCGACCATTGATTTATTACTCATTATTTTCCGGTAGACTCTTTCTATGGTTCAGTTAAATCGACACTAAGGTTTTTCTAATTTCTATTCCAGTTAAAGAAACTGCAAAGCCTAGGGTACGACCAGATAATAGTTTAATCTCATTTCTCCAGTAAGTCATTGTGAAGCCTGGAATACGACCAGATAACAGTCAGCCTTATTATCCTCAGCAAATCACTGTGAAGCCTGGATCCTGCCCAGATAGCATTTCACTTCTGTCTCTTCAGTCAAGAGATGACTCCCCAGTAGAGTAATGGACAACTGAAGCTCCTAAGCTCTATTTCCCAAAACAGAGACCAACATTCCTCAGCAAAGTCCTCCTCAACAACAGGAGTAGGGATTCCCACAAAGGAATATCTCATGAAATCATATTCTCTGGAAGGCATCTTTAAGCCCATCTCTGATGACCCTCCATCATGTTCTCTGGATGGCATCTCTAAGCCCATCTCTAACGACTCTTTCGTTATCTTCTGCAAATGGCATTTGTAAGCCCATTTTCGATATTATCCACCAACAGTCTCACTTCGGACGAGTCCAAATTTCTGGGCACTCTAGTATTCAATCATCTTTCACCTTCAGATCACGAAAGGAAAATGTGATACGGTGGGAGATCTGACTTGGTTGTTTTACATTTTATCACAAATATTATGGTTATCAAGAGTCATCACCGACTTTTATTTTATCCAAAAGGAAAGGCTAAAAATAACAGGAAATACCTTTGAGATGTTTTCTTGAGTTCGGGGGTAGATTATGAAAAGGGAAGGTGATAACACCCTTTTCATCTATGGTTTTCCATGGGCTCTTAGTTACTTGATAGATCACTTGCTTTTATTTTAAATATGTGCTTTGTATAGTTTTTTTAAAGTATTTTGAAAAGGCGCCATCGTTTAGGCAAATTTTGTAATAATTCTCGTTCGTAAGAATATATACAAAGTGTTGATCTTTTGAAAAATGTTTCAAGTTTGAAAGATGTTTTAAAAGTGTTTGTGTTTGTTTTGAAAATAGAAAGGATGTTTTGGTTTTGAAATTGAGCAAGAAACTAGTAATAATCTACCTACTCAAAAGTCTTTCATGTTCATTTCCTTCTTCCTTTGACATTGTTATCTTACCATTGGTTTGGTAAGCAACCCTATCTTTGGATGTAAAAGGGACGGGCGTGAATCATCGTATAACCATGATTAGCAATGTTGCAAGGTATCTTAGCATTTTCTTTAGGGACTAAGATCATTTTGAAAGGCAACATGGATAGCGTCATCGAGGGACTATGATCTTGTATTTTTGCTTGTTTTTGCTAAGATACCTCACATGCGTAATATGGCTATTTTTTGTAAGGCAACCAAGTGGATTTACCCTAAGGGTATTTGTGTGCAAGTGTATTGATTTAAATGCTTGATTTGTCTTTGATTAGGGTTTGCTAATTGTTGGTTTTAATCTTTCCATACAAACCCTAATTACTGGCATTTATATAAAGCGATAAATTACGAAAAGTAAAATTGCTACGCTATTACATCATTAGGGGAAGGGGTGTACAAATTTACAAATGGGGATTGCAAGAAAATTAAACCTAATTATCTATTACAACCATATTGAGTATTGTACAAAATTGAAAATAAAATGCAAGAATATAAATGGAAAAAGAAATAATTTTTATTGTTTTTTAATAAAAGGGGTTTTGTCTTGACCTAATTAAAGAAAGTGATTAATTAAAATTAAATAAAATTAACTTAAACTAATTAAGAAAATAAATTAATTTGAAAAGGAATTTTAGGGTTTTCTATGAAAAGGTTTTAAATTAATGAAAATAAAATGAAGATTAATTAATTAAAATAAACCTAAGTTCTAAATTAATTTTAAATAAGAAAATAAAATAATATACTAATTTAACCTAAGTATAAAAAATTAATTATTTAAAAAAAAAGAAATTAATTTGTTTTAAGAAAATGTTTTTTTAGTCTTTTTGTTTTATGGAGAAAATAAAATATATAAGTATAAATAATAAATAAAAATAAATTTGGATTTTTTATGATTTATGAAAATAATAATAGTAATAATAATAATAATAATAATAATAATAATAATAATAATAATAATAATAATAATAATAATAATAATAATAATAATAATAATAATAATAATGAAAAAAATAAAATAAAAATATAAAGAAAAGTCAGGGGGGGGGGGTTAGAAAATGAAACAGGGAGTAAAAATAAGCAAAATGGGTTAGGCCCAACAAAGGTGCGGGGGGGGGGGGGGGGGGGGGGGTGGAAAGCTTGTAATGTGATCTACAACCCCTATTTGAATCACTTTTGTAAATTCTCCTTGGAACTATATGAAAAAGTGCCATGAAGTTAGGTCAAAATCCTGACCAAAACTAGGGCAAAATTTCACTAAGTGTTCAATTTCAAGACCATGACTTTATGAATTAATAACTTGAGATCCAAGCATTTTTTAGAAAAAGTTGTGTAAAGCAATGTTGTAGATATCATGGAGATCTACAACTTTCATGTTGAAAGTTTCTTTTGAATCCTCTTGCATCATGGTGAAAAATTTACTCAAAGTTGTGAAAAAACATGAAGTTTTAAACACTTAGAAAAATTTCGAAGTTAGAAAACTTTGACTTTTCAAAATGAAATCTTGAATTTTTGATTTCTTGATGAATAATTTTCATATTTTGACATGTTTTGATGAATTGTGATCTTTGACATTGGATTTTGACCAAAAAGTCAAAGTTTGACTTTTCAGTGTACAGTTGACTGAGAATTCACTATCAATCCAATTGATCTTGAGCAATGTTTTAGGTCATGCCATTAGGTAAAAAATATGCAATTGAACTCTTGAACCCATGCTTCAAACCAATTGACCATTTGCTAGGTCAAAAATCAGAAATTGCCCTTTCTTAGTCAAAACCCTAATTTTGACCATTTTGCCCTTTTGATGATTTGATCAAATTTCTTGAGGAATTATGGTTCAAACTTGATCAAATTATACATATGAGTTTATAATATTGATATGGATAAAAAATTATGAAGTTTGACTGTAAATTGGCCATAGTTGACTTTTTCCCCAATACAACTGAGTTTTAGGTCAACTACTCAATTGACTGAGCAAAAGTGTGATCCAAGGCTAGAAACTTGACATGAGTATTCTTGGGGGTCCATAATGATCCATGAAAGTCATATGAAGCATTGAAAGTTCAATTATCCTTGTGCAATCTCAAACCCTAATTTTGGTCTTCAGTGCTTAAGGAGGTGTCATGAGCTGATCAACCCTAGTGCAGTTTTGAACCAAGAGAGATCTTTGTGAGAAAAATATTTGATAAATTAGAGGGCAAATTTTGGGGTACACAACTGCCCCTGTTCAATCTTCTTAAACCTGAATAGTTAGATTGGCGGATCCGCCATTCGTGACTTGAAGGTGAAAGATGATTGAACACTAGAGTGCCCAGAAATTTGCACTCGAAGATGGATGGTGAATGGGATTATAGATGCCATTTGGAGGAATGTTGGTAAACACTAGAAGAAGTATCAGCACAAATCTCTTATTGATTTATACTAAAACTTTTTACCTGTGAGAAAAAGAGTTCGTAAAATGCAGATGCCTGCATGATGTTCACCAGATGTGGTATTATGTTAAATGCATATGGTATGTACATGCTATGATGTATGAATGTGAGATGTATGTTTTTGTCCATGAAAATAAATCCGTGACTGCTGTTGAGGAAATTCTGAGGGGTTGAATCCATGATTGCCATTAGGGATGAAGAATATGCATATCTTTAAACTTTGCTGAAAGGATGCTTTCACTGGAGAATATCTCTTGAATGTCAGCTGTTATCTGGTCGGATCCATGCTTCACAATTTGCTGAGGATGAAGTAGTCAATTTCTATCTGGTCGGATCCATGCTTCACGGAAACTTACTGGGGGAAGAGACGAATTAACTGTTATCTGGTCGGATTCTAGGCTTTGCAGAAAATTTTCTTGAAATTGAATAATTATTTGGTTGGATCCAGGCTTCACAACAACTTGCTGGGGATACGGAAATTAACTGTTATCTGGTCAAATCCAAGCTTCGCAGTAACTTGAAATGGTAACTACTATCTGGTCGGGTCCAGGTTTCATGGTTTTTGGAAAGTTGTACTATTATCTGGTCGAGTCCAAACTTCATAGTGTCTCTCTAGGGATCATAGTTAGCTGTTATCTGGTCGGGCTCTAGGTTTCATAATAAACTATTTGAAAAACTATTATCTGGTCGGGTTCAGGCTTTGCAGATTTTTGAGGTTGATGAGGTCAATTGGTATCTGGTCGGGTCCAGGTTTCGCCATAAACTATTTGGGGATTTGGTTATTATCTGGTTAGTTTCCAGGTTTCACAATGAATCTCTGAGGGTAATTGTTATCTGGTCGGATGTAGGCTTCACAATAACTTACTTGAAAAGATGAAATTGAAAACTGATATCTGGTCGGATCCAGGTTTCACAGTAATTTGTTGGGGCAGAGGCAAACTCTAATGGGGAAAAGAAGTTAAACCTTGGTTGGGTTGAGTCTAGGTTCTTCTATATCTTTGAAGAGTTAGACTATTATCTGGTCGGGTCCAGGTTTCATAGTAACTTGAAATTGGGATCAACTGTTATCTGGTCGGGTCCAGGTTTCAGATACTCAAACTGTTATCTGGTCGGGTCCAGGTTTCAGTAATTCACTAGGAATAGTGGCAAACTCTACCGAAGAAGAGGAGTTTTTCTAATGATTTTGTAGGAATTAAACTGTTATCTGGTCGGGCCCAGGCTTCGGCATTTGAAGAAGTCAAACTATTATATGGTCGGGTCCAGGCTTCATAGTATCTTTTTGGAAATAGTAAAGGCTTTGCTGACGACTTTACTGGGGATCAGGGGTTGTGGCCCTATGATTTGCAATTATCTGAAAGGAAAATTCAAACTGGAGAGTGTAGACTCAGTCGGGTAGGACAAACTCAGCTTGGGGAGGATACACTTAATTGGGGAGGATATACACAGCTGGGGAATAACGGGCTCAACTGGGGAGGATGGACTATGCCGGGGGAATACAGACTCGGTTGGGGAGGATGTACTCAGTTGGGGAATTTTGTGGTTCCTCGATTATTGTTGGGGAAATAAAACCTGTTGGGGAAATAAACCCTGTTGGGGAAGTAAACTCTGTTGGGGAAGTGAGTTTCTTTTAGGAAGAGATCCACTAGGCTTCAACTTGTAAAAATCGACTTAGCTGGAGAGAGAGCTGCCAAGAGATTGAGACTCTGGTCGGGGATTATCCTATGCAAAGAGACTTTGTGAGTGCCTGTTACTGCTTAGGTCATATGTGCCAAACAGTTTTAATTATGTTCATATGCATATGTTCATTCAATTTTAGTCATTGAATAAATTTGCATTCAAAACAAAGACAAATTTTTTGCACTTCAAAGTATATTTATATTGATATTTTGCCCATGAATGTGCGTTTTTGTACAGAGAGACGGAGATCCTAGTAAGAGGAAATTGTCGAAAGGAAAACAAAATTGAGAATGAAAACAAATAGCCATGTGAAATGATCTTATTTCCTTCCAACTCTACTATTGCCCCAATGTCTTTGAATGTCCCTTGTCGTTGATAGAAGTTGATTGGATTGATCTTGGACCGTTTGAACTTGGACCTTGGTGATAAAATTGACTGTGTTGATTCTACGAGACATAGCCATACGCTTTTAATCCTTAACTTTTGCCTAGACCGCCCTTTCGGGTTTTCAGCCCACCAGGATACCCTTTTTTGCCCAAGTCGCATTTTCGGGTTTTCAACTTGCCGGGTGTACAATATTTTGCATATATCCCTAATTTTTTCCCAAACCTTTTGGTTTGTCGGGATGCCCTTATTTTGCCTAGGTGTGTCAACCTAGCGGGTCTCTTATGCGTAGTATTTTTTTAACTATGTCTGCATTTATAGGATGTGGGAAATCTTCACCATCTATGGTAGTCAACATCATGGCACCGCCAGAGAAAACTCTCTTGACAACAAATGGCCCTTCATAGGTGGGAGTCCATTTGCCTCTGGGATCGCCTTGTGGTAGAATAATGCGTTTTATCACCAAGTCACCAACTTGATATACTCGAGGCTTGATCTTTTTGTTGAAAGCCTTGATCATCCGTTTTTGGTACGTCTGACCATGGAAAACAGCAGCTAACCGTTTTTCGTCAATCAAGTTCAGCTGATTCAATCTCGTTTGAATCCACTCGTTTTTGCATAGGCCTGCCTCATTCATAATTCTCAGTGAGGGAATCTGAACTTCCACTGGCAAAACAACTTCCGTGCCATATACTAGAGAAAAGGGAGTTGCCTCGGTTGATGTTCTAGCTGAAGTACGGTAGCCATGTAGAGCAAACAACAACATCTCATGCCAATCCTTATAGGTTACTACCATTTTCTGCACAATCTTCTTGATATTTTTGTTGGCCGCTTCGACTGCGCCATTCATTTTCAGTCTATAGGGAGAAGAATTGTGATGCTTGATCTTAAACTGAGTGCAAAGCTCAGTGATCATAACATTGTTGAGGTTAGTCCCATTGTCGGTGATGATCCTTTAGGGGATACCATAACGGCAGATGAGGTTGTATCTGATGAATCTGGCTACCATATTCTTGGTGACTGAGGCAAATGAGGCAGCTTCGACCCATTTGGTGAAATAGTCGATAACAACAAGAATGAAGCGATGTCCATTGGAAGCGGTGGGCTTGATCTCTCCAATCATGTCAATGCCCCACATTACAAATGGCCACGGAGCGGTCATGACATTTAGAGGGATATGAGGCACATGGACCTTGTCAGCGTAGATTTGGCATTTGTGACAAGTTCTTGAATGTTGATGGCAATTAGTCTCCATCGTTGACCAATAGTAACCGACTCTTAAGATTTTCTTAGCCATCGTATATACACTTGAGTGAGTACCGAAGAGACCATCCTGCATGTCCTCCATGATCTCCTCCGCCTCCTTCTTGTCCATACATCGGAGTAGAGTTGAATCATGGTTGCGCTTGTACAATATCCCGTTACTTAGGAAGAATTTGGCTGCAAATCTTCGCAAGAACTTTCTGTCATTGATAGATGCCCCCTCTGGATACTCTTGTGCTTCAAGGTATCTCAACACCTTATGGTACCATGTCTTTTCCGCATAGGTGTCAAGCTCATAGCAATGTGCAGGTTCATCGAATCTTTCAATTGTTATCATATGGGCTTCGTTGACCCATCTGACCTTGAACATTAAAGACATGGTTGCCAAAGCGTCAGCCAACTAGTTTTCTTCCCTATGGAAGTGCTCAAAAGTGATCTCTTCGAAGTAAGGAATTAGGGATAGCACAAGTTCCTTGTAAGGGATAAGATTACGGTGTTTAGTGTCCCAATCTCCTTTTACTTGGCTGATCACTAGGGCGGAATCCCCAAACACATCCAAATACTTGATCCTTAAGTCAATAGAAGCTTTCAGACCTAAGATGCATACTTCATACTCGGCCATATTGTTTGTGCAATCAATGCATAGTCTGGAAGTGAAAGGAGTGTGGCAACCTTCAGGAGAGATGATCACAACACCAATTCTGTTACCTAAGGCGTTGGAAGCCCCATCGAATACCATATTCCATCAGGATCCTTGTTCAGGTCCGTCATATGGTCCAGGTTTCGCACAGTCGGTTACCAGCATGATGTTCTCATCAGGGAAGTCGAAGTTCATTGACTGATAATCTCATCCACAACTTGATGGGCCAAATGATATGCTAGTACACTTCCTTTGATGGCCTTTTGAGTCGTGTATTGAATGTCGTACTCAGTCAAGATCATTTGCCATCTGGCTATCCGTCCGGAAAGGGAAGGTTTCTCGAAGATGTACTTGATTGGGTCCATTTTAGAAATTAACATAGTGGTATGAGTCAACATATACTATCTTAGCCAGCGAGCAGCCCATGCCAGAGTGCAGCAAGTTTTCTCGAGCAAAGAATATCTGGTTTCACAGTCAGTAAACTTTTTGCTCAGGTAATAAATAGCATGCTCTTTTCGGCCAAACTCGTCATGTTGGCCCAAAACACACCCCATAGAGTTCTCTAATACTGTCAAGTACATGAGCAAGGGTCTTCCTTCAACTAGAGGCATGAGAATATGAGGTTCTTGTAGGTATTCTTTGATTTTGTCAAAGGCAATCTAGCACTCATCATTCTGTCTGACTATTTGATCTTTCTTCAAGAGTTTGAAGATTGGCTCACAAGTAGCAGTCAAGTGTGATATGAAGCGAGCAATGTAATTGAGACGACCCAAGAATCCTCTGACTTCTTTTTCAGAATGAGGGACTGGCATTTCTTGGATGGCCTTTACCTTGGCAGGATCAACTTCAATGCCTTTATTGCTGACAACAAAACCTAGAAGCTTTCCAGATCGTACTCCAAACATGCATTTGTTAGGGTTTAACCTTAGTTTGTACTTCTTCAGCCTCTCGAATAATTTGTACAGATGATCGAGATGTTCTTCTTCAGTTTGTGATCTAGTAATCATATCATCCACATATACCTCTATCTCATGATGAATCATGTCGTGAAATACATAGCCCTTTGATATGTTGCCCCTACATTCTTTAATATGAACGACATGGCCTTGTAGCAGAAGGTGCCCCATTGTGTAACGAAAGTAGTCTTCTCCATGTCTTCGGGAGCCATCCTTATTTGATTATAGCCTGAGAAGCCATCCATGAAAGAGAAGACTTTATGCTGAGCATTATTATCAACTAAGACGTTAATGTGTGGTAGAGGGAAGTCATCCTTGGGGCTTGCCCTATTCAGATCCTTATAATCTACGCACATGCGAACTTTTCCATCCTTCTTCGACAATGGAACCACATTGGCAACTCATTGGGGATAGGATTTCACAGCTAGGAACCCTGCATCAAACTATTTCGTCACTTCAGCTTTGATTTTCTCAGACATATCAGGCCTCATGCGATGAACCTTTTGTTTAACAGGAGGGCAGTCTTCTTTTGTTGACAGGCGATGAAATACGATGTCGGTATCCAACCCAGGCATATCTTCATAAGACTAAGCAAATACTTCCACATAATCATGTAACATCTGAACCAACCTTCTCTTGACACTGCTTTCCAAATTAGCATCGATCCTGATTTCCTTCTTATCTGACTTAGTACCCAGGTTGATAACTTCAACTGACTCCTCGTGCAGTTGAATAGTTTTTTCCTCTTGTAATAAAGTCTGGCTAATTCTCCCGGTATGTCACAATATTCCTCGCCTTTGTCTTCAGCTTGGTTGATAGGACATTCAAAGTCATAGTCAGTAATAGTAGAGTCATTTGCAATAGGATCTAGAGTGGATGTGTATCTGTAAGAGTGTGTGCGTGTGCATGTAAGATACATGGCTACTTTTTTTGAAAAATGTATTTGAAAGAAAGGAAAGATAATGTACACAAATATTTGAATGAAAAGAGTCAAATGTACTGAATGATCATATGATTAGATGAACATAAATAAAACCCTTGAAAAATGGACCAAAGTGCCCCGGGCCAGGCATATGGCTGAAAAGTCATTGTTAAAATATTACAGACAACATGTTCTTGAATTGAAAGAAAAGCAATAACAAGTAGATTACTCCTCAATGAAGGAGATGGGCGCAAAGTCTTTTGTATGCCAATTCTCCAGCTCCATTGTAGTTGGATACACCCAATCTTCAAATGCAGCTCCTTCTTTAGAATCACCCACGATGTTGACTTCATGGCTTCCAATGCAGAGAGGTGGCTTTCCAGCACGAGCACGCCTCACTTCCTTCTGAGCTTTGACGGTGAAGCCCAAACCAAACTTGTCCGCTTTAAATGGGATATCGAGGAGTTGCCCTCAAGTATCGCAGTTTCCTTCTTCAATTGTCGCACGGGCGTCTTTGACTGAAACCATCTTTGGCGTGGCCTTAACAACTTTAGACTCATCAGAAGAACATTTGGTAGCAGCAATCATCGGTGGTACAACCACAAAGGCTTGCCACGGGGTCTCAATGAATTATCCATCCATATCTACGTACTTGAAAGAGTTAAGTTGGCTCACCATAAACTCTTCTTCTCTACAGACGGTGACTATTCTGCCCTTAATTGGATATTTGAGTTTCTGGTGGAGGGTTAAGGTTACTGCCCCAGCTTTATGGATCCACGGGCGACCTAACAGACAAGAATAAGCAGGACGAATATCCATAATATAGAAGGTGGAGTTGAAGATTTGGGAGCCCACTTTGATTGGAAGATCTACCCTCCCCATGAGCAGTCCTCTTTGATCCGTCAAATGCCCTTACAATGATATTACTTGGCTTCAAGACTAAACCTTCACAGTCTAGATGGTCTAACGCCCCCTAGGGTAATACATTTAGAGAAGAACTAGTGTCGACTAGTGTTGTACCCCAAAATTTTCCCTCCCATAACCTTTAAAGTTTTGACAAGAATCATCCACAATTGGTTCAAATCTACTCAAAGGCTACACAGTCAACCATCCTCCTGAAGCCAGTCAAACTAGGGTTTTGGTTCTCACAAGGAAGCTGAAGTTTTCAAGGGCCCAATCAAGTCCCACATGTCTACAAATATGGTCAAGCATCCTCATATCAAGTTTCAAGACTTTCAGCACAAAATTGCACAGTCAAAAACCCTAATTGCACTACAGTCAATTGTAGGGGCAAAATGGTCATTTGACAGTCAAAAGTTCAAATTTTTGGTCAACATGTCATTTTTAAGCCACAAACATCATTTGATCAATGCTTGATCATGATTCTCAAAATTTGGCTCAAAAATCATCAAGATGCAAAAGTTTCTATTTTTGGACAGCTGAAAAAGTCAACTGAAATTGACCAGGGCATAACTTTCACATGGATTATCATAAAAATTCCATCCAAAGCTCATTTTGAAGATAAAGACATTTCCTACAACTCATCTTCATACTTCAAGTCCAAGAAATGCTCTCACAAAAAGTTATCAATTTCAACATTATAGGTCATTTTCAAAAGTCAACAAAAAGGGACTTTAAGTAAAAGGCCATAACTTGAGATTGGTAAATCAAAATGACATGGGACCAAAGGCATTGGTTAGAGGACTCAAAAACCTTTCCAAAATGTCCAAGAACATGAGCAAAGCTTAAAAATTGAGCAAGTTATGCATTGGAGAAGTTGGGAAATTTTTGTGAAATGGCCAAAATCATTTATCCTTGAAATCTCATTTTTGACAAGAAGGGCCCACTTTTTCCACTTGAATTAACTTGGCCATGCTTCCCACGTGTCCCACCTTTTATTTCAGATTTTTTTATTAATTTTTTCATTTTTATTGATTTTTATTAGATTTAATTAATTTTAAATCTTTTTAAAATCAAAAGAAATTCAAAAATTGATTTAAGAGGGAATATTTGGCCTTAACTAGCCTTGAAACATCATTATGGGCCTACCAAAATTCGTGCAAAGAGCAAACAAGGCAAGAATTCAAAATTTGAGTCAAAAATGGAAAGTTGATAATGGTGGTTTATGTGAAAATCCAAATCATCAAAGCAAGGCTTTATTGACCATAAGTCTCATTCATACACATTGCCTAAGCTATATACAAATGATCAGAACCAAAATAGAGGACTAAGTTGCGCCAGAACTCAGAGTACAAACTCACATTTTTAACAAAAAAACTCAAAACTGAAAACTCATTTCCAAAGCGATTCAAGTCTCAAAACCTGTTCCATTGGCTTCTTGGAGGATCATAGGACATAACTGAATCATTCCCCAACCCCCATACTCAAAGAAACGCAAGGTTACCATTGAAATTGGTAAAAGAAATTCCAAAACTGTTCTCCCTTATTCATGCACCTTTATCACATTTTGTTGTTATATTTATGTTTATGATGAAATTTGCAAGCTAATGATATGATCTAATCGAAGTTTCATGCACTCTATGCCAAGATACCATGTTTGAATTCTAGGGTTTACAGAGTTTCAGATTGGGGGTTTTTGACTGGAGAAAAATTAGCCTTCAAGACCTGTGCCATTGGATTCAGCAGGTCTGAACGATCACAAACCACTCATCGCGATCAATTTATGAGGCCTTGTGGCCTATTCGCTATTTTTCCATATGTCACTTTCAGCAACGCGTGAAAACCGTTGCTTAATATGTTTTCGTTTCAGGAAAATCCAACCAAACGAGGAAGATGAATGCGTGGCGTGTGTTGGTTGGTCCTTTTAAATTTCGCGCGCAGAAACCCACTAATGCGTTGTTTCATGTTATATTAATTGTTGTTTATTTATTTAACAAATGCGTGATAGTGGTCCAGTGGCAGGTGAAGGTATTGGCAATCCTCATGACCTGGGTTCGAGACCCAGGTCCTCACTTTCTTTCCATATTATTTTCCAGTTCACGCTCACATGCAGCATCAATGATGAATACCATCATGCACCCTCAGAATCCAACATCCACGTACCCCTGGAGATCAGATCAAAGGCTGAGGATTGATAAACATCTTAAGCTTGAGTCAACGTGCCAGCGTGTGAGCAAAATAGTCCACAAAAGTCAGAAATTCCAATGGGCCTAATCACATGGGCTTTACCTCCGAATTAGGGGCTTCACCCCCTTAGGTTTTACAATTTCTTTCTTTTCTTTTGTTCTTTTATTATTATTTTTTCTTTTAATTGTTGTTTTATTTTAATTAATTATTATTTTCAAAATATAAAAAAAAAACATAAAAAAAATCAGAAAAGATAAAAATAAATAATAATTTTATTTTAGTATTAATTTTGTAAATAAATCCCTTAATTAATTTAGATTTAATTTTAGGTTATAATTTAATTCTTTTTTTTTACAATAAACCAAAAATAATAAAATTAGATCTTTAATACTTTTCCCTTTTTTTTGTAATTAATTAAATATTTTGTCATCAACCATTAATTTTGTAAATAAGTTTTATAATTAATTAGTTTTAATTTTAAGTTTTAACTTTAATGCATTTTCTTTAATAAATTAAAAACAATTGGAATTAGAATTAATTACTTGACTTTTAATTAATTTAATTTTCTTTAATGTCATAAATACAAAAAAAAAACATAAAAATAAGTTCTTCTTTATTTTATTTAATTTAATTATTTTAACTTAATTATTTTAAATTCCTTCAAAGGGTTCAACGCCCTCGCATTCGGTCATATTTTCCTTTTTCGCGCGTTTTATTTATTTTTGATGTAAATATAATGTACTTGTACCAAAGCCATGTAATAGCTATTAGACATTTATTTTCTGCAATTTATTTTAAATCGGGTCTGGATTAATTTGGCGTTGTAGACCCGCGCCTCTGTAATAGCGTAGGACATTTATCTTTTCCGCATTTTAAATTCCCGCACCTTTAACTGTTAAACAATAACATGAAAGAATGAATGCCCAAAAATAAAAATCGAAACGTAGATCACCAATGCATGACAAGACAAACAATAAACTGAAAATGACACACAATTCACACACCACCCCTAGGGTACGCCTCACTGTTGCCTTGCCCCTCGAAAGGTGGTCGTCGAGTAGAGGATGTCTTAGTAAGTCCTCATGATCCGGGAACCTGGCATGAGGGTAGCTTCTAAGGTGTCTTCCTATTGCTCTGGTGATCACTATGTCCCTACAAACTCGAATTGACCCGAACACCTCCAACGGTGGTGCTACCTACCTCTCAATGGTGGGATGGCACTACTTTAAAGGACACTTACACAGACGAATTCCTTAGGGTAGGTAGATTCTCATAGATACTTGCTCCTTTCAAAAACAAATCAAAATACTTTTCACACTTTACACTTTTCAAAAAAAGCTTTCAAAATAACTTTTCAAACACTCTTGAGGACTGATACAAGAGTCGATCTGAAACTTTAAACGAAACTTTTTCAAACCCACTCACACTTTGAAAAGCAAACAAATTTTGAAAACACAATGAGCAAGTATCTAAGAGCCCATGGATAACCATGGATAGAAAGGGTGCTAACACCTTCCCTTTCTATAATCTACCTCCCGAACCGAGAACTAAATCTCATAAGGAATTTTTCGGTGCTTTTGTCCTTTCCTTGTTGGAGAAAATAAAAGACGGTGGCGACTCTTGCTTACCGCGACATTTCGCGAAACCAGCTTTAAAACAGTCAGTTCCAGATCCACCGATCACAGAACTGGCGACTCTGCTGGGGAGATACTCTTTAAAGTGAGGTGTACCTTAGGACTAAGATCACTGTGTTTTCAATTGTTTTGACTTGTTTGCTTTAAATTGTGGGTACTGTCTTGGGAGTTCTATAGATCCTAACCCGGATCTGGGGATACCTTCTTAGAAAGTAGCAACAAGGCTGTGAGGGAACTGTGCGGGGTATACCGACATGGTTGAAACAGTCTGCTACGTTGATGTGGCACTTTGGTGTGTACCGGTAACCCTTGAGTCAATCAAGGAGAGTACGGGGCCTCCATGTGGTGTCGTGAAGCATCAACAGACCTTAGGAACCTTAATTGAACCATCTTGGCCTCTTTAGGGTAGTGAGATGACTACTTTGGTGTACTCCGAAGTCGGTTGATACTCGATACTACACTCAATTGAGGGTTGTTTTCTTGGGATATTTTGATCGCCAGTCAGTGGCTAAATCGAAACGATGAACAATGAAAGCAATCCGATGATATTGAGATCCTTAGAACCCGGTTACTTTGATAGGACAGGTTTGAGCCCACCAACTTCAAGAGGGTAATACCCAGACCCCATGCTGGCCTAAACTCTAAGGGCTTGTCTTGTGTGACTTGTGTGCCTTACATGTTTGCCTTTGTAAATATTTGTGGTGTGTTTAATCATAGCATCATAACATCATACAGCATCATATGCATCCACTAACCATTTCAGGGGTTCGAATCTTCATCTTTGTTCTTGTTTTGTAGGACATGGAAACTATCCGCAGAAAGACAATTCAGATCAACCTTATGAGGGTCCCTCCTCAGCTTAAGGAGCTTACATCCAGGATTCCCGAGAACTCGTCATTCAGTGAAAGGCATGGTAGACTCATCAACCTGGTCAATACCAATATTGAGGAAGAGATGGTAAAGGTCCTTTTCCAATTCTTTGACCCTCTGCATCACTGTTTTACTTTCCCGAATTATCAGCTGGTGCCTACTCTAGAAGAGTTTTCCCAACTTCTGAAGATTCCCATTCTCAATCAACTACCCTACAACGGTACGGAAAGGGAACCAAAACTTGAAGAAGTGGCTAAAGCATTATGCCTACAACCATCTGACATCAAGGGGCATTGGGAAGCCAGAAATGGTATCAAAGGATTCTTGGCAAAGTTTCTGTTTGAGAAGGCCCAAGAGTGTTGGAATTCCCTTGACCTACAAGCCTTTGAAGAAGTTGTAGCCCTCCTTGTCTATGGGTTGGTGTTGTTCCCTAAACCATATCAGCTTATAGATATCAGTGCTGTCAAGGTCTTCATGTCCAGGAATCCTATACCTACGTTGCTGGGGGACATCCTTCACTCATGTTACACTCGAACCATGAGAAAAAGGGGGGTTCTTATGTGCTGCACTCCCCTCCTGGGAAGGTGGTTTATTTCGCACCTTCCACAATCAGTTTTGAAGAACGAGCGAGGTTTGAGGTGGTCGCAACGATTGATGACTCTTACACATGCAGATATACATTGGTGTTCTCGGTCCAGAGAGGATGTCACTATTATTGATCGTTGTGGGGAGTACCCTAATGTTCCTTTACTTGGAATCAGAGGAGGTATTACTTACAACCCGTGCCTGGCTTGGAGACAGTTTGGTTATGCTCGGAAAGATGGCCCTCATGAGATGTTAATTCCTGACATAGTTTTTGACTTCGACAAGGATACGCAAGGACTTCGCCAGAAATTTATCAAAGCTTGGAGGATGCCCAGCAAAATAGACAACAAGACTCTGGGGCACAGGAACTCCATCCCATTGGAGCCTTATCTCAAATGGGTGCGAGCCCGTTCCCAGAAGCTGGTGATGCCATATCCCCATGTTCTCCCCGTGATCAAAGAGCCAGACTTGGAAGGGGAGGTATCCTACACCATTCAACATCCTGACATGCCCACGTCATGGGAAGAGATGCAGAAGAGTTGGATCCAGCTTAAGGAAGAACGGAATTCTCTGGAAACCAATCTACATGCCAGTGAGAAAAAAGTCCTGGAGCTCACCCGCCTACTGCACGAGGAGAGGAATCTCAATACCTATATTGCTCCGAAGAGGATGTGTAATGTCTTTTGGGATTGATCTGTTTTGTAATGTTTGCCCATGAGGCTTTAATGTACTGAACAATTATTTTCTTAATAATAACGTGTATTCCTTTTGGTCTACAACAAATTTGAATTTTCGAACTCTTGAATGCATTGCATAAACACGTATCATTCATCATATGCATCACAGGTACTTTTCTTTTCAGGCTGCTGACTGTTCTTCGCTGTTTATTTCAGCATCATGAACCCTGAATCATCAACCGAGGCATCTATCAAGGCTCTTCAGGCGCAGAACGCCCAATTTCAGGAGCTGATCAAGGGTTTGGCTCAGGGTCAACAAGAGTTGAAGACCATGCTTCTGAAGAAGACTAAGAAGAAGAGGAGGACTGTGCTATTTAACACTGGGCGCAGACTCGGGAACACCTTGCGAAATGAGGCTGAGAGGACTACTCCATCTGTGGGGGAAGGTAGTCACCAAGAAAGGGAGGTCCCTACTCCTGTGGGCTCTGATACTGAAACAGACTTCAACGACGAACAATACCCTCCTGCTGAAGACCGGTACAAGCAGCTGGAGGATAGATTAAAGGCTATGGAAGTTCAGCGTGTGCCTGGACTGGATTTCGGAGACTTGGGGTTATCTACTGGGGTGGTGATTCCACACAAGTTCAAAGCACCTGCCTTTGTGAAGTATGACGGGGCTTCCTGTCCCAAGATGCACCTCCGTTCTTACGTAAGGAAGATCCAGCCTTACACAGCAGACAAGAACCTTTGGATCCACTTCTTCCAGGAGAGTCTTTCAGGGACTCACCTCGAATGGTTCTATCAGCTGGATGGAATCAACATTCGTAACTGGGAGGATCTGGCCACTGCTTTTTACAAGCAGTATCAATATAATTCCGACCTCGCTCCTACGCGTACCCAGCTCTAGGGTATGTCGCTAGGGTCGGGTGAAGGTTTTAAGGAGTACGCCCAGAAATGGAGGGATCTGGCTGGCAGGGTGCAGCCACCATTGACGGACCAAGAGCTGGTGGATATGTTTTTGGGGACCCTTTCTGGTCCATTTTTCAATCATCTCATCGGTAATTCCTCTGCTGGGTTTACCGATCTGATCCTGACTGGTGAGAGGATCGAGGCCGGTATAAAATCGGGGAAGATACAGAAGGTTGCCTCCTCCAATGCTGAAAAGAAGCCCTTTAAGAAAGAGGCAAGTGCTGTGTATGGCTCGAGAAGGCAGAACAAACCTGAACACCACCAAGCTGTCAACGCGGTGGTTATTTCTAAACCTGCTTCTGCTCCACAACAATACAATCAACCCAGAGCTGAGAGGCCCAAGCGACAATATACTCGGCTCAGTATGACTCTCTCTCAAATCCTGCCGCAACTGTTATCATCCAGCTTGGTGACTGTTAGAGAGGCCCCGAAGGTTGTGAATACTGCATCCCCCAAGTTTAATCCAAATGCCCGCTGCGCTTACCACTCTGATAGCCCGGGGCATAACACAGATGACTGCTGGGCCCTAAAGAATAAGGTTCAGGACCTTATTGATGCAAAGGAAATACAGTTTGAGGCGCCCGAGAGGCCGAATGTTGTAACCGCTCCCATGCCCCAGCATGGAGTGAATGCTGTTGAGGAGGGTTTGTATGTAGCTTCGGTGGCTGATGTTGCTACTCCGCTGCTGACGGTCAAGAGGAACCTGTTGCTAGCCGGTTTATTTCCGGGATGTAGCAAGGGTTGCCCTCTATGTGTTGCTTCCCCTGTTGGTTGTTCTCTGCTGAAGTCAGGCGTCCAAAGCCTGATGGATAGTAGAGAGATTTTGTTCAGAAAGACTACTGTTCCTGCTGCTCCTGTTGAGGAAGTGTCGATTGTTACCATCTTCAACAACCCTTCCAAGGCTCCTTCAAAGAAGCCTGTCCAAATTTTGCCGGTTCACAAGATTGCTCCCATCACCATTACTGTTCCGGGGCCCATCCCCTACAAGTCTGATAGGGCTGTCCCATGGCACTATGGGGCAGACGTTTATGTTCTGGGTGTGAAACAAGAGTTCAACATTGATGCTGGTGTCTCCAACATCACTGGGCCTGCTAAGGTCACTCGTAGTGGAAGACTGTTCTCGCCAGACATTGCTCCCCCAGTAATTCATAGGCCCTTGGTCTTCACACCCGCCAGTGTGCCTGTTTCTCCCCCTGACCAAGTATCCACCCCTGCTGCCGAGTCATCTGATGCTCGGGGCAAGGGGATTGCTGCTGATGTGCCTGCCCGGACGGAGGCACCGAAGACCATTGTTGAGGCTTCCAGGCAGGAAATGGAAGAAATCCTCAAGATAATAAAGAAAAGTGATTTCAACGTTGTGGAACAGCTGGGGCACACCCCCTCCAAAATCTCCATGTTGTCACTACTGCTGTGTTCAGAGGCCCATGCTAAGGCTCTGATTGCCTTCTTAAAGACAGCCCACGTACCTCAAGAGACATCTGCTGATCAGTTCACCGACTGTGTGGCCAACCTAACCGCTGACAATGGCCTGGGTTTCTCTGATGCCGATCTGACAGCAAAAGGGAAGAACCATAATGATGCCCTGCATGTCTCCATTGAATGCATGGGCACTACTCTTGCTCATGTGCTGGTTGACACAGGTTCTTCATTAAACGTGCTGCCCAAGAAGGCTCTGGATAGGCTGGACTGTGAGGGTCTAGAGCTCAAACCAAGTAACATTGTTGTCCGGGCCTTTGACGGGTCCAAAAGAATGGTACATGGTGAGGTGGACATCCCAATCAGGGTTGGGTCACAGGTCTTCGATTCAAAATTCTATGTGATGGACATCCGTCCATCCTATTCTTGTTTGCTGGGTCGCCCGTGGATCCACAAGGCTGGAGCTGTGACCTCCACATTGCATCAGAAGCTCAAATACCCGGTCAGGGGGAAAATTGTAACAGTGCAAGGGGAAGAGGAATACATGGTCAGCCACCTCAACTCCTTCAGGTACGTGGAAATGGATGGGGAGTTCATTGAGACCCCTTTTCAACATTTTGAGGAGGTGCCACAAACTCTGGCAGCAGCAGAAGCAGTGGTTGAAGAGGTTTCCCCTTTGAAGATGGCCTCCTTAAAGGACGCCCGGGCTGTGATCGAAAGAGGTGAATGTGCAAACTGGGGTAAGCTCCCTGATCTTATTCCTAAGACTAACAAGTTTGGGCTGGGTTTCACCACAGAAGCTCAGAAGGCAGTGCGCAAGGCGAGAATTGGAAGACCTCCTGTGCTCATCACCTACTCAGGAGTGAATGCTATTGGAGAGGAAGACGAAGTGGAAGAGTCAGAGTTCGATAGCTGGATCTACCCGACGACCAACGGTGGATTGACCAATTGGACTGCTAAAGACTTTACACCCATAACTTTTGTTCCCCAGTAATGAACTTCTTTGTTTTGGATTTGTAATAAACAATAATTTGAAACTGTATGGCCCGGTGTCTTACCCGGGACACCGTGGTCTTGTTTATGAGGGCTTTTGTTTGTCACTGTCATATATCATAAATAAAAGCATTGGACGTTTTTCACATTTCAAATTTTGCGCTCCTTTTCTTTCCTTTCTTTATATATTGCAAAACAGCTGTATTTACACACACACTCACTCATACAGGTTTCGATCCACTCTGGATCCCACTGGTAACGACTCTGCTACTGCCAGTTATGACTTCGAAAATCCGATCAACTTAGCCGAAGACGAAGGTGAAGATGATTGCGAAGTGCCTGGCGAACTTGCAAGACTGTTACAACAGGAAGAGAGGGCAATTCATCCACATGAAGAGCCAGTGGAAATAATAAACTTGGGTACTGAAGAAGACAGGAAAGAGGTGAAGATTGGCGCCAACCTAGAGCTCAGCGTGAAGCAACGGTTGACTAAGATGCTACATGACTACATGGAAATATTCGCCTGGTCCTACGAAGACATGCCCGGGTTGGATACCGACATTGTGGTCCATCACTTGCCTACTAAGGAAGACTGCCCTCCGGTTAAGCAAAAGGTCCGCCGTATGCGTCCAGAGATGTCCGAAAAGATCAAAGCCGAGGTTATGAAACAGTTTGATGCCGGGTTTCTTGCAGTAACTTCTTACCCTCAGTGGGTTGCTAATGTGGTGCCGGTACCTAAGAAGGACGGTAAGGTCAGAATGTGTGTCGACTACAGGGATCTGAACAGAGCCAGCCCCAAGGATGATTTCCCTCTACCTCACATTGATGTCCTTGTTGATAATACAGCTCAGCATAAAGTGTTCTCTTTTATGGATGGCTTTTCAGGTTACAATCAGATCAAGATGGCACCTGAAGACATGGAAAAGACTACATTTGTTACTCAGTGGGGCACCTTCTGCTACAAAGTCATGCCTTTTGGACTAAAGAATGCTAGGGCAACCTACCAACGTGCTATGGTTGCTTTATTTCATGACATGATCCATCATGAGATAGAAGTGTATGTTGATGACATGATCGCAAGGTCCCAGACTGAGGAAGAACACCTGGATCATCTGCAGAAATTGTTTGACCGTCTGAAACTGTACAAGCTGAGGTTGAACCCGAACAAGTGCACCTTCGGGGTAAGATCTGGGAAGTTACTAGGCTTCGTTGTAAGCGACAAGGGTATTCAAGTGGACCCTGCCAAGGTTAAAGCTATTCAAGAGATGCCAGTCCCTAGAACAGAGAAGGAAGTCAGAGGCTTTTTAGGACGCCTGAATTACATTGCTCGATTCATCTCACACCTAACTGCTACCTGTGAGCCAATCTTCAAGCTGCTGAAGAAAGATCAGGTAGTGCGTTGGAATGATGAATGTCAGGCTGCTTTCGACAGAATCAAAGAGTATCTCCAAGAACCACCCATCCTTATGCCACCGGTTGAAGGGAGACCTTTGATACTTTACTTGACAGTACTTGATAACTCAATGGGGTGTGTGCTGGGGCAGCATGACGAGTCTGGCCGAAAAGAGCATGCCATTTATTACCTTAGCAAAAAGTTTACCGACTGTGAGACCCGATACTCACTGCTTGAGAAAACTTGCTGCGCTTTGGTATGGGCTGCTCGCCGGCTGAGGCAGTATATGTTGACTCACACTACTTTGTTGATCTCAAAGATGGATCCTATAAAGTACATATTCGAAAAGCCTGCTCTGTCTGGGAGGATTGCAAGATGGCAAATGATCTTGACGGAATATGACATTCAGTATACGACCCAGAAAGCCATCAAGGGAAGTGTATTGGCAGACCACTTGGCACATCAGGCCGTGGATGACTATCAGTCAATGAACTTCGAGTTTCCGGATGAAAGTATCATGATTGTGACTGATTGTGAAATACCTGGACCGGATGAAGGACCTGAACCAGGATCCCGATGGTCTATGCACTTTGACGGAGCCTCCAATGCTTTGGGTAACGGTATCGGCGCTGTGATCATATCCCCTCAAGGCACTCATACTCCACTCACTGCCCGACTATGCTTCAACTGTACCAACAACATGGCGGAGTATGAGGCGTGCATCATGGGACTCAAAGCTGCAATTGACTTAAGGATCAAGTTTCTGAGTGTCTTCGGAGATTCCGCTCTCGTGATCAACCAGATCAAAGGAGAGTGGGATACGAAACATCCGAATCTTATTCCTTACAAAGAATGTGTGTTGACAATGATCCCCCATTTCACAGAGATAACCTTTGAACACTTCCCGAGAGAAGAGAATCAGCTGGCGGACGCGTTAGCTACAATGTCTTCTATGTTCAAGGTTAAATGGGATAATGAGGCTCCCAGGGTCATCATTTGGAAGTTAGACGAACCGGCATACTGTTGCGATCTCGAGACTGAATTGGTGACTGAGAAACCCTGGTACCATGAGGTGAAGAGATATCTGGAAACTCAGGAATATCCTGAAGGTGCATCTGTCAATGATAAGAAATTCCTGAGAAGGTTCGCAGCAAAGTTCTTCCTTAGCAACGGCATCTTGTACAAGCGAAACCATGATTCAACCTTACTGCGTTGTGTGGATAAGACTGAAGCAGAAAGGATCATGGAAGAGCTGCATGAAGGGACCTTTGGTACGCATTCCAGTGGGCACACTATGGCGAAGAAGATCCTTCGGGCAGGATATTACTGGTCCACAATGGAAGCTGACTGCTACCAACATTCCAGAACATGCCATAAGTGCCAGATTTATGCAGACAAGGTGCATGTTCCTCCGGTTCCCCTGAATGTTCTGACCGCACCTTGGCCTTTTGCAATGTGGGGCATTGACATGATTGGTGAGATCAGACCTACGGCATCTAACGGGCATCGCTTCATCCTTGTAACGATTGATTATTTTACAAAGTGGGTTGAAGCAGCTTCCTACGCTACAGTAACCAAGACTGTTGTGGCCCGGTTCATTCGGCATAACCTGATCTGTCGATACGGCGTCCCTGAGAGAATTATTACAGATAACGGTACCAATCTGAATAACAAGATGATCACTGAGCTCTGCGAACAGTTCAAAATACAGCACCACAATTCTTCTCCTTACAGACCGAAGATGAATGGGGCTGTAGAAGCAGCAAATAAAAATATCAAGAAAATCGTGCAGAAGATGACAGTGACTTATAAGGATTGGCACGAGATGTTACCGTTCGCTCTGCATGGGTATCGTACCTCAGCCAGGACGTCAACCGGGGCAACTCCTTTCTCTTTGGTTTATGGTATGGAGGCAGTCTTACCAATCGAAGTGCAGATACCCTCTCTCCGGATAATGAAGGATGCAAATCTGAACGAAGATGATTGGATCCAGACACGACTTGATCAGCTAAACCTCATTGATGAAAAGAGACTTGCTGCTATCTGCCATGGTCAGACGTATCAGAAACGGATGATCAGGGCATTTAACAAAAAGGTCAGACCACAGGAATATCAAGTTGGGGATCTGGTAATCAAGCGAATCATCCTTCCACAGAGTGATCCAAGGGGCAAATGGACCCCTACGTACGAAGGGCCATTTGTGGTCAAACACGTGTTCTCAGGAGGAGCAATGATATTGACCAACATGGATGGTGACGACCTTCCTCACCCCGCCAATGCAGACATAGTAAAAAAATACTACGCATGAAAAAAGACCCACTAGGCTGACATGCCTAGGCAAAAATTAGGGCTTCCCGTCGAACCAAAAGGGTTCGGGAAAAATAAAGGGATGAAATGGAAAAAATCTGTACACCCGGCAAGTCGAAAACCTGAAAAGGCGGCTTGGGCAAAAATGGGTATCCCGGTGGACTAAAAACCCGAAAGGGCGGTCCAGGCAAAAATTAGGGATAAAAGCGTAATACTATGTCTCATTGATCACTTTGCATTCAGAATCCGGTATCTACATCAAGATCAGACGGCATCGATCAGTCAGCTTCACCTTCAACCAAGGTCATCAAGTGATGAGACGCTCGGAGTTATAAAGGCAATAGCAGAGTTGAAACCCAGTGGATCATTCATTTCACACAGCTGTTTTATTTTCTTTTGTACAAAATTTGTATAAACTCTTTTGCTCGGCGGCGTTCTCTTACTAGGACGTCAGCCTCTTGTATACAAAACGCCTATTTACAGGCCACTCAAAAATCAATACAAATATACTTTTCAGTTAAAATGTGCCAATTGTTTTTCTTTTTCTGTTTTGTTTTGCGAAGAACGTCCAAGGTTCAATTTGTGATATATGCATTGACAATAGCTTGCTAACTCATAAATATTTGCATACGAAACAAAGGATTAATTACAGGTAACATTAGAAACAGGGGCAATAAAGAGTTGTCTAAGCAATGTAATTGTTCTATCCTCCAAGGTGCCAAGGTAGGTTCAGCTAAAGAACATACTCAGATATCCTGATTCCCCAGAGAGTGAGCCAGCAAGTCAGTACGCTCTCTCCAAGCTATATTATCAAACCTTAAGAAAGTTGAGTATCCTCCAGCAGATCTCAACATTCTCCGGCAGCAGCATACATGTTCTTAACAAGCATCCCCGGCAATCTTGGTCTAAAGATTGTTCCCCGGCGGCATACCAAGCATTCAAAGGGATCACTTCCCCCGCAGTTCATTACTTCCCCAGGAGAGTCCAATCCAGTTCTCCAGGTAAGTTGGAACTCATCTCCCCAAGCAGCAAGCTTATCCCCAGTAGATTCTGGAAGCTTGTCCCTCGCAGAGCACGAACGCGTCGTCCGGCTTTATTCAAAGAGTTATTTCCTTAACAGGATATAACTGGGTTATCCTCAGCCAAAAGCCACGGAAGGATCGTCGTCGACAAAGTCTTATCATCCCCAGCGAAGTCTATTAACACTCCCAACATAACAACGGTATCCCCAGCGAAGTTACCATCAACATCTCAACAAGAGTACCTCTCTCCCCACAGAGTATTGTTCCCCAGCCAGATCGCTAGATTAATTTTCTCCCCGCAGAGTAATCTCTCCAACAAGTTTATTCCTCCAACAGAGTCATCTTCTCCTACCGGTTTATTCTTGCAACCATCACTCCCCAGTGGAAACACTATTCTCTAACATCAGCCCAGGATTTGACTTCCCGGCATCCGTCAAGGATTTATTTTCCTAGACGAAAACATACATTCATAAACAACACATTTTCATACATTATAGCATGCATATACGCATCATAAACATACAATCCCATTCATTCTGAGAACACCTCGCATGTCATACATCATGACATCACATACAACTAACGTTTTGTCTTTTCAGGACAAAGGTTAATACAAAGATAATTGCTATCAATCGTCGTGATTCCAGATCCGATTCCTGTATCTTGCCAGGGAGTATCTGTTGACGACTACAGTACCAGACTCGATTCCTGTATCTAGACAGGGCACGTCTGAAGAGTTCGAAGATCCGATTCCTGTATCTTGCCAGGGAGTATCTGTTGACGACTACAGTACCAGACTCGATTCCTGTATCTAGACAGGGCACGTCTGAAGAGTTCGAAGATCCGATTCCTGTATCTTGCCAGGGAGTATCTGTTGACGACTACAGTACCAGACTCGATTCCTGTATCTAGACAGGGCACGTCTGAAGAGTTCGAAGATCTGATTCCTGTATCTTGCCAGGGAGTATCTGTTGACAACTACAGTACCAGACTCGATTCCTGTATCTAGACAGGGCACATCTGAAGAGTTCGAAGATCCGATTCCTGAATCTTGCCAGGGAGTATCTGTTGACGACTACAGTACCAGACTCGATTCCTGTATCTAGACAGGGCACGTCTGAAGAGTTCGAAGATCCAATTCCTGTATCTTGCCAGGGAGTATCTGTTGACGACTACAGTACCAGACTCGATTCCTGTATCTAGACAGGGCACGTCTGAAGAGTTCGAAGATCCGATTCCTGAATCTTGCCAGGGAGTATCTGTTGACGACTAACATTACCAGACTCGATTCCTGTATCTCGCCAGGGCACGTCTGAAGAATTCAAAGATCCAGCTCCTGTAACCAATCAGGACACATCTATACCAAGCGTCTGAAAACCAGCTCTTGCAACGTGTCAGGTACCCATTTTTTTCTTTTGCAGGCATGCAGGTTCTCGCTAAAGAATCTCTTACGCGATCAACATCCAAATGGCATCTATAAGCCCATCATCCTATTCTTCAACCTCTAAATGGCATCTGTAAGCCCATTTCCATCATCACACTGTTGCTATGAGAGCGCAAATTTCTGGGCACTCTAGTATTCAATCATCTTCTACCCTCGGATTACGAAAGGCACGTCAGCCAATCTACATCCTCAGGTCTAAGAAGATTGAACAGGGGCAACTGTTGTACCCCAAAATTTGCCCTCCCATAACCTTTAAAGTTTTGACAAGAATCATCCACAATTGGTTCAAATCTACTCAAAGGCTACACAGTCAACCATCCTCCTGAAGCCAGTCAAACTAGGGTTTTGGTTCTCACAAGGAAGCTGAAGTTTTCAAGGGCCCAATCAAGTCCCACATGTCTACAAATATGGTCAAGCATCCTCATATCAAGTTTCAAGACTTTCAGCACAAAATTGCACAGTCAAAAACCCTAATTGCACTACAGTCAATTGTAGGGGCAAAATGGTCATTTGACAGTCAAAAGTTCAAATTTTTGGTCAACATGTCATTTTTAAGCCACAAACATCATTTGATCAATGCTTGATCATGATTCTCAAAATTTGGCTCAAAAATCATCAAGATGCAAAAGTTTCTATTTTTGGACAGCTGAAAAAGTCAACTGAAATTGACCAGGGCATAACTTTCACATGGATTATCATAAAAATTCCATCCAAAGCTCATTTTGAAGATAAAGACATTTCCTACAACTCATCTTCATACTTCAAGTCCAAGAAATGCTCTCACAAAAAGTTATCAATTTCAACATTATAGGTCATTTTCAAAAGTCAACAAAAAGGGACTTTAAGTAAAAGGCCATAACTTGAGATTGGTAAATCAAAATGACATGGGACCAAAGGCATTGGTTAGAGGACTCAAAAACCTTTCCAAAATGTCCAAGAACATGAGCAAAGCTTAAAAATTGAGCAAGTTATGCATTGGAGAAGTTGGGAAATTTTTGTGAAATGGCCAAAATCATTTATCCTTGAAATCTCATTTTTGACAAGAAGGGCCCACTTTTTCCACTTGAATTAACTTGGCCATGCTTCCCACGTGTCCCACCTTTTATTTCAGATTTTTTTATTAATTTTTTCATTTTTATTGATTTTTATTAGATTTAATTAATTTTAAATCTTTTTAAAATCAAAAGAAATTCAAAAATTGATTTAAGAGGGAATATTTGGCCTTAACTAGCCTTGAAACATCATTATGGGCCTACCAAAATTCGTGCAAAGAGCAAACAAGGCAAGAATTCAAAATTTGAGTCAAAAATGGAAAGTTGATAATGGTGGTTTATGTGAAAATCCAAATCATCAAAGCAAGGCTTTATTGACCATAAGTCTCATTCATACACATTGCCTAAGCTATATACAAATGATCAGAACCAAAATAGAGGACTAAGTTGCGCCAGAACTCAGAGTACAAACTCACATTTTTAACAAAAAAACTCAAAACTGAAAACTCATTTCCAAAGCGATTCAAGTCTCAAAACCTGTTCCATTGGCTTCTTGGAGGATCATAGGACATAACTGAATCATTCCCCAACCCCCATACTCAAAGAAACGCAAGGTTACCATTGAAATTGGTAAAAGAAATTCCAAAACTGTTCTCCCTTATTCATGCACCTTTATCACATTTTGTTGTTATATTTATGTTTATGATGAAATTTGCAAGCTAATGATATGATCTAATCGAAGTTTCATGCACTCTATGCCAAGATACCATGTTTGAATTCTAGGGTTTACAGAGTTTCAGATTGGGGGTTTTTGACTGGAGAAAAATTAGCCTTCAAGACCTGTGCCATTGGATTCAGCAGGTCTGAACGATCACAAACCACTCATCGCGATCAATTTATGAGGCCTTGTGGCCTATTCGCTATTTTTCCATATGTCACTTTCAGCAACGCGTGAAAACCGTTTCTTAATATGTTTTCGTTTCAGGAAAATCCAACCAAACGAGGAAGATGAATGCGTGGCGTGTGTTGGTTGGTCCTTTTAAATTTCGCGCGCAGAAACCCACTAATGCGTTGTTTCATGTTATATTAATTGTTGTTTATTTATTTAACAAATGCGTGATAGTGGTCCAGTGGCAGGTGAAGGTATTGGCAATCCTCATGACCTGGGTTCGAGACCCAGGTCCTCACTTTCTTTCCATATTATTTTCCAGTTCACGCTCACATGCAGCATCAATGATGAATACCATCATGCACCCTCAGAATCCAACATCCACGTACCCCTGGAGATCAGATCAAAGGCTGAGGATTGATAAACATCTTAAGCTTGAGTCAACGTGCCAGCGTGTGAGCAAAATAGTCCACAAAAGTCAGAAATTCCAATGGGCCTAATCACATGGGCTTTACCTCCGAATTAGGGGCTTCACCCCCTTAGGTTTTACAATTTCTTTCTTTTCTTTTGTTCTTTTATTATTATTTTTTCTTTTAATTGTTGTTTTATTTTAATTAATTATTATTTTCAAAATATAAAAAAAAAAACATAAAAAAAATCAGAAAAGATAAAAATAAATAATAATTTTATTTTAGTATTAATTTTGTAAATAAATCCCTTAATTAATTTAGATTTAATTTTAGGTTATAATTTAATTCTTTTTTTTTACAATAAACCAAAAATAATAAAATTAGATCTTTAATACTTTTCCCTTTTTTTTGTAATTAATTAAATATTTTGTCATCAACCATTAATTTTGTAAATAAGTTTTATAATTAATTAGTTTTAATTTTAAGTTTTAACTTTAATGCATTTTCTTTAATAAATTAAAAACAATTGGAATTAGAATTAATTACTTGACTTTTAATTAATTTAATTTTCTTTAATGTCATAAATACAAAAAAAAAACATAAAAATAAGTTCTTCTTTATTTTATTTAATTTAATTATTTTAACTTAATTATTTTAAATTCCTTCAAAGGGTTCAACGCCCTCGCATTCAGTCATATTTTCCTTTTTCGCGCGTTTTATTTATTTTTGATGTAAATATAATGTACTTGTACCAAAGCCATGTAATAGCTATTAGACATTTATTTTCTGCAATTTATTTTAAATCGGGTCTGGATTAATTTGGCGTTGTAGACCCGCGCCTCTGTAATAGCGTAGGACATTTATCTTTTCCGCATTTTAAATTCCCGCACCTTTAACTGTTAAACAATAACATGAAAGAATGAATGCCCAAAAATAAAAATCGAAACGTAGATCACCAATGCATGACAAGACAAACAATAAACTGAAAATGACACACAATTCACACACCACCCCTAGGGTACGCCTCACTGTTGCCTTGCCCCTCGAAAGGTGGTCGTCGAGTAGAGGATGTCTTAGTAAGTCCTCATGATCCGGGAACCTGGCATGAGGGTAGCTTCTAAGGTGTCTTCCTATTGCTCTGGTGATCACTATGTCCCTACAAACTCGAATTGACCCGAACACCTCCAACGGTGGTGCTACCTACCTCTCAATGGTGGGATGGCACTACTTTAAAGGACACTTACACAGACGAATTCCTTAGGGTAGGTAGATTCTCATAGATACTTGCTCCTTTCAAAAACAAATCAAAATACTTTTCACACTTTACACTTTTCAAAAAAAGCTTTCAAAATAACTTTTCAAACACTCTTGAGGACTGATACAAGAGTCGATCTGAAACTTTAAACGAAACTTTTTCAAACCCACTCACACTTTGAAAAGCAAACAAATTTTGAAAACACAATGAGCAAGTATCTAAGAGCCCATGGATAACCATGGATAGAAAGGGTGCTAACACCTTCCCTTTCTATAATCTACCTCCCGAACCGAGAACTAAATCTCATAAGGAATTTTTCGGTGCTTTTGTCCTTTCCTTGTTGGAGAAAATAAAAGACGGTGGCGACTCTTGCTTACCGCGACATTTCGCGAAACCAGCTTTAAAACAGTCAGTTCCAGATCCACCGATCACAGAACTGGCGACTCTGCTGGGGAGATACTCTTTAAAGTGAGGTGTACCTTAGGACTAAGATCACTGTGTTTTCAATTGTTTTGACTTGTTTGCTTTAAATTGTGGGTACTGTCTTGGGAGTTCTATAGATCCTAACCCGGATCTGGGGATACCTTCTTAGAAAGTAGCAACAAGGCTGTGAGGGAACTGTGCGGGGTATACCGACATGGTTGAAACAGTCTGCTACGTTGATGTGGCACTTTGGTGTGTACCGGTAACCCTTGAGTCAATCAAGGAGAGTACGGGGCCTCCATGTGGTGTCGTGAAGCATCAACAGACCTTAGGAACCTTAATTGAACCATCTTGGCCTCTTTAGGGTAGTGAGATGACTACTTTGGTGTACTCCGAAGTCGGTTGATACTCGATACTACACTCAATTGAGGGTTGTTTTCTTGGGATATTTTGATCGCCAGTCAGTGGCTAAATCGAAACGATGAACAATGAAAGCAATCCGATGATATTGAGATCCTTAGAACCCGGTTACTTTGATAGGACAGGTTTGAGCCCACCAACTTCAAGAGGGTAATACCCAGACCCCATGCTGGCCTAAACTCTAAGGGCTTGTCTTGTGTGACTTGTGTGCCTTACATGTTTGCCTTTGTAAATATTTGTGGTGTGTTTAATCATAGCATCATAACATCATACAGCATCATATGCATCCACTAACCATTTCAGGGGTTCGAATCTTCATCTTTGTTCTTGTTTTGTAGGACATGGAAACTATCCGCAGAAAGACAATTCAGATCAACCTTATGAGGGTCCCTCCTCAGCTTAAGGAGCTTACATCCAGGATTCCCGAGAACTCGTCATTCAGTGAAAGGCATGGTAGACTCATCAACCTGGTCAATACCAATATTGAGGAAGAGATGGTAAAGGTCCTTTTCCAATTCTTTGACCCTCTGCATCACTGTTTTACTTTCCCGAATTATCAGCTGGTGCCTACTCTAGAAGAGTTTTCCCAACTTCTGAAGATTCCCATTCTCAATCAACTACCCTACAACGGTACGGAAAGGGAACCAAAACTTGAAGAAGTGGCTAAAGCATTATGCCTACAACCATCTGACATCAAGGGGCATTGGGAAGCCAGAAATGGTATCAAAGGATTCTTGGCAAAGTTTCTGTTTGAGAAGGCCCAAGAGTGTTGGAATTCCCTTGACCTACAAGCCTTTGAAGAAGTTGTAGCCCTCCTTGTCTATGGGTTGGTGTTGTTCCCTAAACCATATCAGCTTATAGATATCAGTGCTGTCAAGGTCTTCATGTCCAGGAATCCTATACCTACGTTGCTGGGGGACATCCTTCACTCATGTTACACTCGAACCATGAGAAAAAGGGGGGTTCTTATGTGCTGCACTCCCCTCCTGGGAAGGTGGTTTATTTCGCACCTTCCACAATCAGTTTTGAAGAACGAGCGAGGTTTGAGGTGGTCGCAACGATTGATGACTCTTACACATGCAGATATACATTGGTGTTCTCGGTCCAGAGAGGATGTCACTATTATTGATCGTTGTGGGGAGTACCCTAATGTTCCTTTACTTGGAATCAGAGGAGGTATTACTTACAACCCGTGCCTGGCTTGGAGACAGTTTGGTTATGCTCGGAAAGATGGCCCTCATGAGATGTTAATTCCTGACATAGTTTTTGACTTCGACAAGGATACGCAAGGACTTCGCCAGAAATTTATCAAAGCTTGGAGGATGCCCAGCAAAATAGACAACAAGACTCTGGGGCACAGGAACTCCATCCCATTGGAGCCTTATCTCAAATGGGTGCGAGCCCGTTCCCAGAAGCTGGTGATGCCATATCCCCATGTTCTCCCCGTGATCAAAGAGCCAGACTTGGAAGGGGAGGTATCCTACACCATTCAACATCCTGACATGCCCACGTCATGGGAAGAGATGCAGAAGAGTTGGATCCAGCTTAAGGAAGAACGGAATTCTCTGGAAACCAATCTACATGCCAGTGAGAAAAAAGTCCTGGAGCTCACCCGCCTACTGCACGAGGAGAGGAATCTCAATACCTATATTGCTCCGAAGAGGATGTGTAGTGTCTTTTGGGATTGATCTGTTTTGTAATGTTTGCCCATGAGGCTTTAATGTACTGAACAATTATTTTCTTAATAATAACGTGTATTCCTTTTGGTCTACAACAAATTTGAATTTTCGAACTCTTGAATGCATTGCATAAACACGTATCATTCATCATATGCATCACAGGTACTTTTCTTTTCAGGCTGCTGACTGTTCTTCGCTGTTTATTTCAGCATCATGAACCCTGAATCATCAACCGAGGCATCTATCAAGGCTCTTCAGGCGCAGAACGCCCAATTTCAGGAGCTGATCAAGGGTTTGGCTCAGGGTCAACAAGAGTTGAAGACCATGCTTCTGAAGAAGACTAAGAAGAAGAGGAGGACTGTGCTATTTAACACTGGGCGCAGACTCGGGAACACCTTGCGAAATGAGGCTGAGAGGACTACTCCATCTGTGGGGGAAGGTAGTCACCAAGAAAGGGAGGTCCCTACTCCTGTGGGCTCTGATACTGAAACAGACTTCAACGACGAACAATACCCTCCTGCTGAAGACTGGTACAAGCAGCTGGAGGATAGATTAAAGGCTATGGAAGTTCAGCGTGTGCCTGGACTGGATTTCGGAGACTTGGGGTTATCTACTGGGGTGGTGATTCCACACAAGTTCAAAGCACCTGCCTTTGTGAAGTATGACGGGGCTTCCTGTCCCAAGATGCACCTCCGTTCTTACGTAAGGAAGATCCAGCCTTACACAGCAGACAAGAACCTTTGGATCCACTTCTTCCAGGAGAGTCTTTCAGGGACTCACCTCGAATGGTTCTATCAGCTGGATGGAATCAACATTCGTAACTGGGAGGATCTGGCCACTGCTTTTTACAAGCAGTATCAATATAATTCCGACCTCGCTCCTACGCGTACCCAGCTCTAGGGTATGTCGCTAGGGTCGGGTGAAGGTTTTAAGGAGTACGCCCAGAAATGGAGGGATCTGGCTGGCAGGGTGCAGCCACCATTGACGGACCGAGAGCTGGTGGATATGTTTTTGGGGACCCTTTCTGGTCCATTTTTCAATCATCTCATCGGTAATTCCTCTGCTGGGTTTACCGATCTGATCCTGACTGGTGAGAGGATCGAGGCCGGTATAAAATCGGGGAAGATACAGAAGGTTGCCTCCTCCAATGCTGAAAAGAAGCCCTTTAAGAAAGAGGCAAGTGCTGTGTATGGCTCGAGAAGGCAGAACAAACCTGAACACCACCAAGCTGTCAACGCGATGGTTATTTCTAAACCTGCTTCTGCTCCACAACAATACAATCAACCCAGAGCTGAGAGGCCCAAGCGACAATATACTCGGCTCAGTATGACTCTCTCTCAAATCCTGCCGCAACTGTTATCATCCAGCTTGGTGACTGTTAGAGAGGCCCCGAAGGTTGTGAATACTGCATCCCCCAAGTTTAATCCAAATGCCCGCTGCGCTTACCACTCTGATAGCCCGGGGCATAACACAGATGACTGCTGGGCCCTAAAGAATAAGGTTCAGGACCTTATTGATGCAAAGGAAATACAGTTTGAGGCGCCCGAGAGGCCGAATGTTGTAACCGCTCCCATGCCCCAGCATGGAGTGAATGCTGTTGAGGAGGGTTTGTATGTAGCTTCGGTGGATGATGTTGCTACTCCGCTGCTGACGGTCAAGAGGAACCTGTTGCTAGCCGGTTTATTTCCGGGATGTAGCAAGGGTTGCCCTCTATGTGTTGCTTCCCCTGTTGGTTGTTCTCTGCTGAAGTCAGGCGTCCAAAGCCTGATGGATAGTAGAGAGATTTTGTTCAGAAAGACTACTGTTCCTGCTGCTCCTGTTGAGGAAGTGTCGATTGTTACCATCTTCAACAACCCTTCCAAGGCTCCTTCAAAGAAGCCTGTCCAAATTTTGCCGGTTCACAAGATTGCTCCCATCACCATTACTGTTCCGGGGCCCATCCCCTACAAGTCTGATAGGGCTGTCCCATGGCACTATGGGGCAGACGTTTATGTTCTGGGTGTGAAACAAGAGTTCAACATTGATGCTGGTGTCTCCAACATCACTGGGCCTGCTAAGGTCACTCGTAGTGGAAGACTGTTCTCGCCAGACATTGCTCCCCCAGTAATTCATAGGCCCTTGGTCTTCACACCCGCCAGTGTGCCTGTTTCTCCCCCTGACCAAGTATCCACCCCTGCTGCCGAGTCATCTGATGCTCGGGGCAAGGGGATTGCTGCTGATGTGCCTGCCCGGACGGAGGCACCGAAGACCATTGTTGAGGCTTCCAGGCAGGAAATGGAAGAAATCCTCAAGATAATAAAGAAAAGTGATTTCAACGTTGTGGAACAGCTGGGGCACACCCCCTCCAAAATCTCCATGTTGTCACTACTGCTGTGTTCAGAGGCCCATGCTAAGGCTCTGATTGCCTTCTTAAAGACAGCCCACGTACCTCAAGAGACATCTGCTGATCAGTTCACCGACTGTGTGGCCAACCTAACCGCTGACAATGGCCTGGGTTTCTCTGATGCCGATCTGACAGCAAAAGGGAAGAACCATAATGATGCCCTGCATGTCTCCATTGAATGCAGGGGCACTACTCTTGCTCATGTGCTGGTTGACACAGGTTCTTCATTAAACGTGCTGCCCAAGAAGGCTCTGGATAGGCTGGACTGTGAGGGTCTAGAGCTCAAACCAAGTAACATTGTTGTCCGGGCCTTTGACGGGTCCAAAAGAATGGTACATGGTGAGGTGGACATCCCAATCAGGGTTGGGTCACAGGTCTTCGATTCAAAATTCTATGTGATGGACATCCGTCCATCCTATTCTTGTTTGCTGGGTCGCCCGTGGATCCACAAGGCTGGAGCTGTGACCTCCACATTGCATCAGAAGCTCAAATACCCGGTCAGGGGGAAAATTGTAACAGTGCAAGGGGAAGAGGAATACATGGTCAGCCACCTCAACTCCTTCAGGTACGTGGAAATGGATGGGGAGTTCATTGAGACCCCCTTTCAACATTTTGAGGAGGTGCCACAAACTCTGGCAGCAGCAGAAGCAGTGGTTGAAGAGGTTTCCCCTTTGAAGATGGCCTCCTTAAAGGACGCCCGGGCTGTGATCGAAAGAGGTGAATGTGCAAACTGGGGTAAGCTCCCTGATCTTATTCCTAAGACTAACAAGTTTGGGCTGGGTTTCACCACAGAAGCTCAGAAGGCAGTGCGCAAGGCGAGAATTGGAAGACCTCCTGTGCTCATCACCTACTCAGGAGTGAATGCTATTGGAGAGGAAGACGAAGTGGAAGAGTCAGAGTTCGATAGCTGGATCTACCCGACGACCAACGGTGGATTGACCAATTGGACTGCTAAAGACTTTACACCCATAACTTTTGTTCCCCAGTAATGAACTTCTTTGTTTTGGATTTGTAATAAACAATAATTTGAAACTGTATGGCCCGGTGTCTTACCCGGGACACCGTGGTCTTGTTTATGAGGGCTTTTGTTTGTCACTGTCATATATCATAAATAAAAGCATTGGACGTTTTTCACATTTCAAATTTTGCGCTCCTTTTCTTTCCTTTCTTTATATATTGCAAAACAGCTGTATTTACACACACACTCACTCATACAGGTTTCGATCCACTCTGGATCCCACTGGTAACGACTCTGCTACTGCCAGTTATGACTTCGAAAATCCGATCAACTTAGCCGAAGACGAAGGTGAAGATGATTGCGAAGTGCCTGGCGAACTTGCAAGACTGTTACAACAGGAAGAGAGGGCAATTCATCCACATGAAGAGCCAGTGGAAATAATAAACTTGGGTACTGAAGAAGACAGGAAAGAGGTGAAGATTGGCGCCAACCTAGAGCTCAGCGTGAAGCAACGGTTGACTAAGATGCTACATGACTACATGGAAATATTCGCCTGGTCCTACGAAGACATGCCCGGGTTGGATACCGACATTGTGGTCCATCACTTGCCTACTAAGGAAGACTGCCCTCCGGTTAAGCAAAAGGTCCGCCGTATGCGTCCAGAGATGTCCGAAAAGATCAAAGCCGAGGTTATGAAACAGTTTGATGCCGGGTTTCTTGCAGTAACTTCTTACCCTCAGTGGGTTGCTAATGTGGTGCCGGTACCTAAGAAGGACGGTAAGGTCAGAATGTGTGTCGACTACAGGGATCTGAACAGAGCCAGCCCCAAGGATGATTTCCCTCTACCTCACATTGATGTCCTTGTTGATAATACAGCTCAGCATAAAGTGTTCTCTTTTATGGATGGCTTTTCAGGTTACAATCAGATCAAGATGGCACCTGAAGACATGGAAAAGACTACATTTGTTACTCAGTGGGGCACCTTCTGCTACAAAGTCATGCCTTTTGGACTAAAGAATGCTAGGGCAACCTACCAACGTGCTATGGTTGCTTTATTTCATGACATGATCCATCATGAGATAGAAGTGTATGTTGATGACATGATCGCAAGGTCCCAGACTGAGGAAGAACACCTGGATCATCTGCAGAAATTGTTTGACCGTCTGAAACTGTACAAGCTGAGGTTGAACCCGAACAAGTGCACCTTCGGGGTAAGATCTGGGAAGTTACTAGGCTTCGTTGTAAGCGACAAGGGTATTCAAGTGGACCCTGCCAAGGTTAAAGCTATTCAAGAGATGCCAGTCCCTAGAACAGAGAAGGAAGTCAGAGGCTTTTTAGGACGCCTGAATTACATTGCTCGATTCATCTCACACCTAACTGCTACCTGTGAGCCAATCTTCAAGCTGCTGAAGAAAGATCAGGTAGTGCGTTGGAATGATGAATGTCAGGCTGCTTTCGACAGAATCAAAGAGTATCTCCAAGAACCACCCATCCTTATGCCACCGGTTGAAGGGAGACCTTTGATACTTTACTTGACAGTACTTGATAACTCAATGGGGTGTGTGCTGGGGCAGCATGACGAGTCTGGCCGAAAAGAGCATGCCATTTATTACCTTAGCAAAAAGTTTACCGACTGTGAGACCCGATACTCACTGCTTGAGAAAACTTGCTGCGCTTTGGTATGGGCTGCTCGCCGGCTGAGGCAGTATATGTTGACTCACACTACTTTGTTGATCTCAAAGATGGATCCTATAAAGTACATATTCGAAAAGCCTGCTCTGTCTGGGAGGATTGCAAGATGGCAAATGATCTTGACGGAATATGACATTCAGTATACGACCCAGAAAGCCATCAAGGGAAGTGTATTGGCAGACCACTTGGCACATCAGGCCGTGGATGACTATCAGTCAATGAACTTCGAGTTTCCGGATGAAAGTATCATGATTGTGACTGATTGTGAAATACCTGGACCGGATGAAGGACCTGAACCAGGATCCCGATGGTCTATGCACTTTGACGGAGCCTCCAATGCTTTGGGTAACGGTATCGGCGCTGTGATCATATCCCCTCAAGGCACTCATACTCCACTCACTGCCCGGCTATGCTTCAACTGTACCAACAACATGGCGGAGTATGAGGCATGCATCATGGGACTCAAAGCTGCAATTGACTTAAGGATCAAGTTTCTGAGTGTCTTCGGAGATTCCGCTCTCGTGATCAACCAGATCAAAGGAGAGTGGGATACGAAACATCCGAATCTTATTCCTTACAAATAATGTGTGTTGACAATGATCCCCCATTTCACAGAGATAACCTTTGAACACTTCCCGAGAGAAGAGAATCAGCTGGCGGACGCGTTAGCTACAATGTCTTCTATGTTCAAGGTTAAATGGGATAATGAGGCTCCCAGGGTCATCATTTGGAAGTTAGACGAACCGGCATACTGTTGCGATCTCGAGACTGAATTGGTGACTGAGAAACCCTGGTACCATGAGGTGAAGAGATATCTGGAAACTCAGGAATATCCTGAAGGTGCATCTGTCAATGATAAGAAATTCCTGAGAAGGTTCGCAGCAAAGTTCTTCCTTAGCAACGGCATCTTGTACAAGCGAAACCATGATTCAACCTTACTGCGTTGTGTGGATAAGACTGAAGCAGAAAGGATCATGGAAGAGCTGCATGAAGGGACCTTTGGTACGCATTCCAGTGGGCACACTATGGCGAAGAAGATCCTTCGGGCAGGATATTACTGGTCCACAATGGAAGCTGACTGCTACCAACATTCCAGAACATGCCATAAGTGCCAGATTTATGCAGACAAGGTGCATGTTCCTCCGGTTCCCCTGAATGTTCTGACCGCACCTTGGCCTTTTGCAATGTGGGGCATTGACATGATTGGTGAGATCAGACCTACGGCATCTAACGGGCATCGCTTCATCCTTGTAACGATTGATTATTTTACAAAGTGGGTTGAAGCAGCTTCCTACGCTACAGTAACCAAGACTGTTGTGGCCCGGTTCATTCGGCATAACCTGATCTGTCGATACGGCGTCCCTGAGAGAATTATTACAGATAACGGTACCAATCTGAATAACAAGATGATCACTGAGCTCTGCGAACAGTTCAAAATACAGCACCACAATTCTTCTCCTTACAGACCGAAGATGAATGGGGCTGTAGAAGCAGCAAATAAAAATATCAAGAAAATCGTGCAGAAGATGACAGTGACTTATAAGGATTGGCACGAGATGTTACCGTTCGCTCTGCATGGGTATCGTACCTCAGCCAGGACGTCAACCGGGGCAACTCCTTTCTCTTTGGTTTATGGTATGGAGGCAGTCTTACCAATCGAAGTGCAGATACCCTCTCTCCGGATAATGAAGGATGCAAATCTGAACGAAGATGATTGGATCCAGACACGACTTGATCAGCTAAACCTCATTGATGAAAAGAGACTTGCTGCTATCTGCCATGGTCAGACGTATCAGAAACGGATGATCAGGGCATTTAACAAAAAGGTCAGACCACAGGAATATCAAGTTGGGGATCTGGTAATCAAGCGAATCATCCTTCCACAGAGTGATCCAAGGGGCAAATGGACCCCTACGTACGAAGGGCCATTTGTGGTCAAACACGTGTTCTCAGGAGGAGCAATGATATTGACCAACATGGATGGTGACGACCTTCCTCACCCCGCCAATGCAGACATAGTAAAAAAATACTACGCATGAAAAAAGACCCACTAGGCTGACATGCCTAGGCAAAAATTAGGGCTTCCCGTCGAACCAAAAGGGTTCGGGAAAAATAAAGGGATGAAATGGAAAAAATCTGTACACCCGGCAAGTCGAAAACCTGAAAAGGCGGCTTGGGCAAAAATGGGTATCCCGGTGGACTAAAAACCCGAAAGGGCGGTCCAGGCAAAAATTAGGGATAAAAGCGTAATACTATGTCTCATTGATCACTTTGCATTCAGAATCCGGTATCTACATCAAGATCAGACGGCATCGATCAGTCAGCTTCACCTTCAACCAAGGTCATCAAGTGATGAGACGCTCGGAGTTATAAAGGCAATAGCAGAGTTGAAACCCAGTGGATCATTCATTTCACACAGCTGTTTTATTTTCTTTTGTACAAAATTTGTATAAACTCTTTTGCTCGGCGGCGTTCTCTTACTAGGACGTCAGCCTCTTGTATACAAAACGCCTATTTACAGGCCACTCAAAAATCAATACAAATATACTTTTCAGTTAAAATGTGCCAATTGTTTTTCTTTTTCTGTTTTGTTTTGCGAAGAACGTCCAAGGTTCAATTTGTGATATATGCATTGACAATAGCTTGCTAACTCATAAATATTTGCATACGAAACAAAGGATTAATTACAGGTAACATTAGAAACAGGGGCAATAAAGAGTTGTCTAAGCAATGTAATTGTTCTATCCTCCAAGGTGCCAAGGTAGGTTCAGCTAAAGAACATACTCAGATATCCTGATTCCCCAGAGAGTGAGCCAGCAAGTCAGTACGCTCTCTCCAAGCTATATTATCAAACCTTAAGAAAGTTGAGTATCCTCCAGCAGATCTCAACATTCTCCGGCAGCAGCATACATGTTCTTAACAAGCATCCCCGGCAATCTTGGTCTAAAGATTGTTCCCCGGCGGCATACCAAGCATTCAAAGGGATCACTTCCCCCGCAGTTCATTACTTCCCCAGGAGAGTCCAATCCAGTTCTCCAGGTAAGTTGGAACTCATCTCCCCAAGCAGCAAGCTTATCCCCAGTAGATTCTGGAAGCTTGTCCCTCGCAGAGCACGAACGCGTCGTCCGGCTTTATTCAAAGAGTTATTTCCTTAACAGGATATAACTGGGTTATCCTCAGCCAAAAGCCACGGAAGGATCGTCGTCGACAAAGTCTTATCATCCCCAGCGAAGTCTATTAACACTCCCAACATAACAACGGTATCCCCAGCGAAGTTACCATCAACATCTCAACAAGAGTACCTCTCTCCCCACAGAGTATTGTTCCCCAGCCAGATCGCTAGATTAATTTTCTCCCCGCAGAGTAATCTCTCCAACAAGTTTATTCCTCCAACAGAGTCATCTTCTCCTACCGGTTTATTCTTGCAACCATCACTCCCCAGTGGAAACACTATTCTCTAACATCAGCCCAGGATTTGACTTCCCGGCATCCGTCAAGGATTTATTTTCCTAGACGAAAACATACATTCATAAACAACACATTTTCATACATTATAGCATGCATATACGCATCATAAACATACAATCCCATTCATTCTGAGAACACCTCGCATGTCATACATCATGACATCACATACAACTAACGTTTTGTCTTTTCAGGACAAAGGTTAATACAAAGATAATTGCTATCAATCGTCGTGATTCCAGATCCGATTCCTGTATCTTGCCAGGGAGTATCTGTTGACGACTACAGTACCAGACTCGATTCCTGTATCTAGACAGGGCACGTCTGAAGAGTTCGAAGATCCGATTCCTGTATCTTGCCAGGGAGTATCTGTTGACGACTACAGTACCAGACTCGATTCCTGTATCTAGACAGGGCACGTCTGAAGAGTTCGAAGATCCGATTCCTGTATCTTGCCAGGGAGTATCTGTTGACGACTACAGTACCAGACTCGATTCCTGTATCTAGACAGGGCACGTCTGAAGAGTTCGAAGATCCGATTCCTGTATCTTGCCAGGGAGTATCTGTTGACAACTACAGTACCAGACTCGATTCCTGTATCTAGACAGGGCACATCTGAAGAGTTCGAAGATCCGATTCCTGAATCTTGCCAGGGAGTATCTGTTGACGACTACAGTACCAGACTCGATTCCTGTATCTAGACAGGGCACGTCTGAAGAGTTCGAAGATCCAATTCCTGTATCTTGCCAGGGAGTATCTGTTGACGACTACAGTACCAGACTCGATTCCTGTATCTAGACAGGGCACGTCTGAAGAGTTCGAAGATCCGATTCCTGAATCTTGCCAGGGAGTATCTGTTGACGACTAACATTACCAGACTCGATTCCTGTATCTCGCCAGGGCACGTCTGAAGAATTCAAAGATCCAGCTCCTGTAACCAATCAGGACACATCTATACCAAGCGTCTGAAAACCAGCTCTTGCAACGTGTCAGGTACCCATTTTTTTCTTTTGCAGGCATGCAGGTTCTCGCTAAAGAATCTCTTACGCGATCAACATCCAAATGGCATCTATAAGCCCATCATCCTATTCTTCAACCTCTAAATGGCATTTGTAAGCCCATTTCCATCATCACACTGTTGCTATGAGAGCGCAAATTTCTGGGCACTCTAGTATTCAATCATCTTCTACCCTCGGATTACGAAAGGCACGTCAGCCAATCTACATCCTCAGGTCTAAGAAGATTGAACAGGGGCAACTGTTGTACCCCAAAATTTGCCCTCCCATAACCTTTAAAGTTTTGACAAGAATCATCCACAATTGGTTCAAATCTACTCAAAGGCTACACAGTCAACCATCCTCCTGAAGCCAGTCAAACTAGGGTTTTGGTTCTCACAAGGAAGCTGAAGTTTTCAAGGGCCCAATCAAGTCCCACATGTCTACAAATATGGTCAAGCATCCTCATATCAAGTTTCAAGACTTTCAGCACAAAATTGCACAGTCAAAAACCCTAATTGCACTACAGTCAATTGTAGGGGCAAAATGGTCATTTGACAGTCAAAAGTTCAAATTTTTGGTCAACATGTCATTTTTAAGCCACAAACATCATTTGATCAATGCTTGATCATGATTCTCAAAATTTGGCTCAAAAATCATCAAGATGCAAAAGTTTCTATTTTTGGACAGCTGAAAAAGTCAACTGAAATTGACCAGGGCATAACTTTCACATGGATTATCAGAAAAATTCCATCCAAAGCTCATTTTGAAGATAAAGACATTTCCTACAACTCATCTTCATACTTCAAGTCCAAGAAATGCTCTCACAAAAAGTTATCAATTTCAACATTATAGGTCATTTTCAAAAGTCAACAAAAAGGGACTTTAAGTAAAAGGCCATAACTTGAGATTGGTAAATCAAAATGACATGGGACCAAAGGCATTGGTTAGAGGACTCAAAAACCTTTCCAAAATGTCCAAGAACATGAGCAAAGCTTAAAAATTGAGCAAGTTATGCATTGGAGAAGTTGGGAAATTTTTGTGAAATGGCCAAAATCATTTATCCTTGAAATCTCATTTTTGACAAGAAGGGCCCACTTTTTCCACTTGAATTAACTTGGCCATGCTTCCCACGTGTCCCACCTTTTATTTCAGATTTTTTTATTAATTTTTTCATTTTTATTGATTTTTATTAGATTTAATTAATTTTAAATCTTTTTAAAATCAAAAGAAATTCAAAAATTGATTTAAGAGGGAATATTTGGCCTTAACTAGCCTTGAAACATCATTATGGGCCTACCAAAATTCGTGCAAAGAGCAAACAAGGCAAGAATTCAAAATTTGAGTCAAAAATGGAAAGTTGATAATGGTGGTTTATGTGAAAATCCAAATCATCAAAGCAAGGCTTTATTGACCATAAGTCTCATTCATACACATTGCCTAAGCTATATACAAATGATCAGAACCAAAATAGAGGACTAAGTTGCGCCAGAACTCAGAGTACAAACTCACATTTTTAACAAAAAAACTCAAAACTGAAAACTCATTTCCAAAGCGATTCAAGTCTCAAAACCTGTTCCATTGGCTTCTTGGAGGATCATAGGACATAACTGAATCATTCCCCAACCCCCATACTCAAAGAAACGCAAGGTTACCATTGAAATTGGTAAAAGAAATTCCAAAACTGTTCTCCCTTATTCATGCACCTTTATCACATTTTGTTGTTATATTTATGTTTATGATGAAATTTGCAAGCTAATGATATGATCTAATCGAAGTTTCATGCACTCTATGCCAAGATACCATGTTTGAATTCTAGGGTTTACAGAGTTTCAGATTGGGGGTTTTTGACTGGAGAAAAATTAGCCTTCAAGACCTGTGCCATTGGATTCAGCAGGTCTGAACGATCACAAACCACTCATCGCGATCAATTTATGAGGCCTTGTGGCCTATTCGCTATTTTTCCATATGTCACTTTCAGCAACGCGTGAAAACCGTTGCTTAATATGTTTTCGTTTCAGGAAAATCCAACCAAACGAGGAAGATGAATGCGTGGCGTGTGTTGGTTGGTCCTTTTAAATTTCGCGCGCAGAAACCCACTAATGCGTTGTTTCATATTATATTAATTGTTGTTTATTTATTTAACAAATGCGTGATAGTGGTCCAGTGGCAGGTGAAGGTATTGGCAATCCTCATGACCTGGGTTCGAGACCCAGGTCCTCACTTTCTTTCCATATTATTTTCCAGTTCACGCTCACATGCAGCATCAATGATGAATACCATCATGCACCCTCAGAATCCAACATCCACGTACCCCTGGAGATCAGATCAAAGGCTGAGGATTGATGAACATCTTAAGCTTGAGTCAACGTGCCAGCGTGTGAGCAAAAGAGTCCACAAAAGTCAGAAATTCCAATGGGCCTAATCACATGGGCTTTACCTCCGAATTAGGGGCTTCACCCCCTTAGGTTTTACAATTTCTTTCTTTTCTTTTGTTCTTTTATTATTATTTTTTTCTTTTAATTGTTGTTTTATTTTAACTAATTATTATTTTCAAAATATAAAAAAAAAACATTAAAAAAATCAGAAAAGATAAAAATAAATAATAATTTTATTTTAGTATTAATTTTGTAAATAAATCCCTTAATTAATTTAGATTTAATTTTAGGTTATAATTTAATTCTTTTTTTTTACAATAAACCAAAAATAATAAAATTAGATCTTTAATACTTTTCCCTTTTTTTTTGTAATTAATTAAATATTTTGTCATCAACCATTAATTTTGTAAATAAGTTTTATAATTAATTAGTTTTAATTTTAAGTTTTAACTTTAATGCATTTTCTTTAATAAATTAAAAACAATTGGAATTAGAATTAATTACTTGACTTTTAATTAATTTAATTTTCTTTAATGTCATAAATACAAAAAAAAAACATAAAAATAAGTTCTTCTTTATTTTATTTAATTTAATTATTTTAACTTAATTATTTTAAATTCCTTCAAAGGGTTCAACGCCCTCGCATTCGGTCATATTTTCCTTTTTCGCGCGTTTTATTTATTTTTGATGTAAATATAATGTACTTGTACCAAAGCCATGTAATAGCTATTAGACATTTATTTTCTGCAATTTATTTTAAATCGGGTCTGGATTAATTTGGCGTTGTAGACCCGCGCCTCTGTAATAGCGTAGGACATTTATCTTTTCCGCATTTTAAATTCCCGCACCTTTAACTGTTAAACAATAACATGAAAGAATGAATGCCCAAAAATAAAAATCGAAACGTAGATCACCAATGCATGACAAGACAAACAATAAACTGAAAATGACACACAATTCACACACCACCCCTAGGGTACGCCTCACTGTTGCCTTGCCCCTCGAAAGGTGGTCGTCGAGTAGAGGATGTCTTAGTAAGTCCTCATGATCCGGGAACCTGGCATGAGGGTAGCTTCTAAGGTGTCTTCCTATTGCTCTGGTGATCACTATGTCCCTACAAACTCGAATTGACCCGAACACCTCCAACGGTGGTGCTACCTACCTCTCAATGGTGGGATGGCACTACTTTAAAGGACACTTACACAGACGAATTCTTTAGGGTAGGTAGATTTTCATAGATACTTGCTCCTTTCAAAAACAAATCAAAATACTTTTCACACTTTACACTTTTCAAAAAAAGCTTTCAAAATAACTTTTCAAACACTCTTGAGGACTGATACAAGAGTCGATCTGAAACTTTAAACGAAACTTTTTCAAACCCACTCACACTTTGAAAAGCAAACAAATTTTGAAAACACAATGAGCAAGTATCTAAGAGCCCATGGATAACCATGGATAGAAAGGGTGCTAACACCTTCCCTTTCTATAATCTACCTCCCGAACCGAGAACTAAATCTCATAAGGAATTTTTCTGTGCTTTTGTCCTTTCCTTGTTGGAGAAAATAAAAGACGGTGGCGACTCTTGCTTACCGCGACATTTCGCGAAACCAGCTTTAAAACAGTCAGTTCCAGATCCACCGATCACAACTAGCACATGTGCTAAGGTAGTCCCTTTGCACTCGATAGAAACATGTAAAGCTTTATTGCGATTCTTCCCGAGAGGTGTTAAGTCAGCATCTGAAAATCCCAAGCCATTATCAGCTGTTAGGCTAGCCACGTAATTCTCAGATTGGTCTGTTGTTTTCTCATGGGGGACATGAGCCTTTTTCAGGAATTTGATTAATGTTCGAGCATAGGCATCAGAGCAAAGAAACAATGACAACATTTAAAACTTAGAAGGGGTTTGCCCCAACTGTTCTATAATCTTGTAGTCACTTCTTTTTATGATCTTCAAAATCTCGTCCATCTCGCGAGCAGAAAGTTCTTCATCAGCTACGTCCTTGGAGGGTACTTCAATCACATCAGGCTCAACAACATTCTCTTTCCCTCTTGTATTAGTACTTAGCTTGGCAGCAGTAATGTGGATGGGCGTCCTTGTAACAACTGGTGGTGAGATATTGGGTGAAAATATTCTCCCAGTTCTAGTTACCTTGCTTGAACCATCTATGTTACTGACATCGTCATCTTTTTCTTTTTCGATCCACGCGTCTTGTTTAATCCCATGATAGAACACCTCAACACCATAATTCCATGGTACTGCCTTATTTGAAGAGTAGGGAATCAATCCGGGACTGGTAATTATTAAGGGAGCAATAGTGGGTTCATTTGAAATCCTAATGGGACCTTTAGAAGTGATCCTAAGAGGCTTGTTTGAGATGGTAATAATGGAGAGGTCTTCACATTTGTTAGTCAAACTTGTGGCAAGTGGGGTCTTCTCAAATAGAATTTCGTGGCTATCCATCAGGCGTTATATGCCTTTCTTCAGCCCTTCACATCCATTGAGTTGTCTTGTACAACACACACAGTCCTTTACGCAGCCAAGGAAAATCCCGGATTTCAACATATTGTTTTTTATTATATTCAGCGGAGTGGTCAATTCTTCAATAGAGGCAACAAAAATTGCATCTTCGACAGAATTAACACCTTTGTCATGCTTCGGCATTGGAGCAGTGATTACATTCGGCGTTGGAGGAGGATAAAATTCAATAGTTTTGTTATCAATAAAATCCTAGATTTTGTTCTTCAAGGCCCAACACTGGTAAGTCTCGTGCCCGAGGCTACTTGAATGGTAAGCACACTTAGCATTCAGATTATACTTTAGTGACAGGGTGTCAGGGTTGGCGGGAGGATCGCTCAATGTCACTAAATTAACCTTGAGCAAGTGTTGAAGGGCTTGAGACAGTGACATGCCTAACCTTGTAAATTGTATTCTTGGAGTTTCAAAACGTTGATGATTTGCAGATGGTCTTGGAGTAGGAGTTAGATTGGATATTCAGACAACATTGACAGACGGGTGATCGTTCTTCTTGGTATGGGCCCTTGCCCCGTACACAACATTGAATTCCTTCTTTGCAACAAAAGGTTTCTTGATGGGACTGGGAGTGGAGGTAGATGCCACATAGATCTTCCCACTTTTCATGCCACTTTCAACTCTTTCGCCGGTTAAGATCAATTCGGTGAAACCAGAAGAAGAGCAGCCAACCAACAGATTAAAGAAAGGACCAGATAAAGTGCCCATGAACATGTCGATGTGCTCTGTATCAGTCAAGGGAGGTTGGACCCTACTAGCAAGGTCTCTCCACTTTTGCGCATATTCCTTAAATTCTTCATTCTTCCCCATGGTCATATCTTGCAACTAAACCCTCGTTGGTGCCAAGTCGGTGTTGTACTGATACTGATGGTAGAAGGAAGTAGCTAAATCCTCCCAAGTATTGATACGAGAACCATCTAACTGATAAAACCATTCAAGTTGCGTTCCAGCCAAGCTCTCTTGGAAAAAGTGAACCCAGAGCTTCTTATCAGTAGTGTGCGGCTGTATCTTGCGCACATAAGATTTCAAATGGAGTTTTGGACAAGAAACCCCATCGTACTTTGCAAAGATTGGTATTTTGAATTTATGGGGAATGACTACCCCAAAGATCAAACCTAAATCATCAAAATCTAAACCGGGGACGACTTGGATTTCAACAGCTTTCAATCTGTCTTCTAACCGCTTGTATTTGATATCAGTGGGTGGATACTGCTCATTGAAATAATCATCATCGGATACTTGATCATTGATACAGTCAGCCTGAGTACTCTTAACCTCACCAATCTGGTTCTCATCCTCTTTAGATGAATCTCCTCCTACCGGGATTTGACGAACTATCTCCTTGAACCTTCTACCCATGTTGAGTAAAGATTTCTTCTTTGGATTCTCCTTAAGGGCCAACAAAGCCATCATATCTTGCTGCCCCTTGGATAAGGCTAGTAGAGTCTCCTGAAACTGAGAATTCTGGGTTTGGAGATCCTTCACAGTTTTCTCTAGATCCATCTTGCTGAAATAAACAACAGAAAGATAAGGAAACCTGTTATGTGAAAACTTGTAATATCAGAAACAGGGGCAAACGAGAAGTGTCCCAGCCATATAGTTGCTCTGTCCACCAGGTATAGGGATAGACCTAGCTGGAGGAAACGATTGAAAGTACATTCATTCCCCACAGAGTAAGAGAAAGTTAGTGGTGTTAACTCTCCCCAGCTGAGACTCGCAACCGTGAATGAATCGGTAATATCCTCCCCAAGCAGAGTTTATCTACCATCAGCACTGAAAAGTCTTACCATCCCCAGCGGAGTATATATATATATATCCCCAGTGGAGTTGGAAGAATTGTCCCCAGTAGACTCTGGAAGATCATCCCCAGTAAAGTCTAAAAAGGCTATCCCCAGTAAGGTCGCTATTGGAAAGTCATCCCCAGCGGAATTCTTTCCTTTCACAAAACAGGAGTTCAATCCCCAACAAGGTTCATTATCACCAGCAACGGTAATTTATCCCCAGCTGAATTTATCAACGAAATCCTCAACAGAGCACCTCTTCCCCACAAAGTAATCTCTCGTCGGTCTATTCCCCATCGGAGTTATCCTCTCCTGCAAGTTTATTCTCACAAATATCTTTGTCCACTATCTCCGGCAGAAACAAAGAATTCAATTCTTTTCTCCAACAGTAATCCGGGATTCATTTTCCTCAGCTAAAAACATCACATTTTCATACATCATGACATGCATACGCATCATACGACACAATCTCATTTATTTTGAGAACATCATTGCTTGATACATATCATGCATTACATACATCTAACCTTTACCTTTCAGGAAGGATACGGTTAAATTCCCACAAAGTTCAAGGTATCAAGCTATTTCCTCAGTCGAATTACGGACAAGCTCCTAAATCTCGACAAAGACATTACCTCAGTTGAATTACGAACGAGCTCCTAAATCTCAGCAAAGCAGTTGAATTACGGACGAGCTCCTAAATCTCAACAAAGTAGTTGAATTACGGACGATCTCCTAAATCTCAGCAAAGCAGTTGAATTACGGACGAGCTCCTAAATCTCAGCGAAGCAGTTGAATTATGGACAAGCTCCTAAATCTCAGCAAAGCAGTCGAATTACGGACGAGTTCCTAAATCTTGACAGATATTACCTCAGTTGAATTACAGACGATGTTCCTAAATCTCAGCAGAGATGTTTCTCCAAGTTGAAGTACGGACAAGCTCCTAAATCTCAGCGAAGTTATTTCCCCCAGTTGAATTACAGACAAGTTCCTAAATCTCAGCAAAGTTGTTGAATTACGGACGAGTTCCTAAATCTCGACAGATATGTTCCTCGGTTGAATTACGGACGAGTTCCTAAATCTCAGCAGAGATGTTTCCTCAGTTGAATTACGGACGAGTTCCTAAATCTCAACATATGGTTGCTTAAGTTGAATTATGGACAAGCTCCTAAATCTCGACAAAATCAGTTGAATTACAGACAAGCTCCTAAATCTCGACAAAACCAGTTGAATTACGGACAAGCTCCTAAATCTCGATAAAGTCAGTTGAATTACGGACTAGCTCCTAAATCTCAGCAAAGATGTTCTTCTTAGTTGAATTAAGGACAAGCTCCTAAATCTCAGCAAAAGTTGTTCCCTCAGTTGAGTACGGACGATTGAAGCTCCTAAATATCAACAAAGACGACGCACCAGCAGAATGACGGACGACGAAGCTCCTAAATTTCTATCTCTCTCCACGAAAGATCAGACTTCCCCAGCGGAATCTTCCTCAACAACAGGTATACAAGCTCTCGCTAAGGAATCTCTTATGTGATCGACACTCCTCCAAATGGAATCTGTAAGCCCATTCCCGACATCACAAGACAATTATCATTTCATGCGAGTGCAAATTTCTAGGCACTCTAGTGTTCAATCCACTTCCACCTTCGGATTATGAAAGGCACGAAAGCCAATCTGCATCCTCAGGTTTAAGAAGATTGAACAGGGGCATTTGTTGTACCCCAAAATTTTCCCTCTCATATTTCTCAAAACATTTCAAGAAATATCTCTAAGTTGCTCAAGGTAGTCCAAGGGTTGGCCAGACAAGCTCTCTCCTAAGACAGTCTACCCCAAATTAGGGTTTCATGTTGCATCAATATCCTTGAGTCCAAGTGGTCCCAAATTCTCACCAATGTCCTAATATGTTCTCAAGATCATCCATGTCAAGTTTCAAGCCTTGCAGAGGAAGTTTGCTCAATCAATTGCTCAAAGGTCCAAAAATCGACTATGCTAGGGCAAAAGTTAACTGTGACCCAAATACAGTCAAAATTCAATATTTTTGGTTAAAATCCTCATTTTGAAGTATATTTCATCATTTGATAAAGGGTTGATCATGATTCATCAAGGATTTCTCACAATTCATCAAGATTCAAAAGTTGCTAAATTAGGGTTTTGTAGGAAAAGTCAACTCAACTTTGACCAAGCATAACTTTCTCATACTTTATGAGAAATGACCCATCCAAATCCCATTTTTAAGAGGATGCAATTACCTAGTATCCATCTTCAGCTCCCAAGATCAAAATATGCACTCACAAGAAGTTATGAATTTGGACATTATAGGTCATTTTGAAAAGTCAACAAAAACACCTTTTTTGTCAAAGCTTCATAGATGAGCATGGAATATCAAATTGAGATGAGACCAAAAGGGTTGGTTAGAGGACATCTCAAGATTTCTAAAAAGTCCAAGAACACCTCCAAAGAGTTAAAATTGAGGAAGTTATGCATTGTTTAAGTTGGACTTCTTTGCAAAATTGCCAAAAAGTCAACTATGCCCAAAACTTCAAATTTTGCCAAATGGGCTCATTCTTTTTCACTTGTTTTGAGTTGGCATTATAGCCCACGTGCTCTAGCCTTAGCCATGTGTCCATATCATATTTTTATTAATTGTTTTGATTTTTATTTGAATTAATTTGAATTAAATCAAAACAAATCAAATAAAATCAAAATTATTGAAAACCAAAGATCTTTTAATGATTTCAAGCTAGCACCACTCAAATTTGTGCCAAGCCTTAGAGTGCACAAAAAGATTGAGAAAATGAAATTTTGGAAAGTTGTTCAAAGCAAATCAAATCCACATCAAAATCATTGAATGAAGAAGATTTGGACAGGGTATTCAAACCTAATGCATTGTACAATACATAAGGGTTACGTGCAGACAAAAAACAGGGTTGGAGATCAAGCATAGAGAGAAAACAAAAGCTGAAAAATCAAGCAAAAAGTGTGAGTTCGAAATCACTCATAGAGGCAGTTTCAAGGCTTGATACTTGTCTCAATCTCTTCCTGGCAGTCTCCACAACCTAAACCAATCAAAACCAGGCGTTTTCAGGCCCTCCCATGCGCTATAAGTCACTCACGAACCCGCCCTGTTCTTGATTTCGTATTTTGAAAATTAGGCATTGTTAACATGAATTGATGGCATATTATTGATCACCATATCATTTGAAAGCTTTTTACAATAGCCAATTTCATTTATATGTCCTATATCGTGAATCACCATTGCCAGGGTTTTGTATTTGGTTTTAGAGTTTTTTGTTTCAGGAATAATTAGCCTTCATAATGGCTATGGCTGTGATCAGAGGGATGAGACGAGTCTAACCATGGTGTTAGATTCCATTTATGTTTCCTGTGGAAGAGTTTGGAGTGAGGCTACTATATTAGTTGCAGATAAAATCAGCAGGTAAAAGCTCCAGTTTTCCAAGGACAGGGATGATGCGTTGGCACTCCCCCATTTGTCCATTCAAACGAGCGCGCGTTTTTTCTTTTTCTTGTCCACTAACTTTGTTTTTTTTTATATTACATTTAATGCTTAGCCTATGTACAAAGACAACCAGCAGCTCAACTGGTCACAAGCCATTGGAATTTGCCTTGGGGCCTGGGTTCGAATCCTAGGTCCCCATATTTTCTTTATAATATTTGTTTTCAGGTAATCTCGTGCATACTCAAGCCAAGCTTCCACCATGGACACTCACTTTCCAACGCACCAGATGGCCAGATCTGGTGGCCACTATTGAAGGTGCACCAAAAGGCCAGTCAACGCACATGCACTTCATTATAAAAACTCAAGCGGACCTCACCAATGGGCCAGAAAAAAACTGCTATTCACACACCCTCCAATCAGGCCCATTCTCTACTTTTTTATATTTTGTTTATTTTTATTTTATTATTTTATTTTATTTAACTTAATTGCTAACCAATATATTAATTCTCTTTTTATAAAAAAAAATCACAAAAATATATTTTACCCAATCAAATTTCAGAACTTTATTTTTCTTTAATAAATATTAATTAATTTAATTAGGTTGATTAATTAGGTAACTTGAATTTATTTTGTAAATAATAAAAATCAATTAGAATTAATAGGTTTTAACTTTAATTTAATTATTTTATTTTCTTTCCTAAATTAACAAAAATTCCAAAAACAGTCAGTTCTTCCACCGTATCACACATATGATCAAGGCTTTCAACAAAAAGATCAGGCCTCGAGTATATCAAGCTGGTGACTTGGTAATAAAGCGCATCATTCTTCCACAAGGTGATCCCAGAGGCAATTTGACTCCCACTTACGAAGGGCCATTTGTTGTCAAGAAAGTTTTCTCTGGTGGTGCCATGATGCTAATTGTTGTACCCCAATTTCCCCCCCTAAGATTCCTCTATCATATCATATCAACTCAATCATAACAAGATCACATTAGGGTTGGTTCTTCATCTTGTTCTATCTCCTATATTTAAGTTTGCCCTTGAGGAATTTCCAAGCATCTTGGTTGTGTATCTTGTATATGTGTTAACCTCTAACCAAAATACAAAAAATATATTTGTCTTTGTCTTTGCAATTTGTGTTTTATAGGTACCAAGTCAAAGCATCCAACAAATAAGGTCATGCAAAATTGATTGATACTATTGTGGCAAAAAAATCCAGCATGCATCGACCCATAAAGGTATGCATCGACTCATTTTGTTGTGCATAACTAGCATGTGTCGACACATGCATGTATGTATCGACTCATCCTGCTTGAAAAAACTAGCATGTGTTGACACATGTATGTATGTATCGACTCATCCTGATTGTAAAACTAGCATGTGTCGACACATACGTGTTATGTATCGACTCATGCAGTTTGTGTGATTCTGTAATGTGTTGGAATAACAGTATGTATCGACACATAGAGGCATGTATCGACACAGGCTGTGTTATACAGCTAGGATGTATCGACGCATACCCCTTATGTATTGACTCATAATGGCAAAATGCACGTGTTTTTTTTTAAAAAAAGGCCAGCAAATTCAAATTGTTATCATTTTGGCTCCAATTTTTTCTGCATAATTTGAAATTATATCATTAATTCAAATTTGGATCCAAGAATCAATTACCAAATTACCACTAATCCCAATCCTAAAACTCTATAAATAGAGACCTCATTTCATTCAAATCACAAGCTTTTGATAGCCAAAATCATCTTGCTAAAAAATCTCTCAATTCTCTCCATTTTACCAAATTCACTCAAAGCTCCATTTTCAAAAAGTTAGTAAGCTTTGCATTGAAGCTTACTAATCTTTGAGCTAAACCTTCATCCAAACACTTTTTCTCCATCAATTCTCTACATTCAAGCTTTGGTGATTGATTCTTGTTGTTGAATTGAAGCAAATTCTGAAGTTGTTTGATAATTCTCAAATTCTACCTTTGGTAAGTTGGATCATCATCTTTCACAATGTGATCTCTTGTGAATTTCTGATTTTGATTCATTGAGCACTGTTTTATGATTCCATTAATGCTATTTTCTCATAATTTGCTGGAATTTTCACGCTCAATTTGATCCATGATCATAAGGTGTTTGATGAAAAGTTGGAACAAGAATTTGATCTTTAAAATGATGTTTTCTACTGATTTTTTACATGTTGCAATCAATTGTTGTAAAATTGCAATTGATTATCACAGAAAATTGATTTGATAAAAAAACTGCACTGATGCAATAGGTTGCTGTCTAAGAAATTGATTGTAACAGTGCCAAAAATACTTTTGCTGCCTTATTTTGGGACTGTTTTGACTCAAATATTTTTCTGCTCACTCTCTTTGATGGATAATTTGGGTTGCAATTTCAAATGTCCAATTTGTTTTTAAACTCAATGGACTTTGTGATGTAGATGAAGTTGGATAAATGTTCATCAATTCAAATCTACCTAAGAATGAATTATTTAATTAATTTTTGGTGCTTTGGATTAATGATATGTTTAGTACTTTAATCCATCTAGAGGAGTGGTTGAATTTAAAGATGAAAGAATTTTGAAATGGTGATCCAAATTAGCTTATCATTCCCCTCCCTCTTCATCTTGTCCCTTTCTTTTTTAATTGTGCTACATGTTAAAGGATGGTGATCTCTATATCATTTATCCAAACATGAAGTACATAAATTGCTATTGACCGACCTCAAAATAGGTGCGACTTCTACATAAGTCCACTTACGATTGCTTAACATAGCGCTAAATTTTGTCCCGATTCGAATAAATGATCATTTGTGGCCCAAACTTATGATTGCAAGCCCAAGTATGTTAATTTGATCTCTTTGATCCAATAACCTTGAGATTCATTGTGTGGAGGCTTTGGTTCTACCAATCCTCTAATGGATCTACAATACCTTTGGTCAATGCTGATCACTTAAACATCGTTGATCATTACATGTTACTTATGAGAATTCCAAAATAGATGATATACTTGACAAAAAGCAAATACAACTTGTTGTGTGGAGGCTTTGGTTCTACCAATCCTCTAATGAGTTCCTAATGCAAGTTTCAAGATGATCATCCAACTAACCACTAATTTCTAACAATTGACTTTACTTTATGCTTTTATTTTTTATGCTCTATGTACCATTTAATTTGAGCATTTACATTTTCATGCCATTTTTATTTTGCTCACTTGAGCATTTACTTTTATGTCATTTTTATTTCGCTCACTTGAGCTTTTCTTTTCCTTTTAAAGACACCTAATAATCAACATGGACCATAAAAATCTTTAATGATATTTGGAATATTTGGTTACTATCCTTGGCATTATGGAGCATTGGATTTCTTGGACTTAGGATTAGAGACCTTGGCCTATCTTGGAGACTTTGTGATTTTATTGGGTATTTTGTCTGGAGTTCTTGAGGTTTACCTCAAGACATTGGGTTGTTTGTTTGTTTTGTGTGCAGGTTATTGTGATTACATACTTTGTTTTTAATTTGGAATTCACCCATATACAGCCGTTACTCTGCCCAATTTTTGCGAAGACTTAATACACTTGAAACTTGTTTCTCTCAAGAGGTCTAGTATCTTTGCATGCTTGGTTCCAATCCAAAGAATGGGAATTCTATATTGACTCATAATGTCAAGTATTGGCTTCTTGTTGGTTAGATGGTTCATATCCCTAGCTTTTACATTATGCTTTAGGATAGCCTCTTCTCCTCCTCCTATATTCTTTAATTTCAAAAATCTTCTCCCTCCTTTTAAAAACTCTTCTTAGTTCTAAACTTGAAATATTTTCATAATAAACTTGGACTTAGGTCCATGCATTTTCAAAAACATTTTCATAAATAAATTTTAATCAATTTACTAATACCTTGACATTTTTTGTGAGAAGACTAAAAGTCAATCAATCTCATTTCAAACCATTTTTGCCATTTTGGCTTTTATCTTTAAAATTTTCTCAAAAGATTAGACTCTTGTCAATCCTTGTAGTGATGCAAACAACTATACTTCTACAATATGTAGTGAAGTGATATATTTTCCACTCGGGTGTTGAGTGAGGCATTGTTGATTTTAAAATCCAAACCGTATCCTCCACTTTGAGATGATGCAAATTCTCCTTTCACATGATTGTGGGTAGTAAGTATGTTTTCCACACGGACAATGACGATGATGTCTTATCTCATAAAATTAACCAACACACTTGTGTTTCAAATTTTTTTAAAATAGGAACTACGTGTACCCTGATCCTCTATTGCACGAAAGGTGGTACGTAGGCACTAAAGGTTCGCAACCGTGGCGGGTGCAAAATCATAAAAATATTTCTTTTCTCACCTCCACCATCCATTTTATATATAACACATTTCTATAACCAAAATATACAGATTTTTTCAAAGAGGTTCCTGCGAAGTACCGTAGATGTTTAGGGTGCTAATACCTTCCCTTTGCATAACCAACCCCCTTACCTTGAATCTTTCCCCCCTTTTTTTGGGTTATTCGCTCTTTTCCCATTCCTTTGGAAATAATAAAGCGCGGTGGCGATTTTTATTTTGATTTGTATAAAGTCTAGTCAATCCAATGGCTTAGTTTTGAACATTTCTACCGCTAAAGAAAAATGGCGACTCTGCTGGGGAAAGATTGACCTCTTGCTGGTCCATCCCTAAGTGTGTTAAGCCTATCTTTGTTTATATTTGTATATGTGCTATTGTTGTTTATGTGTTATAATTTGTATATATGTTTGTCTGGATTTTTCCTGGTTTTTGGGGTGCTTGGTGATTACTCATAAGTCCTATACCCGGACTTGGGCAAACCTTAAGATTGGACGGGCGGTATAGTCATGTTAAATTTGAGGGAGTAATCCTAAAAAAGGAGGCATGAGATCCCCCACTCAGTGGAGACCCTTTTGACTGTAGTGTCGTTTACCGAGTAATCGGGAAGACGTACTGCTTTCGACCTAGGAGACTGTTGAAACTGAGGACCGTAGATTACCTAACCCATCTTGGCCTTTTAGGTGTAGTGCCGAAGCTATGACGGAGTAATCCGAAAGTAGTTATCACGCGATACTACACTTGGACGAGTCTTTCTTGAGAATATTACTAATTACCGAGTTAATCGAGAAGTTGGTAATATCCGAAGGAAGGATGTAGACTCTGGGAACCTCTTAGAACCTTGTTCGGCAGGTGATAAATTTTTAGACCAACACCTTATGGGTAGTACCTTCGGCTTCATGCTCGTAACGTTGAACCTATGAACCCTATATGTGTGATCTTGTGTGTGATTGTTGCATCATGCATCCATGCACTCATAAGCATCTTTTGAAGAAAACAATATTTCAAGGGATTTAAAGGTTGACTATTTGTGAATGTCTCAGGTACTTGTAAACCATGGATTCTGGAAAGAGAAAGACCGAGAAATACAGTTTCAAGGATCCTAAGATAGATGAGTTGATCAGTCTAATTCTAGAGATCAAGTGTCCTGCAAACTTTCGGAAGAAGTATGGATCCATTATTCCTCTCATGAAGCTGAAGATGAAGGAGGGTATTCTCTCAACTTTGATCCAGTTCTATGATCCGATGTATCACTGCTTTACTTTTCCCGATTATCAGTTGGTGCCAACACTGGAAGAGTATTCTTATCTATTGGATTTACCTGTTACCAATTGTGTTCCTTTTACTGGTTTGAAGGGTGAGCCAAAATCACCTGAGATTGCTTCTTTGATTCATCTGGGGAAGTCTGAGGTGGAAACCCATATGACTACCAAAGGAGGGATTAGAGGATTACCAGCTCAATTCTTATTGGAGAAAGCTCGTTACTTTTCCAGGATGAAGAGTACGGTTGCTTTTGAGGCCATCTTTGCTTTACTCGCCTATGGATTATTCTTATTCCCTAATATGGACAAGTTTGTCGACATTAACGCTATCAGGATTTTCATGATTGGAAACCCGGTTCCTACATTGTTGGGTGATGCTTATTACTCTGTTCATCTTCGGAGTTCCTATCATGGGGGAATGATTATCTGTTTCACGCCTCTGTTATACTGGTGGTTTATCTCTCATATGCCTCAGTCTGATGCTTTTTGGGATGTCAAGAAGGAACCACGTTGGGCTCCTAAGATTATGGCACTTACTCACTCAGACATTGATTGGTATCATTGAGCTTACCAGGATGTGGAGATTATTGACAGTTGTGGTAGTTTCCCCAATGTGCCTCTTCTTGGTACAAAGGGAGGAATTAACTATAACCCTGTTCTTGCACGGCGACAACTTGGTTACCCAATGAGGGATAAACCAAATAATATTCATCTGAGTAGTTTCTTTCTGAAGGAAGGAGAAGACCACAGGGAATCTAAGGAGAAGATTGCGAAGGCCTGGTGTCATATTCATAAGAAGAGTAGGAAGGATTTGGGACCTAGAGGTGTTGTTTCTTTGGAGCCATATCTTCAGTGGGTCCAATCGAGAGCCATTCAGTTGAAGATGCCGTATACTCGGGAGACACCCATGCCTGATTTGTTTGTGAAGACCACTCCTCCTTTATTAGATGATCTGGAAGAGGTGCAACTTGCTTTGGTTAGAATGCAACAAGAAAGGGATGCTTGGAAGAACAAGTTCCAGACTTTAGAGAGTTCCTACAGAGCATACCTGAAGGAGAAAGATGATCTGATCGAGATCCTTGAGAGTCGAGCAATGGAGTCTATGGAGAGGCAAGGGGATTTATTTTTGCCTAGGCCTCAAACATGTGCTGATTACTCACTTCCTGCTTCAGATGATTGGAAGGAGGTTGCCATCAGGCAGGTGGGAGAAAACCAGAGGTTGAGGGCTCAGATCGCCAGGCTCACAGGGAAGCGCCAGCGTACAAATTGATCTCCATTAGTTCCTCTTCTCAGGAGTTTAGATTGTACTTTCATCTTGTATTTGGGATCATTGAAACTTGTAATCCATTTTTGAAGTTATTATAATAAAAAATTTCAGTATTTCAAAAGCTTTATTACTTGGATGTTTGCGATATAAACCATAAATCCCTTGAAATATTAAATGATAAAATAAAAAATAATCATATGCGTTGCATATCATGCATCATATTGCACATATTTCTTGCATTTTGTTATGCATACCCAGGTGTCTTACCCAGTTTCTTTGCTTCACTCAGCAAGCTGACTCATCACTACAACACTCGAGCTAACTTCAAAAAGAAGATGGACAACTTAGAACAGGAGAATCGCGAGCTGCGCGAAGAAGTTTCTTCTTTGAAGGCTGGCTTGGCCAACTTGACTACTCTGATGGAAGCTCTGGTGGCTGCTCAGAATCAGCCACCGAGTGTTCAACCTCAACCAACAAGGGAAAATGCTGAAGTTCCTACTGTTCCTGTATCCGCTACTCCGGCTGTTGTTCAAAACCGTGTGCCTCAGGGTTACCCGTGGGGAATGCCAGAGAATTTTGCACCTGAAGGTTTCAATCTTGGCCCTCAAGATGCTCCAAGGGTTTAAAATGTTGTTACTCCTGCACCTGCTATGGTGCATACTGTTCATGTTGCACCTCCTTCGGTGAATTTGGTTCTGTTTGTTAATGAAGATGCGTGTCGTCCTTTCCCTCTGCTGAGTGAAGACTTGGGTCTTTATGGTAGAATGGATGATTTCCAAGAGCAGTTTGATAGAATGCAAAGAGAGATAAAGGCTCTTAGGGGAAAAGAGCTATTTGGGCAGAATGTGAATGAGGCTGCTGTTGGAACCCAGTTCCAAGCCCTATCTATTGACAACATAAGGAGGAATGAGAATTATGTGGTTTCGCTGAAGGACGTGCAGCAGGTTGTACGCAATGGTTATAATGCAGTTTGGGGACAACTGGTAGATCCACTCGTGAACAAAAACAGAACTGGTTTGGGTTTTTCTTCGAAGAATGGAAAAGGCGAAGGTTTAAAGTCAAAGTCTTCTATGAACAGTTATCATGATGTTTTCCGCAGCGGAGGCTACCTCCATCCAATTGGTTTTGGAATTAATGTTATTGAAGAGGATGAAACAAAGTAGGAAGTACCGAATTTTGTGATGCATGGAGTCCGAGTTCAGAACTGGGTCACCATTGATGTTCCTTCTTGCATACATATTTCAAAGTAATTTGTTTTGTTAATCTGTTTCTTTCTTTTGAAAAGCTTTCACTCTGCCCAAGGTGAAAGTATTGTATGAGCTTATCTGTTTGCTTTGATTTTTAAGATCATTAATAAAGGTTGTCTTTGCTTCCAAAAATATGTCTTTATTTTATGCTTTTTCTTGGGAAATGGTAATAAAAAAAACCCTTTCAAAATAAATAATAACTGAAAATTAATCTGCATAATCACTTGTTATATGTGTCAGTTTCTAAAAGCAATCATAAATCACATGTGCAGATTAATTAAAAAACCCGTTGAATACAATGACCCTGCACCCTCTCTCAACTTTGATTGTCCTGTGTTTGGGGCCGAAGAAGAAGATTATGATGAGATTCTAGAAGAGGTCTCACGGTTGCTTGAGCATGAGGAAAATACCATTCAACCATATAAAGAGCCTTTGGAAGTGGTTAATTTGGGTTCAGAAGAAGATCTGAAGGAAATTAAGATTGGAGCATCGTTGCATCCTGATGTAAAGAGAGGGTTGATTGAGCTATTTAAAGAGTATGTGGATATTTTTGCTTGGTCTTATCAAGATATGCCTGGTCTAGATACAGACATTGTTAAGCATCATTTACTATTGAAGCCAGAGTGTCCGCCAGTTAAGCAAAAGCTGAGAAGAACACACCCAGATATGGCAGTAAAGATCAAAGAGGAGGTCCTAAAGAAGATTAATGCTGGTTTTCTTGTGACGTCAGAGTATCCTCAATGGATTGCCAATATTGTCCCAGTACCGAAAAAAGACGGAAAGGTCCGCATGTGCGTAGATTACAGAGATCTAAATAAAGCTAGTCCAAAAGATGATTTTCCATTACCTCACATTGACATGTTAGTGGACAGCACAACAAAATTCAAGGTATTATCATTCATGGACGGTTTTTCCGGGTATAATCAAATAAGAATGGCTCCAGAGGACATGGAAAAAACAACGTTTATCACACCCTGGGGAACATTCTGTTACAGAGTGATGCCCTTCGGGTTGAAGAACGCTGGTGCAACGTACCAGAGGGTTATGAAAACCCTATTCCATGATCTGATGCACAAGGAAATTGAAGTATATGTTGATGATATGATTGCCAAATCCCAAACTAAAGAAGGGCATGTAAAAGATTTGTTGAAGTTGTTTCAGCGTTTGAGGAAGTATCATCTCCGCCTGAATCCAAATAAATGTACCTTCAGAGTTAGATCGGGGAAATTGTTGGGTTTTATTGTTAGCCAGAAAGGAATTGAAGTTACCCTGATAAAGTCAGAGCAATTCAAGAAATGCCGGCACCAAGAATTGAAAAGCAAGTCAGGGGTTTCCTCAGGCGTTTGAATTATATCTCCAGATTTATTTCCCAAATGACTGCAAAGTGTGAATCGATCTTTAAGTTGTTAAGGAAAGGTCAAGGTTGTGTGTGGACTGATGACTGCCAAAGGGAATTTGAGAGTATTAAAGAGTATCTGCTTGAACCTCCTATCTTGCTCCCTCCCGTAGAAGGAAGGCCGTTGATTATGTATCTAACCGTGTTAGATAAATCCATGGGTTGTATTCTGGGACAACAGGATGAAACACGGAAGAAAGAGTTCGCCATTTATTATCTCAGCAAAAAGTTCACTGATTGTGAGTCGCGGTATTCCATGTTATAAAAGACATGTTGTGCTTTGGCCTGGGCGGCAAAGCGTTTGCGGCAGTATATGTTGAATCATACCACTTGGTTGATCTCCAAAATGGATCCAATCAAGAATATTTTTGAGAAGCCTGCTCTTACTGGGAGAATTGCCCGCTGGAAGATGTTGTTATCTGAATATGATATTGAATACCGCACTCAAAAAGCTATAAAAAGTAGTGTGTTGGCAGATTACCTTACTCACCAGCCGGTGGAAGATCATCAGTTTGTAGAGTATGAATTCCCCGATAAGGATGTGATGTTCCTGAAAGTGAAAGATTGTGATGAACCATTGCCTGAGGAAGGCCCTGACCCTGAATCTTGTTGGAGTATGGTATTTGATGGAGCGGTGAATGCTTATGGTAAAGGAATTGGTGCTGTGATCGTCACTCCTCATGGATCGCACATTCCTTTTACTGCAAGATTAACATTTGATTGCACTAATAATATGACGGAATATGAGGCTTGCATCATGGGTCTCGAAGAAGCTATTGATCTCAGAATCAAAATTCTAGATGTGTATGGTAATTCAGCTTTGGTAATAAATCAGATTAAAGGAGAATGGGATACTAATCACCCTGGCTTGATCCCTTACAAAGATTATGCTAGAAGATTACTACCCTTCTTCAATAAAGTTGAATTCCATCACATTCCTAGAGATGAAAATCAAATGGCGGATGCTCTGGCAACACTGGCTTCCATGTATTAAGTGAATACTTGGAATGATATACCCCGTATTACAGTTCGACGACTAGATAGGCCCGCTCATGTGTTTACAACAGAGAAGGTAGCAGATGAAAAACCCTGGTATTATGACATCCAACATTTTCTTCAGACTCAGGAATACTCGATTGGTGCGTCGAGGAAAGATAGAAAGACACTGAGAAGATTGGCAGACAGTTTCTTCCTCAGTGAGAATGTGTTATACAAGAGAAATTTTGACATGGTCTTGCCAAATGCATGGATAGACATGAAGCAGACATGTTGATGCATGAGATTCATGAAGGTTCCTTTGGCACTCATGCTAATGGGCATTCGATGGCTAAAAAGATGCTAAGGGCAGGTTACTATTGGTTGACAATGGAATCTGATTGTTGCAAATTTGCAAAGAAGTGCCATAAATGCCAGATTTATGCAGATAAGATCCATGTGCCTCTGACACTTCTCAATGTAATTTCCTCCCCATGGCCTTTCTCTATGTGGGGTATTGACATGATCGGGATGATAGAACCCAAAGCTTCGAATGGACACCGTTTCATCTTGGTAGCAATTGACTACTTTACTAAATGGGTAGAGGCTGCTTCTTATGCCAATGTTACCAAACAGGTGGTTGTGCGTTTCATCAAAAACAATCTTATATGCCGGTATGGTGTGCCGAGTAGAATCATCACTGACAATGGCTCAAATTTGAATAACAAGATGATCACAGAACTGTGTGAAGAATTCAAGATTGTCCATCATAATTCGTCTCCATACAGGCCAAAGATGAATGGGGCCGTTGAAGCTGCTAATAAGAATATCAAGAGAATTATCCAAAAGATGGTTGTTACTTATAAGGATTGGCATGAAATGCTCCCCTTTGCTCTGCATGGATATCGAACATCTGTCCGCACTTCAACAAGAGCAACCCCGTTTTCCCTGGTGTATGGAATGGAAGCTGTACTCCCAATTGAGGTTGAGATTCCCTCGTTGCGTTTGATAATGGAAGCCAAGTTGACGGAGGCTGAATGGGTCCAGAACAGATTTGACCAATTGAATTTGATTGAAGAGAAGAGAATGATAGCTTTGTGTCATGGGCAATTATATCAGAAAAGAATGAAGAAAGCATTTGATAAAAAGGTCAAACCTCGTGAATTCATGAAGGCGACCTCGTGCTCAGGAATATCATGTCTTTCAACACTGATTCTAGGGGCAAGTGGACTCCCAATTTTGAAGGCCCGTATGTTGTCAAGAAAACCTTCTCTGGTGGTGCATTAATTCTTGAAACTATGGATGGCGAGGAGTTCCCACATCCCATGAATGCTGACGCAGCCAAGAAATACTTTGCCTAAAGAAATAAAAGAACAACTTGCTAAGTTGAAAACCCCAAAGGGCGGCTTAGGAAAGAAAGGAGCGTCTCGGTAGGCTGAAAACCTGAAAGGGCGGTATAGGAAAAAATTAGAGACATAAACAGAATAAATTTCCCGCTAAGTTGAAAACCCGCAAGGGCAGTGTTGTACCCAAAAATTTGCCCTCTCTTTTCATCAACATTTTCTCACCACAAGACTCTTGGAACTCAAGATCAAGTTAGGGTTTGCTCTGCTCAAGACTCCTCCTTGCATTGTTGACCCAAATTAGGGTTTGAGTTTGCACAAAGATGTTTTGACCTTAAATGCCCAAAGTGACTTTCATGCTTCATGTTGGACTCACAAGTTTATCCATACCAAGTTTCAAGCCTTGATTCCAATCTTTGCCCAGTCAATTGGACAATTGACCTAGAAATCAACTGTATTGGGGAAAAAAATCAACTGTGGCCAATTGACAGTCAAACCTCATGATTTTTGACCCACATCAACATATTGAACTCATATGAACCATTTGGTCAAGTTTGGATCATAATTCCACAAGAAATTTGATCAGGTCACCAAAAGGGCAAAATGGTCATTTTTAAGGTTTTGACTGCACAAAGGCATTTTTTGACTGTTTGACCTAATCAATGGCAAATCAAGCTCACATATGGACTCAAGGACTCAATGGCATTGTATTTACCCATTCAACAAGTTCAAAAGATCCCAAATGCACAGGATTGACAGATGAATTTTTCAGTCAACTGATCAAAATTTGACTGTATACTGAAAAGTCAAACTTTGACTTTTTGGTCAAAATCAAGTGCCAAGATACATTTTTCATCAAGACATGTCAAATTATGAAACTTGTTCATCAAGAAACCCAAAATTGCAAATTAGGGTTTAAGATGAGAAAATTTCATGACTTAGAATTTTTCTAAGTTATGAAACTTCCTTATTTTTTCCTAACTTTGTCCCATTTTTTCACCAAGATGCAAATGGATTCAAACAAAACTCAAAACATGAAAGTTGTAGTCCATTGCAAAATCTACAACTTTGAATCAAAAAGTTTTCTCAAATGAAGCTTGTATCTCAAGTTATAATTTTTGGAATAAGGGTGCAAAACATTCTTAACTTAGAGAAATTTTGCCCTATTCTAGGCAGGATTTTTGTCCAACTTCTTGGCCATTTTTCACATGGTTCCACTTGGAGTTTCAATTTTCATTACAAATATGGATTGTAGTACCCATTCCAAGCTTTCCAAATTGTCCAAGAACTCATTAAACACCCTTGTGGTTAGGGAGAATCGAATTTGCAAAGTTGGGCAAAATTCACTTTTGTTCATGGCCAAATGCATGTTCATACAAGTTCCATTTTGAAATCAGCATGCTTGGTACTTGCTTGAAGGCCTCTAAACCAAGTTTGAACTCCATAATTAAATGCCTAACCTTTGTGTTCAAGCATTGTTTTATGCATTTAGTCATTACACAAAGAACTAATCCATAACTAGAAAGAGATACAAAAGAGATACAACACTCACTTCCTGCAAGCATAAGCCTAAGCAAACTTTGTTCTCATCTTACATACACCCTAACTGACCAAAAACACGATTCCTTCATCCTCAATCCATCCTCATACCCAAAATCACAGTTTGTCTGCAAAACAGAGTGCCTGCTACAGATTGAGTTCCACAATCTATTCCATTCGTGCACTTTGGCTAAAAACCTTTCAAACACATTCCATATCATCCACACAAACTATCCCAAGCATTAAATCCAAGCTGTTACATCCCTAACATCACTTGCCATTTTCAGTTTTCAGCTTTGCAGGTGGACTTCCATAGCACGATTTAGAGTGATTCAAAGCAAGCTAGGTGTTGGAGAAGCATCCTTGGACTTCAGGCAAGCTGTACCAAAGCTCAAACTCCATTGAAGATACCTACATTGCTCTGTTCAAGTCAAGCTAAAACAGGTAAAACCATGGACTTCTATCTCTCAATCTAGGAAGAGTTAGGCTTAGATTTGTGAATGAAACATGCTCTACTCATAGCCCTGAAGCCATACATATGATTACTTTTCATTTATATTATGCGTGCTGTGAGAATTTTGGCCATGAGCATTGAAGAAAAATTAGGTCAGAAATTGGGGATGAAGAAATTCTCCCTCATTTCTTAGAGTTAGGTCAAGTGTTTTATATGTCTGAATTCGTCTCTTCATGCTCTATAATGTTTGTGTTATGAGTTTTTGTTAAAAGTCAAAGAATCAGGAGATGAGGATTGCATAGGAGGAGCGCGCGTTTTTCTGTTTGAACATTGCTGGAGGTTGAAGACAAAGCTTGCTTGGGCTGGGCTTGAGTCAGCTTGCTGCTTGCACCCCCTTTTCCAATTTACACCCCCTTGGCCCATTGTGTGATATATTGATCATTTTTGTTTTTTTTTTTCTTTTTGATTCTGACTTATTATTTTTTGCTCAAATATAAAAAATATAAAAAATATTTTTCCACCCTTTTTTGCATTTATTTGGCATTTATTTGTTTTATTTAATATGTGTATGTAAATAAATATAAAAATCTTTTATTTAAAACCCTAAAAATAATACAAAAATAAATATTTTTCAGTTATTATTTTTTTGTTTACATTTTGAAAACATTTTCTAAAATATACTTTTTTTGTAAATAATTAATATTTTTATTCTTGTATATATTTAGTATATTTAATATAATATATAAATACTTGTATATTTTATTAGATATTTAGGACAAAAATATAGAAATTGTACATTTTTATTTTTATTAATATGTGACACTAAAAAAAAATACTTTTTTTTACAATATACTTCTTTTCATTTTTTGTATAAATTAATTAACAAATATTGTAAATAAATACCATTTTATTCAAAAACTAGGGCTTTGCCCTAAAAAACCAAAATATTCAAAATTTGACCTTTTTATTTTTGTTTATATTTCAAATGAAAAAATACTTTCACATACATAAAAAATCTTTTTGTGCATAATACATTTTGCATATTTATTGTATTTATTTTAATATTGTACATTTAAAATATTTGTATATTCGATATGGATGTAATAGTTTAGATTTAATTCCTTGTCAAATATCCCCCCATTCAAACATTTGTTGCCCCATCCCCATAATCATGTTGTAATAATTTAAGACTTTAAATTTCCGCATTTAAAAGCTTTCAAAATTATGCCATGATAGACCTAGGGTTTGTATGCAAATAAAATAACAAGTAGCTTGACTAATACAAAGACAAAAAAAAGCATGAAAATGGACAATACAATGCACACTTGCACCCTTAGGGTTACTCCACTTGTTGCCTTCAAAAAATGGACCATGTTGCATGTTGAGTGTCTTTGGCAAAACAAAAACAAATCAAATGATCATAGTCCCTCGATGACGCTTTCTCAAGTTTCCTACAAAATGATCAAGTCCCTTAAAGAAAAAATTGCCAAAGGTACTTGACACTATTGCATTCATGGTCCAAACGATGACCCGCACCCGTCCCGTTAACATCCTAACACAAGATTGTCCACCAAATACAATGGTGGAACAATACTGTTAAAAGGGTTAAAACATAGGAAAGATCTTTGAGAAATTTAGGGTAGATAGCTCTTGGTTACTTGACCAAACTTGCAAAACAATCCTTGCCTACTTTCAAAACACACTCCACAACACAACTTTCAAAACAATTTTCAAAAACATTGAAACATCTTTACAAAAAGACAAACACCTTTGTAAAACATTCGAGTAAAGAATTGTTACAATGGTTGCCTAAACAAGGCATCTTTTTCAAAACATTTTCAAAACCACACACACAAAGCACTATTTCAAACAATTGAAAAGCAAAGGCAAGTGATCTAAGCAAGTAACTAAGAGCCCATGGAAAACCATGGATAGAAAGGGTGCTAATACCTTCCCTTTCTATAATCTACTCCCCGAACCCAAGAAAACATCTCAAAGGTTTTTCCTGTGCTTTTTAACCTTTCCTTAGGATAAAATAAAAAGTCGGTGGCGACTCTTGCTCAACCGAAACATTTGCAAAAACAAACGTAAAACCCAAGTCAGTTCTCCCACCGTATCACAGAAATGGCGACTCTGCTGGGGACTATTTTAAAAGTGGAGTAACCTTAGGGCTTAGATCACCCTTTTGCATGACTAATTGTTTGCTTTGATTGCTTTACATTTTGGTTCTCTTGTTTGGGCTTGAAATCCTACACCCGGATTTGGGGAAACATTCATAGATAGCAATACGTTGTGGAAATTGTGCGGGGTATACCGACACGGTTGAAGCAATAGCTATATTAGTGCGACATATTTGTGAGTACCGGTAACCCTTGAGTTCAATCAAGGAGAGTACGGGGCCACTGAGTGATGTCACTAAGCACTAATGACCTAGAACCTTACTTGACCATCTTGGCCTTTTATTAGGGGTAGTGAGATGACCGGCTTTGGTGCAGTCCGAAGTTGGTAGATACTCGATACTACACTCATTGAGGGTTGTTTTCTTGGAATATTTTGGTCGCTAGTTAAGTGCTAAACCAAAACAATGAACATAGAAAACAATTCAATGATATTGAGCTCCTTAGAACCCGGTTACTATTTATAGGACAGGTTTTTAAGCCAACTACACTCAAGAGGGTACTTACCTATGAAACCTCATGCAAGCCTGAAACTAGGGTTTTGTGTGACTTGCTTGTACATATGTTTGTCCATACATCATGAACATCATAAAGCATCATATGCATCCACTAACCATTTCAAGGGTTTGGATCTTTATCTTTGTTCTTGTTTTGTAGGTCATGGAAATTCTTCGCAGGAAAACTATCCAAGTCAACCTTGTGAGAATCCCTCCTCAACTCAAGGAGCTTACATCCAGAATTCCAGAAATCTCTCTCTTCAGTGAAAGACATGGTAGACTGCTCAGCCTAGTCAACATCAACATTGAAGAAGACATGGTGAAAGTGTTGTTCCAATTCTTTGACCCCCTTCACCACTGTTTCACATTCCCCGACTACCAATTGGTGCCTACTTTGGAGGAATTTTCTCAACTCCTGAGAATTCCTATTCTTAATCAACTACCCTACAACGGTACAGAAAAAGAACCAAAACCTGAAGATGTTGCTCAAGCACTACACTTGCAACCATCTGACATCAATGGGCATTGGGAAACTAGAAGTGGTGTCAAAGGCTTCTTGGCAAAATTCTTGTTTGAGAAGGAACAAGAGTGTTGGAACTCCTTGGATCTACAAGCCTTTGAAGAGATTGTGGCACTCCTCATTTATAGGTTGGTTTTGTTCCCAAATCCTGACCAACTTATATATGTCAATGCTGTCAAGATTTTCCTATCCAGGAATCCCATACCTACATTGCTTGGGGACATCCTCCCCTCATTTTACACACGAACAATGAGGAAGAGAGGTGTTCTCATGTGCTGTACTCCTCTCCTTGCAAGGTGGTTTATTTCTCACCTTCCACAATCTATTTTGAGGAATGAGCAAGGCTTAAGGTGGTCACAATGATTGATGACCCTCACACATTCTGATGTACATTGGTGTTCTCGGTCCAGAGAAAATGTCATCATCATCGATCATTGTGGTGAGTTCCCTAATGTTCCATTACTTGGCATTAGAGGGGGCATTACCTACAACCCTTGTCTAGCTTTGAGACAATTTGGATACGCACGGAGGGATGGCCCTCATGACATGCTGATTCCTGACCTAGTTTTTGACTTCGACGACGATGCGCAAGGACTTCGCCAAAGATTCATCAGAGCTTGGAGGATGCCTAACAAGGTAGATAGCAAGACACTGGGGCACAATAACTCCATCCCTCTTGAGCCTTACCTCAAGTGGGTACGAACCCGCGCCCAGAGTCTTATGATGTCTTACCCCCATATTCTCCCTTTGATTAAAGAGCCTGTTAAGGAAGGAGAGGTTCCCTACACCATCCTACATCCTGACATGCCAACATCATGGGAGGAAATGCAGAAGAGTTGGATCCAACTCAAGGAAGAAAGGGATACTTTTGAAGCCAGCTTCTACGCCAGTGAGAAGAAGGTTTTGGAGCTTACCCGCCGACTTCACGAGGAGGAGACCCTCAACACCTACATCGCACCAAAGAGGATGCGCAACGTCTTTTTACCTTAAGAAGCTTTTGTAATATTTGGCCCATGGGGCATTTATGTACTGACAAAATTTCTTCTTATTAATATGACGTGTGTTCTTTTTGTCTGCAACAATTTTGAATTTCTAAATCCTTGAATGCATTGTATGAACAAACATATCATTCATCATATGCAAAAGCAGGTCTTCACACCAAGTTTCCTTATCTTTCTGCTGTTTATTTCAGTAAGATGGATCTTGAACAGATGGTCAAAGATCTGCAGGCACAAAACTCGCAGTTTCAACAGCTCCTAATGACCTTAGCAAAGGGTCAGGAGGATCTTAAAGCACTGTTAGGGAACAAAGAGCAAGAAAAAGGAAAAAAGAAGAAGAAAAGAGTTGGGGTAGCTACACTGGGAAGAAGATTTGAGAATTAAGCTAGGAGAGTTCTCGAATTCCCCTCCACATCTGATGAGGGGACCGACAAAGGAAAAGGGGCTGCATTACCTTCTGAGTCCGAGGCTGAAGAGGAAGAGGTTGAGGAAGATGAAGACTACTCAGAGCAGCAATACCCGCCAGCGGACGACAAATACAAAAACCTGGAGGATAGACTGGCAGCTATGGAGCTGCAAAGGGTTCCTGGGTTAGATTTTGAAGAATTGGGATTGATTGCTGGGATTGTGATCCCTCCAAAGTTTAAGGTGCCAATTTTTGCAAAATATGACGGGCTGTCTTGCCCGAAGATGCACCTGAGGTCATATGTCAGAAGAATTTAACCTCATACATCCGACAGAAATCTTTGGGTACACTTCTTTCAGGACAGCTTGTCCGGTACACAACTAGACTGGTTTTACCAACTTGAGAGGTCAGAAGTGCATAACTGGGAAGACTTGGCAGCTGCCTTTTATCGCCAATATCAATATAACACTGACTTGGCGCTAACCCGTACCCAGCTACAAAGTATGGGGATGGCCTCAAATGAGGGATTCAAAGAATACGCCCAGAAATGGCGCGACTTGGCCGGAAGAGTGCAGCCACCTCTTTCAGATAGGGAACTAGTTGACATGTTCTTGGGGACCCTATCTGGCCCGTTCTTCAACCATTTGATCGGGAGCTCTTCCGCGGGGTTTACTGAATTGATTCTGACTGGCGAACAGGTGGAAGCTGGTATTAAGAGTGGAAAGATTCAAAGGGATGCCTCTGCCTCCACAACTGTTAAGAAATCATTTTCGGCAAAGAAGGAAGCAGCTGTTGTGTACTCTCAAAAAGGATCGGGAAGAACTGAGCGTCGGTCGACTGTGGGGGCCGTGATGATTCAAAATTCATCAAATGATCAGCCTCGTAACAATCAGTCCAGACCTAAACAGCAATAGGGAGAACAGCCATAACGACAATTCACCCGCATCAATATGACGCCTGCACAAGTTCTTCCCCATTTGTTGAAGCTGAATCTCGCCAATATCAAAGAGGCACCAAAAAATGTGAATACAACTTCCCTGCATTATCATCCCAATGCTAAATGTGCCTATCATTCTGACAGCATCGGACATGACACCAACGATTGTTGGGTGCTTAAGCATAAAATTCAAGACTTGATAGATGCAAAAGAGGTTGAGTGTGACGCTCCAGAGAAGCCGAATGTAATATCCGCTCCGATGCCAAAGCATGGTCGCAATGTCCATGCTATTGAAGAAGATCTGTATGTTGCCGCTGTTGATGATCTGGTAACTCCACTACTAACAATCAAGTTGAATCTGTTGAAAGCTGGGATTTTCCCAGGATGTAAAGAAGATTGCTACTGTTGTTCCTCCCTACCAATCGACTGTCCATTACTGAAGATAGGCATCCAAGGCCTAATGGACAGCCAACAAATTCTTTTCGAAAAGATTCCTGCTACTCCAACCCCTATCGAAGATGTTTCAATAATCACCATTTCCACCAATCTTTCCAAGGTCCCTAAAAAGCCTGTTAAGATTACATCCGCTACGAAGTTTGTTCCTCTGAAAATAACCATGCCTGGGCCTGTCCCCTACAAATCTGACAAATTGATACCGTGGAATTATGGTGGAGAAATATACTACCACTATGTTAAACAAGTTGAGATAACTGAAGAGAGATCTGACGAAGAAACTACCGACATTGGAAACATTGCCGGTACGAGCAATATTACCCGAAGTGGGAGAATTTTCTCTCCAGAGATTGCCCCTCCAAAGGCAATCTTTGGACCCTCAGCTGCTGCCAAGGTTACTCCTGCACCGATAAAACTTTCTGCAAGAACTCCGTTAATTGAAGAAGCTGTTACTCCTGTAGTTGTCCCTCCTACTTCTACTGATAAGGGGAAAGGGATCCAAGATGAGCTCGTCAGGACGAGGGCTCAGCCATTGGTCATCCCCGAAACCTCTAAGAAAGAAATGGAGGAGATTCTGAAAATAATTAAGAAGAGTGATTATGACGTGGTGGAGCAACTGGGGAAAACCCCCTCGAAGATCTCCATGTTAGCATTGCTGCTTTGTTCGGAGGCTCATGCCAAAGCTTTGATAAGGTTTCTGAAGACAGCCCATGTGCCCCAGGAAACCTCAGCCGATCAATTCTAGGATTGTGTAGCCAGCCTTACTGCCGATAACGGTCTGGGTTTCTCTGATGCTGACCTAACTCCGAAAGGAAGAAAGCACAATGACGCATTGCATGTGTTAGTTGAATGCCGAGGAACCACTCTCGCCCATGTCTTGGTCGACACTGGTTCTTCTCTAAACGTGCTGCCTAAGAAAGCTCTGGACCGATTGGATTGCGAAGGCTTGGAGCTGAAACCAAGTAATATCATTGTTAGGGCCTTTGACGGGTCTAAAAGAATGGTGCATGGGGAGGTCGACATTCCCATCAAGGTAGGCACTGAAGTTTTCCACTCAACATTCTATGTGATGGACATCCGCCCATCATACTCTTGCTTGCTAGGGAGGCCATGGATACATAATGTTGGGGCAGTCACTTCCTCCCTGCATCAAATGTTGAAATACCCTGTCAAAGGAAAAATCATAACTGTACACGGTGAAGAGGAATACATGATCATTCATCTGAACTCCTTTAGGTATGTGGAAGTGGAGGGAGAATTCATTGAAACACCGTTCCAACACTTCGAGGAAATTGCTCCCGAGGTTGCAGTAGCAAAGACAGTAGCTGAGGTACCCAAGCAGGTGGCCAGGATGGCATCTCTAAAAGACACAAAGGTTGCAATGAAGGAGGGGAAGAGCTCAACATGGGGTCAGTTGCCTGACTTTCCCCACAAGACAAACAAGTTTGGGTTGGGATTTACCGCTGCGGGGCAAAAAGCTATGCGTCGCTCAAAAATTGAAAGAAAACCCATCAAGATTTCTCCTCATGGAATCAATGCTTTGGAAGACGAAGACGAAGAGGGTAACTTTGAAGGCTGGATCTTCCCAACCATCGAAGGGGGACTACACAACTGGGAGGCGAAAGACTTCGTTCCCATTACTTTCATTAATCAGTATTTTATCTTTCGAACATTTCCTGTTGGTCTGTAATAATTACTTTTAAACAATGTGCACACTATTTTTCACCTCATGCCTTGCCTGGGGCATGTAGGTCCATTTGTAAGGGTTTTGATTCTCTTCATATTCATATGCCATGTTTAATGATTCATTGGACGTTTTTCATTGGTAAACTGTTGTGTTCATTTTCTTCCCTTTTTGCATTTTTGTTTGTTTAAGGATGGATATCCCTTACACACACCCACACTCACAAATGCAGGTACCCATCCACTCTGGATTCTATGGGTGACTATTCTATTGTACCCTTCAATAATTCTGAAGATTTGGTCAATTAGGCTGAGTATGAAGATGACGAAGATTGTGAAGTACCAGGAGAGCTAGCCAGACTTCTACAACAGGAAGAGAGGGCCATCTTACCTCACAAAGAGTTGTTGGAAACAGTCAACTTAGGAACAGAGGAAGACCGGAAGGAAGTACAAGTGGGTGCCAATCTAGAACCAAGTGTCAAGGAGCGCTTAATACAACTGTTGAATGAATATGTTGAAATCTTTTCCTGGTCTTATGAAGACATGCCGGGTTTAGACACAGATATCGTGGTTCACCGTCTCCCTACAAGAGAGGATTGTCCACCGATCAAGCAAAAAGTCCGCCGAATGAGGCCCGACATGTCTGAGAAGATTAAAGCTGAAGTAATGAAGCAATTCAACGCTGGCTTTCTGGCTGTTACATCCTATCCACAACGGGTTGCTAACATTGTGCCAGTACCTAAAAAAGACGGCAAGGTCAGAATGTGTGTGGACTACCGGGATTTGAACAGGGCTAGCCCTAAAGATGATTTTCCGCTGCCACATATTGACATCTTGATTGACAACACAACTCAGCACAAGGTGTTTTCCCTCATGGACGGATTCTCGGGCTACAACCAGATCAAAATGGCCCCCAAGGACATGGAGAAAACAACCTTTGTTACACAATGGGGTACCTTCTGCTACAAGGTGATGCCGTTCGGACTGAAGAACGCAGGGGCAACTTATCAACGCGCCATGATAGCTTTATTTCATGATATGATACATCATGAGATCGAAGTTTACGTAGACGACATGATAGCTCGATCACAAACGAAAGAGGAACACCTTGAATATTTGCAAAAGCTGTTTGCCAGGTTAAAGGAATATAAACTCACGCTGAATCCAAGTAAGTGCACTTTTGGAGTTAGGTCTGGTAAACTTCTAGGATTTATTGTCAGCAACAAAGGCATTGAGGTCGATCCAGCAAAAGTAAAGGCTATACAAGAAATGCCTTCCCCCCGTACTGAAAAGGAGGTTAGAGGGTTCTTGGGGCGCTTGAACTATATTGCCAGATTCATCTCTCATATGACGTCTACCTGTGAGCCAATTTTCAAACTATTGAAGAAAGATCAGGTAGTCGAATGGAACGACGATTGCCAAGTTGCTTTTGATAAGATCAAGGAGTATTTGCTAGAACCTCATATTCTGATGCCACCCGTCGAAGGAAGGCCGCTGATCATGTATCTGACTGTTTTGGACAACTCAATGGGGTGCGTACTGGGCCAGCATGACGAGTCTGGTCGAAAAGAGCATGCCATTTATTACCTTAGCAAAAAGTTTACCGACTGTGAGACTCTCTACTCACTGCTCGAGAAAACTTGCTGCGCTTTGGTATGGGCTGCTCGCCGACTAAGACAGTATATGTTGACTCATACCACTCTGTTGATTTCCAAAATGGATCCTATCAAGTATATCTTCGAGAAGCCTGCTTTATCTGGAAGAATCGCTAGATGGCAAATGATCCTGACTGAGTATGACATCTAGTATACTACCCAAAAAGCTATAAAAGGGAGTGTACTAGCTGACCATCTAGCTCATCAAGCTATCGAAGATTATCAATCCATGAGATTCGACTTCCCGGACGAGGACATCATGAATTTGGACAACATTAAAGGTAACGGACCGTATGACGGACCTGAAAATGGATCCCGATGGACCCTGTACTTTGATGGTGCTTCGAATGCACTTGGAAACGGTATCGATGCGGTACTCATTTCCCCAGAGGGTTTCCATACACCTTTCACGGCCCGACTTTGTTTCAGCTGTACCAACAACATGGCCGAATATGAAGCTTGCATCTTTGGTCTCAAGGCTGCTATAGACTTGGGGATCAAATCTTTGGTCGTATTTGGGGACTCGGCTTTGGTTATCAGTCAAATCAAAGGAGAGTGAGATACCAAACATCCTAATCTTATCCCATACAAAGAACACATCCTGACATTGTTGCCTCATTTCGAGCAGATCACCTTCGAGTATTTCCCGCGAGAAGAAAATCAGCTAGCAGATGCTCTGGCAACAATGTCCTCCATGTTTAAACTTAACTGGGATAACGAGGCTCCCCAAATCACCATCGAGCGAATGGATGAACCTGCGCATTGTCATGAGATTAATACCGAAGAAGTAGTGGAACAACCCTGGTTTCACGAAATCAAAAGGTATCTCCAGACTAGAGAATATTTCGAAGGAGCTTCCGTAAATGACAAAAAGTTCCTAAGGAAATTTGCTGCCAAGTTCTTCCTGAGCAACGACATCCTCTATAAACGCAGCCATGATTGTGTTTTACTCCGATGTGTAGACAAAGCTGAAGCAGAGTTGATCATGACTGAGATACATAGTGGCACGTTTGGCACCCACTTGAGCGGACATACGATGGCTAAGAAGATTCTAAGGACAGGCTATTACTGGTCTACCATGGAAGCTGACTGCCATCAACATTCCCGTACTTGCCACAAATGTCAAGTCTACGCTGACAAGATTCATATTCCTCCTGTTCCTCTCAACATTCTGACAGCTCCTTGGCCATTCGCAATGTGGGGCATTGACATGATTGGAGAGATCAAGCCCACGGCATCCAATGGACATCGCTTCATCCTGGTCGCCATTGACTATTTTACCAAATGGGTCGAAGCAGCTTCCTTCGCCTCTGTTACAAAAAATGTGGTTGCCCGCTTCATTAAGAAAAACCTCATATACCGGTATGGTGTCCCCGACAGGATCATTACAGACAACGGTACAAATTTGAATAATACTATGATCACCGCTCTATGCGAACAGTTCAAGATTTATCATCACAATTCATCTCCTTATCGGCCGAAGATGAACGGTGCTGGTGAAGCTGCAAACAAAAACATCAAGAAGATCATTCAGAAAATGACAGTCACCTACAAGGACTGGCATGAGATGTTACCGTTTGCTCTGCATGGATACCGTACCACGACACGTACTTCAACAGGGGCAACCCCATTTTCTTTGGTATATGGCATGGAAGCTGTCCTACCCATGGAAGTTCAGATTCCTTCTTTAAGGATTATGAAGGACGCTGGTTTGAATGAAGACGATTGGATTCAGACCCGACTTGATCAACTCAATTTGATCGACGAAAAATGACTCACTGCTGTTTGCCATGGTCAGACGTATCAAAAACGAATGATCAAGGCTTTTAACAAGAAAGTCAGACGTCAAGTATATCAAGTCGGAGATCTCGTAATCAAGCGGATTATCTTGCCGCAAAGTAATCCCAGGGGCAAATGGACTCCTACTTATAAAGGACCGTTTGTGATCAAGAGCATATTTTCTGGTGGTGCAATGATTCTGACCACCATGGACGGCGACGATTTGCCACACCCTGCGAACGCAGACATAGTCAAAAGATACTACGCTTAAAACAACCCGACAAGTCGAAAACCCGAAAGGGCGACTTGGGAAAAAATGGGCATCCCGGTGAATCGAAAACCCGAAAGGGAGGTTCAGGCAAAAATTAGGGATAAAACAAAAAAATATGTACACCCGGCAAGTCGAAAACCCGAAAGGGCGACTTGGGCAAAAAGGGGTTTCCCGGTGGATTGAAAACCCGAAAGGGCGATCCAGGCAAAAGTTAGGGAATTAAAGCGTATGACTATGTCTCGTCGGATCACTGTAAAGACAATCTCTTCATCAACCAACTCCAAGCTTCTGATCAATCCAGTCATCAGCAGACGAAGCAGCGAATGGACAAAATATTCAGAGTTGTGAAGGCTATAGCAGAATGGGACTCCCATGGAATTGTTACACATAGCCATCTTCCTTTTGTATAAAATTTTCAATATTTTACGACAACATCCTCTTACTAGGATGCCTGTCTCCTTTGTACAAAGATACTCATAGAAAGTTAATACAAATACTTTTCCAAATACAGAAATTTGCTTTATCTTCTTTTTGCTTTTTTACACTTATGTTTTATTTGAGAAACGTCCAATGTTTTGTTAAATAGGCATATGCATTTGAACATAATCATTTCCTTACAAATCAAGAAAGATGATTACTGACAGGTTGAAGGTACGGATAGATATCTTGATGCCCTTTCAGAAGGAATCCCTAGCAGAATTAAACTCCAAATTCCTCAACAAAGTCAAAATCCAGAACTTAATTCCCCAGACAGAGTTAAGCTTCAGGATCTTCAGCGGAACAGAAGCTTTCTCAAAAGTTGATTTCCCCAGCCAGAGAGCCTTCCAGAACTTAATTCCCCTCAGAGTTAAGTTTTAGTATCCCCAGTGGAGCCCTGAAATCTGAAAATCCTATCCCCAGTTGAAGTCAAAACTATCAATCCCCAGCAGAGCTAAAACTTCCAACTATCAGTGCCCAGCGGAACCAGACTAGTGAACCTTCTCCCCATAGAGATACTTCCCATCAGATTGAAGATTCTCAATTTTACTTCTCCGGCTTAAGCCTACCAGGTTCTGGACTCCCCAATAGAGATCATCAGAATTCTCATTCCCTACAAGTCACCAAGGAGTTCCAATCCCCAGCAGTGGTCCTAAGATCCCTCAACAATTGAAGATCTTGTTCCCCGAGTAGTCAGCAGTCAACAAGGATGTCTCATCTTCAACAACAAAAAATTCTTGCAATCCCCTACAGCAGTCAAGGATTCACTTTCCCTGGCAGAAGTCAAGATTCTATTATCTCCGACTATCCAGGATTCATCTATCCTCAGCAAGACAGCTCATCAGCTTACATGCGCATTCATTACATTCATATCATAAAACATTGATATAGCATATATTGCATCATACATTTCATGCAACATAACCTTGTGTTTCAGCTAATATTTTACCCTTTTCAGGATAAGATTATTCAACTTCAAGACTTCTGAAAACAGTTTACGGGTTCTCCAGACACGGATGTTAACCTATCGCTTGTTCAAATTCTTCAACTTCTGAAAACAGTTTACGGATTCTCCAAACACGGATGTTAATCTATCGCTTGTTCAGACTCAACTTTTGAAAATAGTTTACGGACGCTTCCCAACATGGATGCTGATCTATTGCTTATTCAACTTCAAGACTTCTGAAAACAGTTTACGGGTTCTCCAGACACGGATGTTAACCTATCGCTTGTTCATATTCTTCAACTTCTGAAAACAGTTTACGGATTCTCCAAACACGGATGTTAATCTATCGCTTGTTCAGACTCAACTTTTGAAAACAGTTTACGGACGCTTCCCAACATGGATGCTGCTCTATTGCTTATTCAACTCAAGACTTTTGAAAACAGTTTACGGGTTCTCCAGACACGGATGTTAACCTATCCTTGTTCAGATTCTTCAACTTCTGAAAACAGTTTACGGATTCTCCAAACACGGATGTTAATCTATCGCTTATTCAGACTCAACTTTTGAAAACAGTTTACGGACGCTTCCCAACATGGATGCTGATCTATTGCTTATTCAACTTCAAGACCTCTGAAAACAGTTTACGGACGCTTCCCAACATGGATGTTGCTCTATTGCTTATTCAACTCAAGACTTCTGAAAACAGTTTACGGGTTCTCCAGACACGGAGTCCGAGTTCAGAACTGGGTCACCATTGATGTTCCTTCTTGCATACATATTTCAAAGTAATTTGTTTTGTTAATCTGTTTCTTTCTTTTGAAAAGCTTTCACTCTGCCCAAGGTGAAAGTATTGTATGAGCTTATCTGTTTGCTTTGATTTTTAAGATCATTAATAAAAGTTGTCTTTGCTTCCAAAAATATGTCTTTATTTTATGCTTTTTCTTGGGAAATTGTAATAAAATAAAACCCTTTCAAAATAAATAATAACTGAAAATTAATCTGCATGATCACTTATTATATGTGTCAGTTTCTAAAAGCAATCATAAATCACATGTGCAGATTAATTAAAAAACCCGTTGAATACAATGACCCTGCACCCTCTCTCAACTTTGATTGTCCTGTGTTTGGGGCCGAAGAAGAAGATTATGATGAGATTCTAGAAGAGGTCTCACGGTTGCTTGAGCTCGAGGAAAATACCACTCAGCCATATAAAGAGCCTTTGGAAGTGGTTAATTTGGGTTCAGAAGAAGATCTGAAGGAAATTAAGATTGGAGCATCGTTGCATCCTGATGTAAAGAGAGGGTTGATTGAGCTATTGAAAGAGTATGTGGATATTTTTGCTTAGTCTTATCAAGATATGCCTGGTCTAGATACAGACATTGTTGAGCATCATTTACTGTTGAAGCCAGAGTGTCCGCCAGTTAAGCAAAAGCTGAGAAGAACACACCCAGATATGGCAGTAAAGATCAAAGAGGAGGTCCTAAAGCAGATTAATGCTGGTTTTCTTGTGACGTCAGAGTATCCTCAATGGATTGCCAATATTGTCCCAGTACCGAAAAAAGATGGAAAGGTCCGCATGTGCGTAGAATACAGAGATCTAAATAAAGCTAGTCCAAGAGATGATTTTCCATTGCCTCACATTGACATGTTAGTGGATAACACAACAAAATTCAAGGTATTATCGTTCATGGACGGTTTTTCCGGGTATAATCAAATAAGAATGACTCCAGAGGACATGGAAAAAACAATGTTTATCACACCCTGGGGAACATTCTGTTACAGAGTGATGCCCTTCGGGTTGAAGAACGCTGGTGCAACGTACCAGAGGGCTATGATAACCCTATTCCATGATCTGATGCACAAGGAAATTAAAGTATATGTTGATGATATGATTTCCAAATCCCAAACTAAAGAAGGGCATGTAAAAGATTTGTTGAAGTTGTTTCAGCGTTTGAGGAAGTATCGTCTCCGCCTGAATCCAAATAAATGCACCTTCGGAGTTAGATCGGGGAAATTGTTGGGTTTTATTGTTAGCCAGAAAGGAATTGAAGTTACCCTGATAAAGTCAGAGCAATTCAAGAAATGTCGGCACCAAGAACTGAAAAGCAAGTCAGGGGTTTCCTCGGGCGTTTGAATTATATCTCCAGATTTATTTCCCAAATGACTGCAAAGTGTGAACCGATCTTTAAGTTGTTAAGGAAAGATCAAGGTTGTGTGTGGACGGGTGACTGCCAAAGGGAATTTGAGAGTATTAAAGAGTATCTGCTTGAACCTCCTATCTTGCTCCCTCCCGTAGAAGGAAGGCCGTTGATTATGTATCTAACCGTGTTAGATAAATCCATGGGTTGTATTCTGGGACAACAGGATGAAACACGGAAGAAAGAGTTCGCCATTTATTATCTCAGCAAAAAGTTCACTGATTGTGAGTCGCGGTATTCCATGTTAGAAAAGACATGTTGTGCTTTGGCCTGGGCGGCAAAGCGTTTGCGGCAGTATATGTTGAATCATACCACTTGGTTGATCTCCAAAATGGATCCAATCAAGTATATTTTTGAGAAGCCTGCTCTTACTGGGAGAATTGCCCGCTGTCAGATGTTGTTATCTGAATACGATATTGAATACCGCACTCAAAAAGCTATAAAAAATAGTGTGTTGGCAGATTACCTTGCTCACCAGCCGGTGGAAGATCATCAGTTTGCAGAGTATGAATTCCCCGATAAGGATGTGATGTTCCTGAAAGTGAAAGATTGTGATGAACCATTGCCTGAGGAAGGCCCTAACCCTGAATCTCGTTGGAGTATGGTATTTGATGGAGCGGTGAATGCTTATGGTAAAGGAATTGGTGTTGTGATCGTCACTCCTCATGGATCACACATTCCTTTTACTGCAAGATTAACATTTGATTGCACTAATAATATGACGGAATATGAGGCTTGCATCATGGGTCTCGAATAAGCTATTGATCTCAAAATCAAAATTCTAGATGTGTATGGTAATTCAGCTTTGGTAATAAATCAGATTAAAGGAGAATGGGATACTCGTCACCCTGGCTTGATCCCTTACAAAGATTATGCTAGAAGATTACTACCCTTCTTCAATAAAGTTGAATTCCATCACATTCCTAGAGATGAAAATCAAATGGCGGATGCTCTGGCAACTCTGGCTTCCATGTATTAAGTGAATACTTGGAATGATATACCCCGTATTACAGTTCGACGGCTGGATAGGCCCGTTCATGTGTTTACAACAGAGAAGGTAGCAGATGAAAAACCCTGGTATTATGACATCCAGCATTTTCTTCAGACTCAGGAATACCCGATTGGTGCGTCGAGGAAAGATAGAAAGACACTGAGAAGATTGGCAGGCAGTTTCTTCCTCAGTGAGAATGTGTTATACAAGAGAAATTTTGACATGGTCTTGCCAAATGCGTGGATAGACATGAAGCAGACATGTTGATGCATGAGATTCATGAAGGTTCCTTTGGCACTCATGCTAATGGGCATTCGATGTCTAAAAAGATGCTAAGGGCATGTTACTATTGGTTGACAATGGAATCTGATTGTTGCAAATTTTCAAAGAAGTGCTATAAATGCCAAATTTATGCAGATAAGATCCATGTGCCTCTGACACTTCTCAATGTAATTTCCTCCCCATGGCCTTTCTCTATGTGGGGTATTGACATGATCGGGATGATAGAACCCAAAGCTTCGAATGGACACCGTTTCATCTTGGTAGCAATTGACTACTTTACCAAATGGGTAGAGGCTGCTTCTTATGCTAATGTTACCAAACAGGTGGTTGTGCGTTTCATCAAAAACAATCTTATATGCCGATATGGTGTGCCGAGTAGAATCATCACTGACAATGGCTCAAATTTGAATAACAAGATGATGACAGAACTGTGTGAAGAATTCAAGATTGTCCATCACAATTCGTCTCCATACAGGCCAAAGATGAATGGGGCCGTTGAAGCTGCTAATAAGAATATCAAGAGAATTATCCAAAAGATGGTTGTTACTTATAAGGATTGGCATGAAATACTCCCCTTTGCTCTGCATGGATATCGAACATCTGTCCGCACTTCAACAAGAGCAACCCCGTTTTCCCTGGTGTATGGAATGGAAGCTGTACTCCCAATTGAGGTTGAGATTCCCTCGTTGCGTGTGATAATGGAAGCCAAGTTGACGGAGGCTGAATGGGTCCAGAACAGGTTTGACCAATTGAATTTGATTGAAGAGAAGAGAATGATAGCTTTGTGTCATGGGCAATTATATTAGAAAAGAATGAAGAAAGCATTTGATAAAAAGGTCAAACCTCGTGAATTCATGGAAGGCGACCTCGTGCTCAGGAAGATCATGTCTTTCAACACTGATTCTAGGGGCAAGTGGACTCCCAATTTTGAAGGCCCGTATGTTGTCAAGAAAACCTTCTCTGGTGGTACATTAATTCTTGAAACTATGGATGGCGAGGAGTTCCCACGTTCCATGAATGCTGACGCAGCCAAGAAATACTTTGCCTAAAGAAATAAAAGAACAGCTTGCTAAGTTGAAAACCCCAAAGGGCGGCTTAGGAAAGAAAGGAGCGTCTCGGTAGGCTGAAAACCTTAAAGGGCGGTCTAGGCAAAAATTAGAGACATAAACAGAATGAATTTCCCGCTAAGTTGAAAACCCACAAGGGCAGTGTTGTAGACTCTTGGAACTCAAGATCAAGTTAGGGTTTGCTCTGCTCAAGACTCCTCCTTGCACTGTTGACCCAAATTAGGGTTTGAGTTTGCACAAAGATGTTTTGACCTAAAATGCCCAAAGTGACTTTCATGCTTCATGTTGGACTCACAAGTTTATCCATACCAAGTTTCAAGCCTTGATTCCAATCTTTGCCCAATCAATTGGACAGTTGACCTAGAAATCAACTGTATTGGGGGAAAAGTCAACTGTGGCCAATTGACAGTCAAACCTCATGATTTTTGACCCACATCAACATAATGAACTCATATGAACCATTTGGTCAAGTTTGGATCATAATTCCACAAGAAATTTGATCAGGTCACCAAAAGGGCAAAATGGTCATTTTTAGGGTTTTGACTACACAAAGGCATTTTTTGACTGTTTGACCTAATCAATGGCAAATAAAGCTCACATATGGACTCAAGGACTCAATGGCATTGTCTTGACCCATTCAACAAGTTCAAAAGATCCCAAATGCACAGGATTGACAGATGAATTTTTCAGTCAACTGATCAAAATTTGACTGTATACTGAAAAGTCAAACTTTGACTTTTTGGTCAAAATCAAGTGCCAAGATCCATTTTTCATCAAGACATGTCAAATTATGAAACTTGTTCATCAAGAAACCCAAAATTGCAAATTAGGGTTTAAGATGAGAAAATTTCATAACTTAGAATTTTTCTAAGTTATGAAACTTCCTTATTTTTTCCTAACTTTGTCCCATTTTTTCACCAATATGAAAGTGGATTCAAACAAATCTCAAAACATGAAAGTTGTAGTCCATTGCAAAATCTATAACTTTGATTCACAAAGTTTTCTCAAAGGAAGCTTGTATCTCAAGTTATGATTTTTGGAATAAGGGTGCAAAACATTCTTAACTTAGAGAAATTTTGCCCTATTCTAGGCAGGATTTTTGTCCAACTTCTTGGCCATTTTTCACATGGTTCCACTTTGAGTTTCAATTTTCATTACAAATATGGATTGTAGTACCCATTCCAAGCTTTCCAAATTGTCCAAGAACTCATCAAACACAGTTGTGGTTAGGGAGAATCGAATTTGCAAAGTTGGGCAAAATTCACTTTTGTTCATGGCCAAATGCATGTTCATACAAGTTCCATTTTGAAATCAGCATGCTTGGTACTTGCTTGCTGGCCTCTAAACCAAGTTTGCACTCCATAATTAAATGCCTAACCTTTGTGTTCAAGCATTGTTTTGTGCATTTAGTCATTACACAAAGAACTAATCCATAACTAGAAAAAGCAACTTTGCCATTTTTGAAAAGTAATGCTTTATGTCAAATTCTGAATCTTTGAAGTACAAGCCAAATCTTTGAGGAAAGAGTTTGTAAGAAAATCCCACTGATCAAGAACAAAGGGTGCAGCATAGATAGAGAGGTTATACAGGCCTGCATAAGGACTTAAACTTACTTACTTCAAAAAGAAGCAAATTTGCAAAAGAGATACAACACTCACTTCCTGCAAGCATAAGCCTAAGAAAACTTTGTTCTCATCTTACATACACCCTAACTGACCAAAAACACGATTCCTTCATCCTCAATCCATCCTCATACCCAAAATCACAGTTTTTCTGCAAAACAGAGTGCCTGCTACAGATTGAGTTCCACAATCTATTCCATTCGTGCACTTTGGCTAAAAACCTTTCAAACACATTCCATATCATCCACACAAACTATCCCAAGCATTAAATCCAAGCTGTAACATCCCTAACATCACTTGCCATTTTCAGTTTTCAGCTTTGCAGGTGGACTTCCATAGCACGATTCAGAGTGATTCAAAGTAAGCTAGGTGTTGGAGAAGCATCCTTGGACTTCAGGCAAGCTGTACCAAAGCTCAAAATCCATTGAAGATACCTACATTGCTCTGTTCAAGTTAAGCTGAAACAGGTAAAACCATGGACTTCTATCTCTCAATCTAGGAAGAGTTAGGCTTAGGTTTGTGAATGAAACATGCTCTACTCATAGCCCTGAAGCCATACATATGATTACTTTTCATTTATATTATGCGTGCTGTGAGAATATTGGCCATGAGCATTGAAGAAAAATTAGGTCAGAAATTGGGGATGAAGAAATTCTCCCTCGTTTCATAGAGTTAGGTCAAGTGTTTTATATGTCTGAATTCGTCTCTTCATGCTCTATAATGTTTGTGTTATGAGTTTTTGTTAAAAGTCAAAGAATCAGGAGATGAGGATTGCATAGGAGGCGCACGCGTTTTTCTGTTTGAACATTGTTGGAGGTTGAAGACAAAGCTGGCTTGGGCTGGGCCTGAGTCAGCTTGCTGCTTGCACCCTCTTTTCCAATTTACACCCCCTTGGCCCATTGTGTGATATATTGATCATTTTTGTTTTTTTTTTTTTGATTCTGACTTATTATTTTTTGCTCAAATATAAAAAATATAAAAAATATTTTTCCACCCTTTTTTGCATTTATTTGGCATTTATTTGTTTTATTTAATATGTGTATGTAAATAAATATAAAAACCTTTTATTTAAAACCCTAAAAATAATACAAAAAATAAATATTTTTCAGTTATTATTTTTTTGTTTACATTTTGAAAACATTTTCTAAAATATACTTTTTTTGTAAATAATTAATATTTGTATTCTTGTATATATTTAGTATATTTAATATAATATATAAATACTTGTATATTTTATTAGATATTTAGGACAAAAATATAGAAATTGTACATTTTTATTTTTATTAATATATGACACTAAAAAAAAAAACTTTTTTTTACAATATACTTCTTTTCATTTTTTGTATAAATTAATTAACAAATATTGTAAATAAATACCATTTTATTCAAAAACTAGGGCTTTGCCCTAAAAAACTAAAATATTCAAAATTTGACATTTTTATTTTTGTTTATATTTCACATGAAAAAATACTTTCACATACATAAAAAATCTTTTTGTGCATAATACATTTTGCATATTTATTGTATTAATTTTAATATTGTACATTTAAAATATTTGTATATTCTATATGGATGTAATAGTTTAGATTTAATTCCTTGTCAAATATTCCCCCATTCAAACATTTGTACCCCCATCCCCATAATCATGTTGTAATAATTTAGGACTTTAAATTTCCGCATTTAAAAGCTTTCAAAATTATGCCATGATAGACCTAGGGTTTGTATGCAAATAAAATAACAAGTAGCTTGACTAATACAAAGACAAAAAAAAGCATGAAAATGGACAATACAATGCACACTTGCACCCTTAGGGTTACTCCACTTGTTGCCTTCAAAAAATGGGCCATGTTGCATGTTGAGTGTCTTTGGCAAAACAAAAACAAATCAAATGATCATAGTCCCTCGATGACGCTTTCTCAAGTTGCCTAAAAAATGATCAAGTCCCTTGAAGAAAAAATTGCCAAAGGTACTTGACACTATTGCATTCATGGTCCAAACGATGACCCGCGCCCGTCCCGTTAACATCCTAACACAAGATTGTCCACCAAATACAATGGTGGAACAATACTGTTAAAAGGGTTAAAACATAGGAAAGATCTTTGAGAAATTTAGGGTAGATAGCTCTTGGTTACTTGACCAAACTTGCAAAAAAATCCTTGCCTACTTTCAAAACACACTCCACAACACAACTTTCAAAACAATTTTCAAAAACATTGAAACATCTTTTCAAAAAGACAAACACATTTGTAAAACATTCGAGTAAAGAATTGTTACAATGGTTGCCTAGACAAGGCATCTTTTTCAAAACATTTCCAAAACCACACACACAAAGCACTATTTCAAACAATTGAAAAGCGAAGGCAAGTGATCTAAGCAAGTAACTAAGAGCCCATGGATAACCATGGATAGAAAGGGTGCTAATACCTTCCCTTTCTATAATCTACTCCCCGAACCCAAGAAAACATCTCAAAGGTTTTTCCTGTGCTTTTTAACCTTTCCTTAGGATAAAATAAAAATTCGGTGGCGACTCTTGCTCAACTGAAACATTTGCGAAAACAAACACAAAACCCAAGTCAGTTCTCCCACCGTATCACAGGCAGCTTAGGCAAAAGTTAGGGACTTTTCTTGGCAAGTAACTACGTCAGACAAGACTTGATCATTGAAGCAACAATCTTCTCGGATCCTCACCATACTTCAACAAAAGCTGCTGCTCAGGATTTCAAAATTTGTTAGGGAGAATAGTGCTCATTGTATCTCAATGTATCTTTTCCATTATATATTACCATTTCTCAAACTTTGTAATCATCCATGGAGTCTCGCCATTTGCAGACTACCATTCTATTAATAAAATTCGAGCTTTTGCCCAATTCCTTGTGTTCTTATTTTATTCAGCTTGCAAAGACTCCATTTATTACTGATAATAACTTTCAAAGCAAAAAGATTAAAAAGAAAAATTGACTTTTTAAAAAGAAAGACATCTTTACAATTCAATTTACTTTGGGATTTGTGATGAAACAATGACAACAAAAATGGCGATCCTAGGAATGAACAAACTCTGGTTGTTTTAAGAAGTTTTACTTCCTTCATGAAGGTTTTACTCAGGTCATCTTGTTGGTGTGCATAATCTTTGTGTGTTTCTCAGATAGTTAAAGACGATACCAGTTGGTGCAAAGTACAGTGTTGGGTTTGTGATCCCCTCATCCCCGGCCAAGTCTTGGTTCGCTTTCGATTTTGGGTTTGCATGGTCAGAAGCCTCCGTCCCAAGATTCCCCAGCGAAGTTTTACCATATGATGAAAGGAAGACTATACCAGGGCATCTTTTGTTGGAGTAGGTTTGTATGATATGAAGACTCAATCCAATATTCTCTAGTGAAGGCCTTGTTTATTTGATAGAAGTCCTTTCTCCCCAAAGAAGTTGGTGCAATAATTACTCTCGAAGTACGTATCTCCGGTCTCCCCAGTGAAGTACGTATCTCCGGTTTCCCCAGTGAAGAATGTATCTTGGTTTCCCCTTGATGATGTGGTTTTGATCTTCCCCAATGAAGTCAGCATGAAGCCCCCAGTAGATGTCTTGATGATGAAGCATTGTCTCCCTTAGTTAAGTCTATATGTTTTTCTTCCTTCAAAGTGGGCCTGAATTCCCCGGTGAATGTTTTGACAATTTGGTTTCCATCTGCCTTATTCAAGATCAGTATTGCAATCCCCAATAGGAGTACGGACTGTGAAACATTTGTTTTCCCCATTGAAGTCTGTGTGCTATTCCCCGGGAAGGTTATCCCAGGGCATCTCTTGTTGGAATGAGTATTCATGATGAAAAGTTTTCAATCCGCAGTTTTTTTTCCAGGGAAGTGGGTTTAAATTCTCCAGTGAGGTTTGATTGTCTCGGTGTCAGTCTGCTTTATTTGAGGCTGGTCTTGCAATCTCCAGTAGGCATGTTGCTATTGAAAAACTGATTTCTCCAATGAAACTGGAAGAAAGATGTTCTATCCCGGTATCTGTTAGATTTAGCTACATCCGAATTATGTTTCTCCTCAGTGAAGTTAGGACAGGCAGTAGGTTTGGTTTCCGCAGTTGCTTTTACCTTTCTTAGATTGATCTTTCTAGTTGAGGTTTATCCAAATGTTGTTGGTACCTGAGACAGTTTTGTTTGTCTGATTATGTATCCTCTTACCAGTATACGCACGATATCACTCATACATTCATACATGCATCATGCATTGTTACAAATCATTTTATTGATATTGTGTTCTAACCTTCCTGCAGCGCTCCTTGCTTAGTTGGATTTGGTTTTTCCCTCTTGAGTTTATTTCTCAAAGGATGTATTTTCGTTGGCCGTCTTGCTCCAGTTTGTTTCTAATTGGATTCGTGGTTGCATGACGATATTATTTACTTTGGATTTCTGAGAACTCCGAGTTTTGGTTTGTGCATTTATTTTGCACGAGAAGACTTTATCTCCTCAGCAGGAATAATGTGGCATTTTTCCAGGAAGTCATATTTCCCCAGGAAGCCGTACCTCTTTCCCCAGGAAGTCATACCTCTCTCCCCTAGGAAATCATATCTTTTTCCCCAGGAAGCCATATTTCTACCCCCAGAAAGTCATCTTTCTTTTCATTTCCCCTTGAAAATGAGTGGATGTCTCATTATTTGAGATAAGTTTGCATATTACCCTTTCAAGCCAGAGTGCCTTGGTTAAAGAAGAAGTTGAGACCCGTTCCAGGTGAAATACCAGAATTTTGGGGAAAACTTATGATATTTTCAAATCTACCTTCAGTGAACGTTGGTAGTGCATCGACAGTGAACGTCGGTGTTTGTTATCTTTTTGCTATCATCAGTGAACGGTGGTAGTTCCTCGTCAATGAACGGCGATGGGATGATATTTTAAAATCTACCTTCAGTGAACATTGGTAGTACATCAGCAGTGAACGTCTGTGTTTCTTATCTTTTTGCTATCATCAGTGAACATTGGTAGTGCATCGACAATGAACGTCGGTGTTTCTTATCTTTTTGCTATCATCAGTGAACGGTGGTAGTTCCTCGTCAGTGAACAGTGGTGGGATGATATTTTCAAAATCTACCTTCAGTGAATGTTGGTAGTGCATCGGCAGTGAACGTCGGTGTTTCTCATCTTTTTGCTATCATCAGTGAACGGTGGTAGTTCCTCGTCAGTGAACGGCGGTGGGATGATATTTTCAAATCTACCTTCAGTGAATGTTGGTAGTGCATCGGCAGTGAACGTCAGTGTTTTTTATCTTTTTGCTATCATCAGTGAACGGTGGTAGTTCCTCGTTAGTGAACGACGATGGGATGACATTTTCAAATCTACCTTCAGTGAACTTTGGTAGTGCATCGGCAGTGAACATCGGTGTTTGTTATCTTTTTGCTATCATCAGTGAACGGTGGTATTTCCTCGTCAGTGAACGGCGCTGGGATGATATTTTCAAATCTACCTTCAGTGAACGTTGGTAGTGCATCGGCAGTGAACGTCGGTGTTTGTTATCTTTTTGCTATCATCAGTGAACGGTGGTAGTTCCTCGTAAGTGAACGGGGATGGTGTGTGTTGTACCCCAAAATTTGCCCTCTCATTTTATCAAGATTTCCCCTCACAAGACTCTTTGGACTCCAGACAGGATTAGGGTTTGATCTGCTCAAGACACCTCCTTGCACTGATGACCTGAAATTAGGGTTTGAGTTCGCACAGGGATTTTCGGACTTCCAATGCCTAATGTGACTTTCATGCTTCATGTTGGACCTATAAGATTTCCCATACCAAGTTTCAATCCTTGAATCAAATTTTTGGCCAGTCAATTGGACAGTTGACCTAAAAATCAGCTGTATTGGGGAAAAAGTCAACTGTGGCCAATTTCTAGTCAAACCTCATAATTTTTGATCCACCTCAACATTATAGACTCATATGAACCATTTTATCAAGTTTGGACCATAATTCCTCAAGAAATTTGATCAGATCATCAAAAGGGCAAAATGGTCATTTTTAGGGTTTTGACTGCAAAAGGGAAATTTCTGATTTTTAACCTAGCCAATGGCAAATTGGGTTCAAGAATGGATTCAAGGACTCAATGGCACCATCTTGAACTAATCACAAGGTTCAAAAGATCTCAATTCCATTGGATTGACAGATAAATTTTCCAATCAACTGATCAAAAATCAACTGTACACTAAAAAATCAAACTTTGACTTTTTGGTCAAAATCAAGGACCAAGGGTCATTTTTCATCAAGATGTGTCAAAACATGAAACTTGTTCACCAAGAAACCTAATTTTGGAAATTAGGGTTTAAGATTGAAAATTTTCATAACTTAGAAATTTTCTAAGTTATGAAATTTTCTTATTTTTTCCCAACTTTGCCCAACTTTTTCACCATGATGCAATTGGATTCAAAGAAAACTTCCAACATGAAAGTTGTAGTCCTCCACAAATTATACAACTTTTATTCAAAAAGTTTTCCCAAAAGATGCTTGGATCTCAAGTTATGATTTTGTGAACAAGGGCCCATGAAACTTTTAACTTAGTGAAATTTTGCCCTAGTTTAGGCAGGATTTTGACCTATCTTCATGGCAATTTTTCACATTGTTCCTAGTGGAATCTCAAAATTAATTTCAAAGATGGATTATAGAGCATGTTACAAGCTTTCCAAAATGTCCAATAACTCTCCAAGATCATTCATGGTTAGGGAGAATCGAAAGTTTGAAATTGGCAAAATATCACTTTTGGCCAAGGCATTTTGCACATTGATACAAGTTGCAAATTCTGTCCAAACATGCTTGTACTTGTTTTACAGTCCTTAAACCTTTCCACACTCATAAATTAAATGCAAACACATTGGATTAAGGCTTTATTCTGAGCTTTAGGGAATTGTACAAGGAATTAATCTAAAAATGGCAAAAAGGTAACATTGCCATTTTGATAAAGTTTGCTTTATGTCAAGTTGTTTATCTTGAGCTGTGAACCCAATCTTTTGCAGAAAACCAACTCCAAAAACTTAGGGCAAGGTACACCAACTATTAGCAGGCTTGGAGCTAGCAAGTACAGCCCTTTGCATTGTCAACTCACCTTTTACTTCAAAACCAAGCAATTGTGCAAAAGGTCCATATCTTGTGAATCTGATATAACCAAGGCTTGTACACATTTCAAACAGGTTTTACACATTACACTAAGCCAGAAACACGAGCTCACCATCTCTCAAACACCCTTGTACACCAAAAACCCCATTTTCTGCCAAAACAGGGCAAGCCCTGCAGAACTCAAGCCATCTTCAAATTCACTCGTGCGTTTTGCTTGAAACCAGTTCCAACACACTCCATACAACATACCTAAACTATCCCAACCATTCCCAAGCCATTGTAACTCCATTTACACACTTCAGCATTTTCAAATTCTGAGTTTGCAGGTTGAGTTCTACAAGAAGTTTCAGACCATTTCAAAGCAAGCCAAGCATTGGGAAAGGTCAAGGGAACATCAAGCAAGCTCAAAAGAACCTCAGGCCTCACTGAAAGTTGCTGCATTGCCATACTCGAGCTTGACTGAAACATGTATTTCTCAAACTTCTATCTCCTTATTTATGAATCATTAGGCTTAGGTTTGTGAAGCAAAAATGTAGTCCTCATTGTCCTTGAGCTGTACATATGCATAGAATTCATTTATGTTAACTGAGCTAGGAGTATTTGATAGTTGAACTTTCTGAAAAAACTAGGTCAAGATTTAGGGCCAATGAAATTCTCTCTGGTCTTTGAGAGTTAGATTAAGTTTTTTACATGGTTAGAATCGTGTGATCAAGAACTATAACTTTCATGTTGCAAGTTTTTGTTTTTAAGCACAAATGCAGGAGATACGAATTTGAACCATTGGCGCGCGTTTTGCTTCTGTCTCAAGGACAGGGATGAAGGAATCTGGGCTGGGCTTGGATTGTTCTGACTATTGACACCCCCTGCTTGCTCTTTGCAACCCCTAGCCCATTTCTCTTATTTTTTTATATTTTCTCATTTATTTTACATTTTCTGACTTTTATTTATTTTTCTAAACATTAAAAATTACCAAAAATATTTTCTTAAATTTTCACATTTTATTTTATTTTATTTATTTTATTTTTAGCATAATATTTAGTTTATTAGGTTTAATATATTTATTTTCTTAAATAAAAACTTATAATTAATACAAAAATATTATTTATTTTTATTTTTATTTATTTATACATATAAAATAATATTGTCATACATATTTTATTTTTAACATTTTTGTATATATTTTATTTTATTTTCTTGTACATAAAAAATGAATAAATAAATATTTAGAATATATATTTTCTTAAAACAAAACTAGGGTTTCCACCCTTTCCAAAAAAAAATAACCATTAATATTTTTAATATTTTTAGGACATTAAATAATTTATTTTACATACATAAGATAAATACAAAAAAAAATTTTGCATATTCATATTTAATTGCATATTTAAATAATTATCTTATTTATTTATTTGTACAAATTAAGTTCAATATGGTTGTAATAGTTTTAGGGATTTATTTTGTGCAAATACCCCCTATTCAAACTTGTATCCCCCTCCCCATATCAATGTTGTAATAGTTGTAGATTTACTTTTACGCATTTTATTGCTTTCAAATATACATGATAGTAAGATTAGGGTTTGTATGCAAATACCAAAAAATCAAACAAATAGCTTGACTAACACAAGATAAAAATGCATGAAAATTGACAACACAATACACACAAACACCCCTAGGGTTTCATCCACTTGTTGCCTTAAAAATGGTCATGGTATGCATGCTAGGTATCTTGGCAAAACAAAATAAAAAAGATCATAGTTCCTCGATGACGCTATCTTGGTTGCATATACACAAATGATCTAGTCCCTCAAAAACTTGCTAAGATACTTGGCAACATTGTTATCGTGGTCATACAATGACCCACGCCCGTCCCGTTTAACATCCAAACACAAGGTTGTTTACCAAATGCAATGGTAAAACAACAATGTCAAAGGGTTAAAAATGTGTAGGAAAGATCTTTGAGTAGGGTAGACAACTCCTAGTTACTTGACCAAACTTGCAAACCTCCTTGCTATTTTCAAAAATACATCACAACACAATTTCAAAACATTTTCCCAAAACAAACTTTCAAACATTGAAACATTTTTCAAAAGACAAACACCTTTGTATACATTCAAACAAGAATCATTACAAAGGTTGCCTAGATAAAAGGCCTCTTTTCAAAATACTTTCAAAACCACACACAAAAGCACCATTTCAAACAATTGAAAAGAAAAAGCAAGTGATCTAAAACAAGTAACTAAGAGCCCATGGAAAACCATGGATGAAAAGGGTGCTAGCACCTTCCCTTTTCATAATCTACCCCTCGAACCCAAAAACAATCTCAAAGGTCTTTCCTGTGCTTTTTGACCTTTCCTTTGGATAAAATAAAAAGTCAGTGGCGACTCTTGCTAAACCGAAACATTTGCGAACATAAACGCAAAACCTCAAGTCAGTTCTCCCACCGTGTTGTACCCCAAAATTTTCCCTCCCATTCCTCAATGATTTCTCATCACAAGACCCTTGGAGCTCAAGATCCAGTTAGGGTTTCCTCTGCTCAAGACTTCTCCTTGCACTGTTGACCCAAATTAGGGTTTGTGTTTGCACAAAGATGTTTTGACCTAAATTTACTAATATGACTTTCATGCTTCATATTGGACTCCCAAGTTTATCCATACCAAGTTTCAAGTCTTGATTCCAAGTTTTGCCCAGTCAATTGGACAATTGACCTAGAAATCAGCTGCATTGGGGAAAAAGTCAACTGTGGCCAATTGACAGTCAAATCTCATGAAAATTGACCCACATCAACATTATAAACTCACATGGACCATTTGATCAAGTTTGGATCACAACTCCACAAGAAATTTGATCAGATCACCAAAAGGGCAAAATGGTCATTTTTAGGGTTTTGATTGCACAAAGGCAATTTTTGACTGTTTGACCTGGCCAATGGCAAACCAAGCTCACATATGGACTCAGGGGCCCCATGGAATTGTCTTGACATGCTCAACAAGTTCAAAAGATCCCAAATACACAAGATTGACAATTGAATTTCCCAGTCAATTGATCAATTTTGACTGTATACTGAAAAGTCAAACTTTGACTTTTTGGTCAAAATCAAGTGTCAAGATTCATTTTTTATCAAAACATGCCAAATCATGAAACTTGGTCATCAAGAAATCAAGAAATGCAAATTAGGGTTTGAAATGAAGATTTTTCATAACTTAGAATTTTTCGAAGTTATGAAAAACCCTAATTTTTTCCTAACTTTGTCCCACTTTCTCACCAAGATTCATTTGGATTCAAGCAAAAGTCAAAACATGAAAGTTGTAGCCTATTGCATAATCTACAACTTTGATTCACAAAGTTTTTCCAAAAGAAGCTTTTATCTCAAGTTACAATTTTTGGAATAAGGGTACCAAACCATTCTTAACTTAGAGAAAATTTGACCTATTTTAGGCAGGATTTTTGCCTAACTTCAAGACCATTTTTCATATACTTCCACTTGGAATTTCAATTTTCACTTCAAAGATTGATTGTAGTACACATTCCAAGCTTTCCAAAATGTCCAAGAACTCATCAAACAACCTCATGGTTTGAGAGAATCGAATTTTGCAATATGGGAAAAACTCACTTTTGTTATGGCCAATTTCCATGTTCATACACTTAGGCAATTTTCAAATCAGCATGCACTTCTTGATTACAGGCCCTAAATATCTTTTACACTCATAAATTTAATGCAAACTCTTTGTGCCAAGACCATGTTCTATGTGTTCAAGCATTGCATAATGGTTTAATCCCAAAGTAGATAAAGCACTTTAACCATTTTTGCAAAAGGTGAACTTTATGTCAAAATGCAAATCCAAGCAAGTACATTTGAAATCTCTTTGGCACAAGTTTATGGACTAAACACACTGATCAAGGGGAAGGTTAGCAGCATAGCTTGGGGGCCTGCATCAGTCTAGAACACCAAGTTGCCTTTTGTTGCTTAAAGTGTAAGAAACATAGCATAACATCTACCAACTTTCATCTCAGCAAACCAAGCCTTAAGAAAAGTTATCAAACACATTCAAGACATCCATCCTAAGCTGAAACACGAGCCTAGCATCCCTCATACCTCCCCATTCCCAGAATCACCCTCAAACTTCCCAAACAGAGCATTTGCTGCAGTTTGAGTTCCATAGCTCAAACCTTCCATGCATTCTTGCTAAAAACACTTCAAACACATTCCATAATATCCATATAAACTATTCCAAACCTTGAACTAAGACTGTAACAACCATAGCATCATTTGCCATTTCCATTTTTTTATCTTGCAGGTGGACTTCTGCAGCTTGATTTGGCACGATTCAAAACACACCAAGCATTGGAATAGCATCACTACACTTCAGGCAAGCTGTACAAATCTTCATCTTGCCCTGAAAACTCCTCCATTGCCGGACACGACTCCAACTGAACAGGTATATTCTTGAACTTCTAACTCTTAATGTAGGCATCATTAGCTCTAAGTTTGTGAATAAGAAGTGTTCTACTCATGCCCCTGAAACTGTACATACCTTTACTTTCCATTTATTTTGCCTATGCTATGAGCATTTGAGGTATGAACATTGATAAAAAGTTAGGTTAAGATTTGGGAATGGAGAAATTCTCTCTCATTTTTTAGAGTTAGATCAAGTTTTAGGTATGTATGGATTCGTTGTTTGATGCTGAACATTTTTGATGTTGTGAGTTTTCATTAAAAAGCCAGGAATCAGGATGTTTGAATCAGTGAACAAAGCGCGCGTTTTTGACATTTTTTCTGGCCAGAGGTTGAAGAAGGACTTGGTGGGCTGGGCCTGTTTTGTTATTTCTTTTTACACCATGTTTTCACTTTTACACCCCCTAGGCCCATTTGACTTATTTTTATGATTTTTTGACTTTTGTTTTTTATTCCTGACTTATTTATTTTTCCTCATAATATTAAAAACATAAAAAACATTTTTTACACCATTTTTATATTTTTTAGGCATTTATTTGTTTATATTGATATTTGTATGTAAATAAATACATAATATTATTATTTAGAATAACTAGAAAAAATAATGTAAACACCTTCATTTTTTGATTTTTTATTTTTATCTTCTGAAAATATTTTATATAGAATATACTTTTTTTTATAAATATTAAATATTATTATTTTTGTATATATAATACATATTTAGAAAATAATACAAATATATATATATATATATATATATATATATATATATATATACTTATTAGAATATTTAGTAAATAATACAAAATATATACATTTTTTATTTTATTAATATTTGACATTAAAAATACCTTTTTTATAAATATACTTCATTTTTATTTTATTTTTGTATATAATAAATAAATATGGTACATATTAAACAATTAATATATTTATTTAAGAAATTAGGGTTTTGCCCTAAATACATAAAAACTCCAAAAAATAATACTTTTTATTTTTGTTTATTTGACATATAAAAGTACTCTTTTTTCATACACATAAAAACATTTTTTTGCATCTTGCATATTTATTTTATTTCCATTTAATTTGTGCAATCAATTATCTTGTAAATAATTCCAAATTGATGTAATAGCTAGGTTTAAATTCCTTGTCAAATACCCCCCATTTGAACATTTGTACCCCCCTTCCCATATTGTGTTGTAATAGCTTAGGAACTTTAATTTTCGCACTTTAAAGTTTTCTAAATATACCATGTTAGAATTAGGGTTTGTATGCAAATAAAAACAACAAAATAGTTTGACCTAATTTCAAGATAATGAAGCATGAAAATGGACAACACTAATCACACTTGCACCCCTAGGGTATTCCACTTGTTGCCTTCAATAATGGGCCATATTGCATGTTAGGTCTCTTTGGGCAAAACAAACACAATTCAAATGATCATAGTCCCTCGATGACGCTTTCAGAAAGTTGCCTAAAAATGATCAAGTCCCTTAAAGGAAAATTGCCCAAAGATACTTGGCACCGTTGCAATTATGGTCTAAACGATGACCCGCGCCCGTCCCTTTCACATCCTAACACAAGATTGTCCACCAAATACAATGGTGGAACAAAATTGTTAAAAGGGTTAAAACATAGCAAAAATCTTTGAGAACTTTAGGGTAGATAACTCTTAAGTACTTGTCAACTTGCAAAACAAAAACACTTGCCTATTTTTCAAACCACACTTTACAAACACTTTCAAAACAAACTTTCAAAAAACCTTGAAACATCTTTTCAAAAAGACAAACACCTTTTGTAAAACATTCGAGTAAAGAATTGTTACAAGGGTAGCCTAGACAAGGCATCTTTTTAAAACATTTTCAAAACCACACACAAAGCACTATTTCAAACAATTGAAAACCAAGGAAAGTTGATCTAAGCAAGTACCTAAGAGCCCATGGATAACCATGGATAGAAAGGGTGATAATACCTTCCCTTTCTATAATCTACTCCCCGAACCCAAGAAAATATCTCAAAGGTTTTTGCTGTGCTTTTTAAACCTTTCCTTAGGATAAAATAAAAAGTCGGTGGCGACTCTTGCTCAACCGAAACATTTGCGAAAACAAACGCAAAACCATAGTCAGTTTTCCCACCGTATCACAGAACTGGCGACTCTGCTGGGGACAAATATAAAAGTGGAGTAACCTTAGGGCTTAGATCACCCTCTTGCATGACTAATTGTTTGATTTGATTGCTTTATATCTTGGCTCTCTTGTTTGGGTTTGCAATCCTACACCCTGATTTTGGGGAAACATTCATAGATAGCAATACGTTGTGGAAACTGTGCGGGATATACCGACACGGTGGAAGCAATAGCTATATTAGTGCGACATATTTGTGAGTACCGGTAACCCTTGAGTTCAATCAAGGAGAGTACGGGGCCGCTGAGTGATGTCACTAAGCACTAATGACCTAGAATCTTACTTGACCATCTTGGCCTTTCATTAGGGGTAGTGAGATGACCGGCTTTGGTGCAGCCCGAAGTTGGTAGATACTCGATACTACACTCATTGAGGGTTGTTTTCTTGGAATATTTTGGTCGCTAGTTAAGTGGCTAAACCAAAACAATGAACAATGAAAACAATCCAGTGATATTGAGCTCCTTAGAACCCGGTTACTATTTATAGGACAGGTTTTTAAGCCAACTACACTCAAGAGGGTACTTACCTATGAAACCCCATGCAAGCCTGAAACTAGGGTTTGGTGTGATTTGCTTGTACATATGTTTGGCATACATCATAAACATCATAAAGCATCATATGCATTCACTAACCATTTCAAGGGTTTAGATCTTCATCTTTGTTCTTGTTTTACAGGTCATGGAAATTCCTCGCAGAAAAACCATCCAAGTCAACCTTGTGAGAATCTCTCCTCAAATCAAGGAGCTCACCTCAAGAATTCCGGAATGCTCATCCTTCAGTGAAAGACATGGTAGACTGCTCAGCTTAGTCAACGCCAACATTGAAGAAGACATGATGAAAGTGCTATTCCAGTTCTTTGACCCTCTTCACCACTGTTTCACTTTCCCTGACTATCAGTTGGTACCCACTTTGGAGGAGTTTTCTCAACTCCTAAGAATCCCTATCCTTAATCAACTACCCTTCAACGGTACGGAAAAGGAATCAAAGCTGGAAGATGTTGCTCGAGCACTACATTTACAGCCTTCTGACATCAAGGGGCATTGGGAAACCAGAAGCGGCGTCAAAGGATTCTTAGCAAAATTCTTGTTTGAGAAGGCACAAGAATGTTGGAATGCATTGGACCTACAAGCCTTTGAAGAAATTGTGGCACTCCTTATCTATGGGTTGGTCTTGTTCCCAAATTCTGACCAATTGGTAGATGTCAACGCCGTCAAAATCTTCTTGTCCAGAAATCCAATACCAACATTGCTTGGGGACATTCTTCACTCATTTTACACACGAACAATGAGAAAGAGGGCTGTTCTCATGTGCTGTACTCCTCTCCTTGCAAGGTGGTTTATTTCGCACCTTCCACAATCTGTCCTGAAGAATGACCAAGGTTCAAGGTGGTCCCAACGGTTGATGACTCTTACTCACTCTGATGTACATTGGTGTTCTCGGTCCAGAGAAAATGTCATCATCATCGATCGTTGTGGAGAGTTCCCTAATGTTCCATTACTTGGAATCAGAGGAGGTATCACCTACAACCCTTGCCTAGCTTTGAGGCAATTTGGATATGCACGGAGGGATGGCCCTCACGACATGTTGATTCCTGACCTAGTTTTTGACTTCGACAATGATGCGCAAAGACTTCGCCAAAGATTCATCAGAGCTTGGGGGAGGCCCAACAAGGTTGATAGCAAGACACTGGGACACAAGAACTCCATCCCTCTTGAGCCTTACCTCAAGTGGGTACGAGCCTGAGCCCAGAGTCTAATGATGCCTTATCCTCATGTTCTCCCTGTGATTAAAGAGCCCGTCAAGGAAGGAGAGGTTCCCTACACCATCCTATATCCTGACATGCCTACATCGTGGGAGGAAATGCAGAAAAGTTGGATTCAACTCAAGGAGGAACGGAACACTTTTGAAGCCAGCTTCTACGCTAGCGAGAAGAAGGTTCTAGAGCTTACCTGACGACTCCATGAGCAAGAGGTCCTCAACACCTACATCGCACCAAAGAGGATGCGCAGTGTCTTTTTACCTTGAGAAGTTTTTGTAATATTTGGCCCATGGGGCATTTATGTACTAACAAATTTCTTCTTATTAATATGACGTGCGTTCTTTTTTGTCTGCAACAATTTTGAATATTCTAAATCCTTGAATGCATTGCGTACATAAGCATACCATTCATCATGTGCATAAGCAGGTCTCACTCCAGGGTTCCTTATCTGTCTGCTGTTTATTTCAAAAGGATGGATCTCGAGCAAACAGTCAAAGACCTACAAGCTCAAAATGCACAGTTTCAGCAACTCCTGACGACCTTGGCTAAGGGTCAGGAGGATCTAAAGACCTTGCTGGGGAATAAAGACCCAGTGAAGAAGAAGAAAAAGAGACTCGGGGTGGCTACTTTAGGGAGAAGATTTGACGGAGAGGCCAGGAGAGTGCTTGAATTTCCTCCTATTTCTGATGAAGGAACCAGTAAAGGAGGTGGGGCTGCGGTACCTTCCGAGTCTGATGTGGAACAAGAGGAGGTCGAAGAGGATGAAGACTACTCTGATCAACAGTACCCTCCAGCTGATGATAAATACAAAGGTTTAGAAGACAGGTTGGCCGCCATGGAGCTACAAAGGGTGCCGGGTTTGGATTTCGAAGACTTGGGTTTGGTTGTCGGGATTGTGATTCCCCCAATGTTCAAAGTGCCAGTTTTTGTGAGGTATGATGGGCTGTCCTGTCCAAAAATGCATCTCAGGTCCTACGTAAGAAAGATCCAACCCTATACGGCAGATAGGAACCTTTGGATCCATTTCTTTCAAGACAGCCTTTCTGGGGCTCAACTGGAGTGGTTTTATCAGCTAGAGGGAACCAGCGTCCGAAACTGGGAAGACTTGGCCACCGCCTTCTACAAACAATATCAGTACAATTCTGACCTTGCTCCTACTCATACCCAACTTCAGGGTATGTCATTGGGAACAGGCGAAGGATTCAAAGAATATGCACAAAAATGGAGGGATTTGGCTGGCAGGGTGCAGCCTCCTTTAATCGACCGTGAACTTATTGATATGTTTCTAGGGACCCTATCTGGGCCATTTTTCAATCATCTAATTGGTAACTCTTCCGCGGGGTTTACCGATTTGATCTTAACAGGCGAAAGAATAGAGGCTGGCATCAAGTCAGGAAAGATTCAGAAGGGTGTTGCTGCAAGTGTTGAGAAGAAACCTTTCAAGAAGGAAACGGCTATTGTATACTCCCAAAGAAGAGCAGGGAAGACTGAACGCCGGCCAACTGTGGGGGCCGTAATGATTCAAAACCCTTCAAGTGAGCAGCCTCGCTATAACCAGTCCAGACCAAATCAGCAACGGGTGGAACGGCCACAACGGCAGTTCACCCGCATTAATATGACGCCAGCGCAAGTGCTTCCCCATCTGTTAAAGTTGAATCTCGCCACTATCAAAGAGGCACCAAAAAATGTGAATACATCCTCTCCGCATTACCATCCTAATGCTAAATGCGCCTACCATTCTGACAGTGTCGGGCACGACACCAATGATTGTTGGGCACTCAAGCATAAGATCCAAGACCTGATAGAGGCGAAGGAGGTGGAGTTCGACGCTCCGGAGAAGCCTAATGTGATATCTGCTCCCATGCCGAAGCACGGCCGAAATGTCAATGCCATTGAAGAAGATTTGTATGTTGCTGATGTCAATGATCTGATAACTCCATTGTTAACCATCAAGTTGAATCTGTTAAGGGCCGGGATCTTCCCGGGATGTAAAGAAGACTGCTATTGTTGTTACTCTCTGCCGTGTGATTGTCCGTTACTGAAGAAAGACATCCAAGGCCTAATGGATAGTCGACAAATTTTGTTTGAAAACGTTTCTGCTATTCCAACCCATACTGAAGATGTCTCAATCATAACCATTCACGCCAATCTTTCCAAGGCCGTCAGAAAGCCTGTTAAGATTACACCAGTTACGAAATCTGTTCCTTTGAAGATAACAATGCCAGGGCCTATCCCCTATGTTTCTGAGAAATCAATACCATGGAACTATGGCGGTGACGTCTACTACCATGGTATTAAACAAATCGAAATAACTGAAGAAAGTTCAGATGATGAAGAAGCCAGCATTGGAAACATTGCAGGCACGAGCAAAATCACCCGGAGCGGGAGAATATTTTCTCCAGAGATTGCCCCTCCAAGAGCAATCTTTGGACCCTCATCTGCTGACAAGGTCATCCCTGCACCAATAAAACTCTCCGCTAGAACCCCATTGATTGAAGATATTGTTGTTCCTAGTATTGTCCCTCCTACCGCTGTTGATAAAGGTAAGGGAATCCAAGATGAGCTCGTCAGGACGAGGGCTCAACCCTTGGTCATCCCGGAAACCTCCAAGAAGGAAATGGATGAGATCTTGAAGATAATCAAAAGGAGTGATTACGATGTGGTAGAACAGCTGGGGCAAACCCCCTCAAAGATCTCTATGCTGGCACTACTACTTTGCTCAGAAGCGCACGCTAAGGCTCTGATAAAATTCCTGAAGGCAGCCCATGTGCCCCAGGAAACCTCTGCAGATCAATTCCAAAATTGTGTGGCTAGCCTTACTGCGGACAATGGATTAGGTTTCTCTGATGCCGACCTAACTCCTAAAGGTAGAAACCACAATGATGCTTTGCACATTTCAGTCGAGTGCCGAGGAACTACTCTCGCACATGTCTTGGTCGACACTGGTTCGTCGCTGAATGTACTTCCTAAGAAGGCCTTAGACCGACTAGATTGTGAAGGGTTGGAGTTGAAACCGAGTGATATTGTTGTCAGAGCTTTCGATGGTTCGAAGAGAATGGTCCATGGGTAGGTTGATATTCCCATCAAGGTGGGCACCGAGGTGTTTAAATCTACTTTCTATGTGATGGACATCCGTCCGTCATACTCTTGCTTGTTGGGTAGGCCTTGGATACACCATTCCGGGGCAGTCACCTCCTCCTTACATCAGATGTTGAAGTATCCTGTCAAGGGAAAGATTATAACTGTCCATGGCGAAGAGGAGTACATGATCAGCCACTTGAACTCCTTCCGGTATGTGGAGGTAGAGGGGGATTTCATTGAGACGCCTTTCCAGCATTTCGAAGAAGTCCTTCCCAAAATAACAGTAGCAAAGTTGGCAGCTGAGACACCGAGGCAGATGGCCAGGATGGCATCTCTGGAAGACGCAAGGGCCGCAATAAAAGAGGGGAAGAATTCAGCATGGGGGCAGTTGCCTGATATTCCACATAAGACAGACAAATTTGGATTAGGGTTCACTACCGCGGGCCAGAAAGCTATGCGCCGTTCGAAGATTGAAAGAGCGCCAGTCAAAATTTCTCCCTACGGAATCAACGCTTTGGAGGATGAAGACAGAGAGAGCAACATCGAAGAGTGGATTTACCCAACTGTCAAAGGAGGATTGTGAAACTGGGAGGCAAAGGACTTTGTCCCCATCACTTTTATTCATCAGTAATTTATCTGTCAAACATTTCCTATTGGTCTGTAATATTTATTTTCAAACAATCCGTACACTATCTTTTCACCTCATGCCTTGCCCGGGGCATGTAGGTCCATTTGTAAGGGTTTTGATTATTTTTCATATCCATATGCCATGTTTAATGATTCATTGGACGTTTTTCATTTGATAAACTGCTGTGTTCATTTTTTTTCCTTTTTCATTTTTGTTTAAGGATGGCTATCCCTTCACACACCCACACTCACAAATGCAGGTACCCATCCACTCCGGATTCCATGGGTGACGATTCTGCTATATCCTTCAATAACTCTGAAGATCTGGTCAATCAAGCCGAGTATGAAGATGACGAAGGTTGTGAAGTACCGGGGGAACTAGCCAGACTTCTACAGCAAGAGGAAAGGGCCATCTTACCGCACGAAGAGTCATTGGAAACTGTCAACTTAGGGACCGAGGAAGACCGGAAGGAGGTACAAGTGGGTGCCAATCTGGAACCAAGTGTCAAGGAGCGCCTGATAAAGTTGTTGAATGAGTATGTTGAAATCTTTGTTTGGTCTTATGAAGACATGCCGGGTTTAGACACAGACATCGTGGTTCACCGTCTCCCCACAAGAGAGGATTGTCCACCGATCAAGCAAAAAGTCCGCCGAATGAGGCCTGACATGTCTGAAAAAATCAAAGCAGAAATGATGAAGCAATTCAACGCTGGCTTTCTGGCTGTTACGTCCTATCCTCAATGGGTCTCTAACATCGTGCCAGTACCTAAGAAAGATGGCAAAGTCAGGATGTGTGTGGACTACCGGGATTTGAATAGGGCCAACCCCAAAGATGATTTTCCACTTCCACACATTGACATTTTGATTGACAACACAGCTCAGCACAAAGTGTTTTCCTTCATGGATGGATTCTCGGGCTACAATCAAATCAAAATGGCCCCCGAGGATATGGAGAAAACAACTTTTGTCACACAATGGGGCACTTTCTGTTACAAGGTGATGTCCTTCGGGCTGAAGAACGCATGGGCAACTTATCAACGCGCCATGGTAGCTTTGTTTCATGATATGATACATCATGAGATTGAAGTTTACGTAGACGACATGATAGCTCGGTCACAAACAGAGGAGGAGCACCTTGAACATCTAGAAAAGTTGTTTGCCAGGTTGAAAGAATACAAACTCAGGCTGAATCCAAGTAAGTTCACTTTTGGAGTTAGGTCTGGTAAACTTCTAGGATTCATCGTAAGCAACAAAGGCATTGAAGTCGATCCAGCAAAAGTGAAAGCAATACAAGAGATGCCTGCTCCCCGTACTGAAAAGGAGGTTAGAGGGTTCTTGGGGCGCTTGAATTATATTGCCAGATTCATCTCTCATCTGACTTCTACCTGTGAGCCAATTATCAAACTCTTGAAGAAATATCAGGTAGTCGAATGGAACGACGATTGCCAAGCTGCTTTTGATAAAATCAAGGGGTATTTGCTAGAACCTCCTATTCTGATGCCACCCGTCGAAGGAAGACCATTGATCATGTATCTGACCGTCTTGGATAACTCAATGGGGTGTGTTTTGGGCCAGCATGACGAGTCTGGTCGAAAAGAGCATGCTATTTATTACCTTAGCAAAAAGTTTACCGACTGTGAGACTCGCTACTCACTGCTCGAGAAAACTTGCTGCGCTTTGGTATGGGCTGCTCGCCGACTAAGACAGTACATGTTGACTCATACTACCTTGTTGATTTCCAAAATGGATCCTATCAAGTATATCTTTGAAAAGCCCGCTTTATCTGGAAGAATAGCCAGATGGCAGATGATCCTGACTGAGTATGACATCCAGTACACCACTCAAAAAGCTATAAAAGGGAGTGTACTAGCTGACCATCTGGCTCATCAAGCTATCGAAGATTACCAACCCATGAGATTTGACTTCCCAGACGAGGACATCATGAATTTGGACAACATTGAAAGTAACAGACCGTATGATGGACCCGAAAAGGGATCCCGATGGACCCTGTACTTTGATAGTGCTTTAAATGCACTTGGAAACGGTATCGGCGCAGTGCTCATTTTTCCGGAAGGTTGTCATACACCTTTCACGGCCCGACTTTGCTTCAGCTGCACAAACAACATGGCTGAGTATGAAGCTTGCATCTTTGGTCTCAAGGCTGCTATAGACTTGGGGATCAAATCTTTGATCGTATTTGGGGACTCGGCTTTGGTTATCAGTCAAATCAAAGGAGAGTGGGATACCAAGCATCCTAATCTTATCCCATACAAAGAACATGTCTTGACATTGTTGCCTCATTTCGAGCAAATTACCTTCGAGCATTTCCCGCGAGAAGAGAATCAGCTAGCAGATGCTCTAGCTACAATGTCCTCCATGTTTAAACTCAATTGGGATAACGAGGCTCCCCAAATCACCATCGAGCGAATGGATAAACCTGCGCATTGTCACGAGATTAATACCGAAGAAGTAGTGGAACAACCCTGGTTCCATGAAATCAAAAGGTATCTCGAGACTAGAGATTATCCCGAAGGAGCTTCCGTAAATGACAAGAAGTTCTTAAGGAAATTTGCTGCCAAATTCTTCCTGAGCAACGACATCCTTTACAAACGAAGCCATGATTGTGTATTACTCCGATGCGTAGACAAAGCTGAAGCAGAGTTGATCATGACCGAGATACACAACGACACATTTGGCACTCACTTGAGCGGGCATACAATGGCTAAGAAGATCCTAAGGGCAAGCTATTACTGGTCTACCATGGAAGCTGACTGCCATCAACATTCCCGTACTTGCCACAAATGTCAGGTCTACGCTGACAAAGTTCATATCCCTCTGGTTCCTCTCAACGTCCTGACTGCTCCGTGGCCATTTGCAATGTGGGGCATTGACATGATTGGAGAGATCAAGCCCACGGCTTCCAAAGGACATCGCTCCATCCTGGTTGCCATTGACTATTTCACCAAATGGGTCGAAGCAGCTTCCTTCGCCTCTGTTACTAAAAATGTGGTTGCCCGCTTTATCAAGCAAAATCTCATATGCCGGTATGGTGTTCCAGACAGGATCATCACAGACAACGGTACAAATCTGAATAACACAATGATCACCGCTTTGTGCGAACAGTTCAAGATTTATCATCACAATTCATCTCCCTATCGGCCGAAGATGAACGGTGTTGTTGAAGCTGCGAACAAAAACATTAAAAAGATCATTCAGAAAATGACAGTCACTTACAAAGACTGGCATGAGATGTTACCGTTTGCTCTGCATGGATACCGTACGACGGCACATACTTCAACCGGGGCAACCCCATTTTCTTTGGTATATGGCATGGAAGCTGTCCTGCCTATGGAGGTTCAGATTCCTTCTCTAAGGATTATGAAGGACACAAGTTTGAATGAAGATGATTGGATGCAGACCCGACTTGATCAACTCAATCTGATCGACGAGAAGCGACTCGCTGCTATATGCCATGGTCAGACGTATCAAAAACGGATGATCAAGGCCTTCAATAAGAAGTCAGACGTCAAGTGTATCAAGTCGGAGATCTCGTGATCAAGCGGATTATCTTGCCGCAAAGTGATCCCAGGGGCAAATGGACTCCCACATATGAAGGACCATTTGTGATCAAGAGCATATTTTCTGGTGGTGCGATGATTCTAACCACCATGGACGGCGACGATTTGCCGCACCCTGCGAACACAGACATAGTCAAAAGATACTACGCATAAAATAACCCGACAAGTCGAAAACCCGAAAGGGCGGCTTGGGCAAAAATGGGCATCCCGGTGAACCGAAAACCCAAGAGGGCGGTTCAGGCAAAAATTAGGGATAAAAAAACAAAAAAATCTGTACACCCGGCAAGTTGAAAACCCGAAAGGGCGGCTTGGGCAAAAAGGGGTTTCCCGGTGGATCGAAAACCCGAAAGGGCGATTCAGGCAAAAGTTAGGGAATTAAAGCGTATGACTATGTCTCGTCGGATCACTTCAAAGACAATCTCTTCATCAACCAGTTCCAGGTCTCTGATCAATCCAGTCATCGGCAAACGAAGCATTGGATGGACAGATATTCAGAGTTGTGAAGGCTATAGCGGAATGGAATCCCATGGAATTATTTCACATAGCCATCTTTATTTTGTATAAATCTTTCAATATTTACGACAAAATCCTCTTACTAGGATGATTGTCTCCTTTGTACAAATATACTCAGAGAAAGTTAATACAAATACTTTTCCCAGAAATTTGTGTCATTTCCTTTTTCTTTTTCTCTTGCATTAATTGTTTTATTTTGAGAAACGTCCAATGTTTTGTTAAATAGGCATATGCATTTAAACATAATCATTTCCTTATGAATCAAGAAAGAGGATTACTGATAGGTTGGAGGTGCAGTTGGGTATCTTGATACCCTTTTCAAAGGAAGTCCCCAGGAGATGTGGAATCCATATCCCCAGCAAGTCTTGAAGCTTATCCCCAGTAGATTTTGGAAGCTTATCCCCTGCAGAATACGGATGTCTCTCCCGAGCCTTATTCAAAGTTATTCCTCACAAGGGCTTATAACTGGGTTATCCTCAGTTAATTGCCACGGAAGATCACACTCGGAAAAATTCTTCATGTCCCCAGCAGAGTTCATCAAAGTTCCCCAGCATAACTTATCAATACAATCCCTAGAGGAGTTTATCTTTGTTATCCCCAGCCAGAGAATCCTCCAGAACTCAATTCCCATCAGAACTAAGTTCCAATAGCCCCAGCAGAGCTAAAACTTCAAACTATCAATCCCCAGTGGAGCCAGACTAGTGAACCTTTTCCCCACAAAAATGCTTCTCACTAGACTAGAGATTCTCAGTCTTATCCCCTCAGCTTAAGTCTACCAGGTTCTAAAATCCCCAGCAGAAATCATCAGAAATTCTTTTACCCTGCAAGTCATCAAGGAAATTCCAAGTCCCCGCATGTGGTTCCAAGGCCCTCGATGTTTGAAGGACTGGTATCCCCCAAGCAAATTTGAAGACTCTCAGTTCTCAGTTCCTCATTGTATATTCAAGATTCTCCAATGAAGATCTCCTCAAGACAGGGATTCCCCAGAAGATTGGTATACAACCCAAGCTCCTTATTCCCCAGCAACAGCCAAGAATTTATTCTTCCCGGTAGCAGTCAGGATGCTTTTATCTTCATCCATCTAGGATTCATTTTTATCCTCCGCAAGACAGCTCTCCAGTTTACATGCACATTCATTTACATCCATATCATATAACATACGTTGCATCATGCATCATGACATTGCATACAACTAACTCTTTACCTTTTCAGGTAAGATCAGTCGACAGACAAAAATCATTATCTTCCGAGACACTTTTGAAAACAGCTTACGGACGCTTCCCAACAACGGATGCTGCTCTATTGCTTATTCAACTTCAAGATTTCTGAAAACAGTTTACGGGTTCTCCAAGTAACGGATGTTAACCTATCGCTTGTTCAGTTTCTTCTCAAGACTTCTGAAAACAGTTTATGGATTCTTCCCAACAACGGATGTTAATCTATCGCTGGTTCAGATGCAACTTTTGAAAACAGTTTACGGACGCTTCCCAACAACGGATGCTGCTCTATTGCTTATTCAACTTCGAGACTTCTGAAAACAGTTTATGGATTCTTCCCAACAACGGATGTTAATCTATCGCTTGTTCAGATGTAACCTTTGAAAACAGTTTACGGACGCTTCCCAACAACGGATGTTGCTCTATTGCTTATTCAACTTCAAGATTTCTGAAAACAGTTCACGGGTTCTCCAAGTAACGGATGTTAACCTATCGCTTGTTCAGTTTCTTCTCAAGACTTCTGAAAACAGTTTATGGATTCTTCCCCACAACGGATGTTAATCTATCGCTTGTTCAGGCTCTTCTCAACTTTTGAAAACAGTTTACGGATGCCTCCAGATACGGATGTCAATCTATTGCTTATTCAGACCTCCGGTTCAGAGATGGTTCAAAACATGGACACCTTTCTGATACTCATTCCAGATGGCATCTTTAAGCCCATCCCTGACAAGTTTCTGTCACTCCTCCCGATGGCATCGTAAAGCCCATCTCCAAATGGCATCTCTAAGCCCATTCCCGCATCCATTGCTTTGACGAGTGCAAATTTAAGGGCACTCTAGTGTCCAATCTCCTTTTACCCTCGAGTCGCGAAAGGCAAACTTGCCAATCTAACTCTTCGGATTCAAGAAGATTGAACAGGGGAAACTGTTGTACCCCAAAATTTGCCCTCCCATTTCTCAATGATTTATCATTACAAGACCCTTGGAGCTCAAGATCCAGTTAGGGTTTCCTCTACTCAAGACTTCTCCTTGCACTGTTGACCCAAATTAGGGTTTGTGTTTGCACAAAGATGTTTTGACCTAAATTTCCTAAGATGACTTTCATGCTTCATATTGGACTCCCAAGTTTATCCATACCAAGTTTCAAGTCTTGATTCCAGGTTTTGCCCAGTCAATTGGACAGTTGACCTAGAAATCAGCTGCATTGGGGAAAAAGTCAACTGTAGCCAATTGACAGTCAAATCTCATGAAAATTGACCCACATCAACATTATAAACTCACATGGACCATTTGATCAAGTTTGGATCACAATTCCACAAGAAATTTGATCAGATCACCAAAAGGGCAAAATGGTCATTTTTAGGGTTTTGACTGCACAAAGGCAATTTTTGACTGTTTGACCTGGCCAATGGCAAACCAAGCTCACATATGGACTCAAGGGCCCCATGTAATTGTCTTGACATGCTCAACAAGTTCAAAAGATCCCAAATACACAAGATTGACAGTTGAATTTCCCAGTCAATTGATCAATTTTGACTGTATACTGAAAAGTCAAACTTTGACTTTTTGGTCAAAATCAAGTGTCAAGATTCATTTTTCATCAAAACATGCCAAATCATGAAACTTGGTCATCAAGAAATCAAGAAATGCAAATTAGGGTTTGAAATGAAGATTTTTCATAACTTAGAATTTTTCTAAGTTATGAAAAACCCTAATTTTTTCCTAACTTTGTCCCACTTTCTAACCAAGATTCATTTGGATTCAAGCAAAAGTCAAAACATGAAAGTTGTAGCCTATTGCATAATCTACAACTTTGATTCACAAAGTTTTCCCAAAAGAAGCTTGTATCTCAAGTTACAATTTTTGGAATAAGGGTACCAAACCATTCTTAACTTAGAGAAAATTTGACCTATTTTAGGCAGGATTTTTGCCTAACTTCAAGACCATTTTTCATATACTTCCACTTGGCATTTCAATTTGCACTTCAAAGATGGATTGTAGTACACATTCCAAGATTTCCAAAATGTCAAAGAACTCATCAAACAACCTCATGGTTTGAGAGAATCTAATTTTGCAATATGGGAAAAACTCACTTTTGTTATGGCCAATTTCCATGTTCATACACTTAGGCAATTTTCAAATCAGCATGCACTTCTTGATTACAGGCCCTAAATCTCTTTTACACTCATAAATTTAATGTAAAATCTTTGTTCCAAGACCATGTTCTATGTGTTCAAGCATTGCATAATGGTTTAATCCCAAAGTAGATAAAGCACTTTAACCATTTTTGCAAAAGGTGAACTTTATGTCAAAATGCAAATCCAAGCAAGTACATTTGAAATCTCTTTGGCACAAGTTTATGGACTAAACACACTGATCAAGGGGAAGGTTAGAAACATAGCTTGGGGGCCTGCATCAGTCTAGAACACCAAGTTGCCTTTTGTTGCTTAAAGTGTAAGAAACATAGCATAACATCTACCAACTTTCATCTCAGCAAACCAAGCCTTAAGAAAAGTTATCAAACACATTCAAGACATCCATCCTAAGCTGAAACACGAGCCTAGCATCCCTCATACCTCCCCATTCCCAGAATCACCCTCAAACTGCCCAAACAGAGCATTTGCTGCAGTTTGAGTTCCATAGCTCAAACCTTCCATGCATTCTTGCTAAAAACACTTCAAACACATTCCATAATATCCATATAAACTATTCCAAACCTTGAACTAAGACTGTAACATCCATAGCATCATTTGCTATTTCCATTTTTTTATCTTGCAGGTGGACTTCTGCAGCTTGATTTGGCACGATTCAAAACACACCAAGCATTGGAATAGCATCACTACACTTCAGGCAAGCTGTACAAATCTTCATCTTGCCCTGAAAACTCCTCCATTGCCGGACACGACTCCAACTGAACAGGTATATTCTTGAACTTCTAACTCTTAATGTAGGCATCATTAGCTCTAAGTTTGTGAATAAGAAGTGTTCTACTCATGCCCCTGAAACTGTACATACCTTTACTTTCCATTTATTTTGCCTATGCTATGAGAATTTGAGGTCTGAACATTGATAAAAAGTTAGGTTAAGATTTGGGAATGGAGAAATTCTCTCTCATTTTTTAGAGTTAGATCAAGTTTTAGGTATGTATGGATTCGTTGTTTGATGCTGAACATTTTTGATGTTGTGAGTTTTCATTAAAAAGCCAGGAATCAGGATGTTTGAATCAGTGAACAAAGCGCGCGTTTTTGACTCTTTTTTTTTGCCAGAGGTTGAAGAAGGACTTGGTGGGCTGGGCCTGTTTTGTTATTTCTTTTTACACCATGTTTTCACTTTTACACCCCCTAGGCCCATTTGACTTATTTTTATGATTTTTTGACTTTTGTTTTTTATTCCTGACTTATTTATTTTTCCTCATAATATTAAAAACATAAAACACATTTTTTACACCATTTTTATATTTTTTAGGCATTTATTTGTTTATATTGATATTTGTATGTAAATAAATACATAATATTATTATTTAGAATAACTAGAAAAAATAATGTAAACACCTTCATTTTTTGATTTTTTATTTTTATCTTCTGAAAATATTTTATATAGAATATACTTTTTTTTATAAATATTAAATATTATTATTTTTGTATATATAATACATATTTAGAAAATAATACAAATATATATATACTTATTAGAATATTTAGTAAATAATACAAAATATATACATTTTTTATTTTATTAATATTTGCCATTAAAAATACCTTTTTTATAAATATACTTCATTTTTATTTTATTTTTGTATATAATAAATAAATATGGTACATATTAAACAATTAATATATTTATTTAAGAAATTAGGGTTTTGCCCTAAATACATAAAAACTCCAAAAAATAATACTTTTTATTTTTGTTTATTTGACATATAAAAGTACTATTTATCATACACATAAAAACATCTTTTTGCATCTTGCATATTTATTTTATTTCCATTTAATTTGTGCAATCAATTATCTTGTAAATAATTCCAAATTGATGTAATAGCTAGGTTTAAATTCCTTGTCAAATACCCCCATTTGAACATTTGTACCCCCCTTCCCATATTATGTTGTAATAGCTTAGGAACTTTAATTTTCGCACTTTAAAGTTTTCTAAATATACCATGTTAGAATTAGGGTTTGTATGCAAATAAAAACAACAAAATAGTTTGACCTAATTTCAAGATAATCAAGCATGAAAATGGACAACACTAATCACACTTGCACCCCTAGGGTATTCCACTTGTTGCCTTCAATAATGGGCCATATTGCATGTTAGGTCTCTTTGGGCAAAACAAACACAATTCAAATGATCATAGTCCCTCGATGACGCTTTCGGAAAGTTGCCTAAAAATGATCAAGTCCCTTAAAGGAAAATTGCCCAAAGATACTTGGCACTGTTGCAATTATGGTCTAAACGATGACCCGCGCCCGTCCCTTTCACATCCTAACACAAGATTGTCCACCAAATACAATGGTGGAACAAAATTGTTAAAAGGGTTAAAACATAGCAAAAATCTTTGAGAACTTTAGGGTAGATAGCTCTTAAGTACTTGTCAACTTGCAAAACAAAAACACTTGCCTATTTTTCAAACCACACTTCACAAACACTTTCAAAACAAACTTTCAAAAAACCTTGAAACATCTTTTCAAAAAGACAAACACCTTTTGTAAAACATTCGAGTAAAGAATTGTTACAAGGGTAGCCTAGACAAGGCATCTTTTTAAAACATTTTCAAAACCACACACAAAGCACTATTTCAAACAATTGAAAACCAAGGCAAGTTGATCTAAGCAAGTACCTAAGAGCCCATGGATAACCATGGATAGAAAGGGTGCTAATACCTTCCCTTTCTATAATCTACTCCCCGAACCCAAGAAAATATCTCAAAGGTTTTTGCTGTGCTTTTTAAACCTTTCCTTAGGATAAAATAAAAATTCGGTGGCGACTCTTGCTCAACCGAAACATTTGCGAAAACAAACGCAAAACCATAGTCAGTTCTCCCACCGTATCACACACCGCATCACAGAACTGGCGACTCTGTTGGGGATAAATTCTAAAAGTGGGGTTACCTTAGGGTTTTAGATCACCTTTACATGCTTATCTTGTTTGCATTGATTGCTTTACATTTGGTTCTATTGTTTGGGTTTGAACCCTCTACCCGGATTTGGGAAACATTCATAGGTAAATAGCAATACGTTGTGGAAACTGTGCGGGATATACCGACATGGTTGAAGCAATAGCTATATTAGTGCGACATATTTGTGGGTACCGGTAGCCTTTGAGTTAATCAAAGAGAATACGGGGCCGCTGAGTGATGTCATGAAGCACTAATGGACTTTTAGAACCTTTACTTGACCAACTTGGCCTTTTTAGGGGTAGTGAGATGACCGGCTTTGGTGCAGTCTGAAGTTGGTAGATACTCGATACTACACTCATTGAGGATTGTTTTCTTGGAATATTCCAGTCGCCAGTAAAGTGGCTAAACTGAAACAATGAACACAGAAAATAATCCAGTGATATTGAGCTCCTTAGAACCCGGTTACTATTTATAGGATAGGTTGAGCCAACTAAACTTCAAGAGGGTACTTACCTATGAAACCCCATGCAAGCCTGAAACTAGGAACTTGTGTAACTTGTTTGTACATATATACTTGTGCATAACATCATGGACATCATGAAGCATCATATGCATCCACTAACCATTTCAAGGATTTGGATCTTCATCTTTGTTCCTGTTTTGTAGGTAATGGATTCACTTCGTAGGAAAACCATTCAAGTCAACCTTGTGAGAATTCCTCCTCAACTAAAGGAGCTAGCTTCAAGGATTCCTGAGAATTCTCCATTCACCGAGAGGCATGGTCGTCTTCTCAACTTAGTCAACACCAACACCGAGGAAGACATGGTGAAAGTTCTCTTCCAGTTCTTTGACCCCCTACACCACTGCTTCACATTTCCTGATTACCAGCTAGTGCCTACTTTGGAGGAATTTTCTCAACTCCTGAGGATTCCTATTCTCCATCAACTACCCTACAACGGTACGGAAAGAGATCCAAAGCTTAAAGATGTTGCTCAAGCCCTACACTTGCAATCATCTGATATCATAGGCCATTGGGAAACTAGAAGTGGTGTCAAGGGTTTCTTGGCAAAGTTTCTGTTTGAGAAGGCCCAAAGCTGCTGGAATTCATTGGACTTACAAGCTTTTGAGGAGATTGTAGCTCTTCTCATCTATGGGTTGGTCTTGTTCCCAAACCCTGACCAGCTTATAGATGTCAGTGCTGTCAAAATCTTCATGGCTCGTAACCCAGTGCCTACATTGCTTGGGGATATCCTCCACTCATTTCACACTCGAACAATGAGGAAAAGAGGTGTTCTCATGTGCTGTACTCCTCTTCTAGAAAGGTGGTTTATTTCTCACCTTCCCCAATCAGTCTTGAAGAATGAGCAAGGCTTGAGGTGGTCACAATGATTGATGACTCTTACACATTCAAATGTTCATTGGTGTTCTCGATCTAGAGAAAATGTTATCATCATTGATCGTTGTGGGGAATTCCCTAATGTCCCACTACTTTGCATTAGGGGAGGCATCACCTACAACCCCTGCTTGGCTCTAAGACAGTTTGGGTATGTCCGAAGGGATGGCCCCCATGACATGCTGATTCCAGACTTGGTTTTTGACTTCGACAACGACGATCAAGGACTTCGACAAAGGTTTATTCGAGCTTGGAGGATGCCCAACAAGGTGGACAGTAAGACCTTGGGACACGAGAATTCCATCCCCTTTGAGCCTTACCTCATGGGTACGAACCCGCGCCCAAAGTCTTATGATGCCCTACCCCTACATTCTTCCTGTGATCAAAGAGCCCGTTATGGAAGGAGAGGTTCCATACACCCTCCTACATCCTGACATGCCAACATCACTAGAGGATTTGCAAAGGAGTTGGATACAGCTCAAGGGAGAACGCGATACTTTTGAAGCCCAATTCTACGCCAGTGAGAAGAAGGTTTTGGAACTTACTCGCCAACTTCACGAAGAGCAGACTCTTAACACCTATATTGCACCAAAGAGGATGCACAACGTATTTTTACATTAGAATCTTGTATTATCTTGCCCATGGGGCATTTATGTACTAACAAATTCTTCTTATTAATATGACGTGTGTTCCTTTTTATTTAAAACAAATTTGAATTTCTGAATCCTTGAATGCATTACATGAATACATATCATTCATCATATGCATAAGCAGGTCTTCACACCAGGTTTCGTTATCTCTCTGCTGTTTATTTCAGCAAGATAGATATAGAGCAGACAATCAAGGATCTACAAGCGCAAAATTCACAGTTCCAACAGCTACTCATGACCTTGGCTAAGGATCAGGAGGAGCTCAAAACCTTGCTGGAAAAGGAAAAGGAGAAAAAGAAAAAGAAGAGGGTTGGTGTGGATACCATGGGTAGAAGATTTGAAGGTCAAGCTAGAAGGGTCCTGGATTTCCCCTCAACATCTGATGAAGGGGTAGGAAAAGGAAAGGGAGCAGTAGTGCAATCTGAGTCTGAGGAAGAAGAAGAGGAGGAGGATGAAGATTATTCTGAACAGCAGTACCCTCCTGCAGATGAAAAATATAAGAATCTGGAAGAGCGTCTGGCTGCCATGGAGGTGCAGAGAGTGCCTGGGCTGGACTTTGAGGAGCTAGGGTTTGTTGTTGGGATTGTCATTCCCCATAAGTTTAAGGTGCCTCTATTTTCTAAATATGATGGTTTGTCTTGTCCAAAGATGAATCTGCAGTCTTATGTCAGAAAAATTCAACCGCATTCTTCTGATAAAGATCTATGGGTTCATTTCTTCCAGGACAGTCTTTCGGGGACGCAATTAGATTGGTTCTACCAGCTAGAGAGGTCTGACGTGCATAATTAGGAGGATTTGACTGCTGCCTTCTACATATAATATCAATATAATGCGGATTTAGCACCAACCCGTACTCAATTACAAAGTATGGGCATGGTCTCAAATGAAGGTTTCAAAGAGTATGCCCAAAAATGGAGAGATTTGGCGGGACGAGTACAACCACCTCTATCTGAGAGGGAGCTGGTAGATATGTTCTTGGGTACACTGTCAGGCCCCTTTTTCAATCACCTGATTGGAAGTTCGTATGCGGGGTTCACTGAGTTGATTCTGATTGGTGAGAGAGTTGAAGCCGGAATCAAGATCGGGAAAATTTAAAAGGATGCATCTGCTTCCGCTGCCATCAAAAAGACCTTTCCAGCAAAGAAAGAAGTCTCAGCTGTCTACTCTCAGAGAAGTCAAGGAAGAGTTGAGCGCCGGCCAGCGGTGGGGGCTGTAATGATTCAGAAGTCTACAGCTGATCAGCCTAGAAACAATCAACCCAGAACCAACCAAGCAAGGGTGGAAAGGCCTGCACGACAATTCACTCAGATCAATATGACACCTGCTCAGGTTCTCCCTCATCTATTGAAGTTGAACCTTGCAAGTTTGAAAGAGGCACCGAAGAATATGAATACATCTTCTCCTTACTACCATTCAAATGCCAAGCGTGCTTATCATTCAGACAGCCTGGGGCATGACACCAACAATTGTTGGGCCCTCAAAAATAAGATTCAGGATTTAATAGATGCTAAAGAAGTGGAATTCAATGCCCCTGAAAAGCCTAATGTGATATCTGCTCCAATGTGAAAACATGGTCACAATGTCCATGCTGTTGAAGAAGACCTTTTTGTTGCTACTGTTGATGATTTGATGACTCCGCTACCGATAATCAAGTTGAATTTGCTGAAGGCTGGGATTTTCCCAGGGTGTGAAGAAGATTGCTGTCTTTGTTCATCCTTACCAACCGACTGTCCGTTGTTGAAGTTAGGCATCCAACGCCTAATGGATAACCAAGAAATACTTTTTGAAAAGACTCCTGTTACACCGACTCCTGTCAATGATGTTTCGATAATTACCATATCCGCCAATCCTTCCAAGGTCTCCAAAAGACCTGTTAAGATTACATTCGATCCGAAGATTGTACCTTTGAAGATAACCATGTCGGGGCCTATCCCGTACAAGTCCAACAAATCAATACCGTGGAACTATGGGGGAGAGATCTTTTACCATGGTGTTAAACAAATTGAATCAACTGAAGAGAGTTCTGATAAAGAGACTTCCGACATTGGAAACATTGCCGGAACGAGTAAAATCACCCGCAGTGGAATAATTTTCTCTCCGGAGATTGCCCCTCCAAAGGCAATCTTCGGACCCTCAGTCGCTCCCAAAGTTACCCCTGTATCGGTCACCAAATCTGCGAGAACTCCAGTTATTGAAGAAGTTGTGACTCATGTGGTTGTTCCCTCTGTTGTTGCTAATGATAGAGGGAAAAGGATCCAAGAATAGCCCGTCAGGACGAGGGCTCAGCCGTTGATCATCCCTGAAACCTCTCAAAAAGAAATGGAAGAGATTTTGAAATTAATCAAGAAAAGCGATTATAATGTTGTAGAGCAACTGGGGCAAACCCCCTCAAAAATCTCTATGCTGGCCTTGCTACTTTGTTCAGAAGCTCATGCCAAAGCTTTGATCAGATTCTTGAAGACGGCCAATGTGCCCCAGGAAACCTCTGCAGACCAGTTCCAGGAATGTGTAGCTAGCCTAACAGCAGACAACGGTCTAGGATTCTCTGATGCTGATATAACAATCAAAGGGAGAAAACATAATGACGCTTTGCATGTCTTGGTAGAATGCAGAGGGACTACTCTGGCACACATTCTGGTAGACACTGGTTCATCGCTGAATGTCTTACCAAAGAAAGCATTGGATAGGCTAGATTGTGAAGGTTTAACCTTGAAGCCCATCAACATCATTGTCAGAGCCTTTGACGGTTCTAAACGGATGGTCCACGGGGAGGTGGACATCCCGATTAAAGTGGGAACTGAAACCTTCAACTCCACATTCTATGTCATGGACATCCGTCCCTCCTATTATTGCTTGTTGGGAAGACCCTGGATTCATCATGCTGGAGCTGTTACTTCAACTCTGCATCAGAAGCTCAAGTACCTTGTCCAGGGGAAAATTATGACAGTTCACGGTGAAGAGGAATACATGATAAGCCATCTTAATTCTTTCAATTATGTGGAATTGGATGGTGAATTCATCGAAATCCCCTTTCAGCATTTTGAAGAGGTAGCTCAGGAGATTGCGGAAACCAAGACAGTGCCTTTTGTACCCATGATTACCCGACCTCCGCCTCGTATGTCGTCACTCAAAGATGCAAAGGCTGTGATTGAAGAAGGAGGAAGAACAATCTGGGGGCAGCTGCCTGATTTTCCTTTCAAGTCTGATAAATTCGGCTTGGGTTTCACTGCTTCTGCTCAAAAGGCTATGCGTCGCTCCCGGGCTGGAGGGCCACCAGTGAAGATCACCCATCATAGAGTCAATGCTTTGGAGGATAGTGAAGAGGAGAGCAATCTAGAAGACTGGATTTTCCCTACCATTGAAGGAGGATTGTGTAATTGGGAGGCAAAGGACTTTATTCCCATTACTTTTATCAATCAGTAATTTATCTTTCAAACATTTCTGTTGGTTTGTAATAATTCTTGAACAATTCGTACACTTTTAACCTTGTACCTTACCCGAGGTACATAGGTCCATTTGTAAGGGTTTGATTTTTCATCTTCATATGCCATTTTAATGAATCATGGACGTTTTCACATATAAACTTTTGTGTTCATTTTCTTTCTTTTTACATTTTTATTTGTTTAAAGGTGGCTATCCCTTACACACACCCACACTCACCAATGCAGGTACCCATCCATTCCGGATTCCATGGGTAACAATTCTGCTATGGCCTTTAGTGACTATGAAGATCTGGTCTACCATGCCGAATACGAAGGTGATGAAGACTGTGAAGTGCCTGGAGAATTGGATAGACTGCTACAATAGGAAGAAAGGGCTATTCTACCTCACGAGGAGTTGTTAGAGACAATCAACTTGGGAACAAAGGAAGACAGAAAAGAAGTTAGAGTGGGTGCCAACCTAGAGCCAAGTGTCAAGGAGCGCTTAGTTCAGTTGTTGAATGAATATGTTGAGATCTTCGCCTGGTCCTACGAAGACATGCCGGGACTTGATACAGATATTGTGGTTCACCGTCTCCCTACAAGAGAAGACTGTCCACCAGTTAAGCAGAAAGTTCACCGCATGAGGCCCGACATGTCTGAAAAGATCAAAGCTGAAGTTATGAAGCAGTTCAATGCTGGATTTCTCGCTGTTACTTCCTATCCATAATGGGTTGCTAAGATTGTACCCGTGCCTAAGAAGGATGGCAAAGTCAGAATGTGCGTGGATTATAGAGACTTAAACAGGGATAGCCCTAAAGATGACTTTCCACTACCGCACATTGATATCTTGGTTGACAATACAACTCAACACAAGGTATTTTCTTTCATGGACGGATTCTCAGGCTATAACCAGATCAAAATGGCCCCTGAGGACATGGAGAAAACTACTTTTGTTACACAGTGGGGTATGTTCTATTATAAAGTGATGCCATTCGGACTGAAGAATGTCGGGGCAACCTATCAACGCGCCATGGTAGCTCTGTTTCATGATATGATGCATCATGAGATAGAGTTCTACGTAGATGACATGGTAGCCCGTTCACAAACTGAAGAAGAACACCTTGACCATCTGCAAAAGCTGTTTGTCAGGTTGAAAGAGTACAAGCTCAGACTGAACCCTAACAAGTGCACTTTCGAAGTCAGGTCCGGTAAACTCTTGGGATTCATCGTCAGTAACAAAGGCATCAAGGTTGATCCTGCCAAAGTCAAAGCTATACAAGAAATGCCTGCCCCTCGCATTGAGAAGGAGGTCAGAGGTTTCTTGGGACGCCTAAACTACATTGCAAGGTTCATTTCTCACCTAACATCTACCTGTGAGCCAATCTTCAAGTTGTTGAAGAAAGATCAGGTGGTTAAATGGAATGATGACTGTCAAGTTGCTTTCGATAAAATCAAGGAGTATTTTCTAGAACCTCCTATCTTGATGCCACCCGTCGAAGGAAGGCCGCTAATCATGTATCTAACCGTCTTGGAGAATTCAAAGGGGTGTGTGCTAGGCCAACATGACGAGTCTGGCCGAAAAGAGCATGCCATTTATTACCTTAGCAAAAAGTTTATCGACTATGAGACCCGATACTCAGTGCTCGAGAAAACTTGTTGCGCTTTGGTATGGGCTGCTCGCCGGTTAAGGCAGTATATGTTGACTCATACCACTTTGCTTATCTCTAGGATGGATCCGATCAAGTACATCTTTGAAAAGCCAGCTTTGTCCGAAAGAATCGCTAGATGGAAGATGATCCTAACAGAATACGATATACAGTACACGACCCAAAAAGCTATAAAGGGGAGTGTGCTAGCCGATCATCTGGCCCATCAAGCTGTCGAAGATTACCAATCCATGAGGTTCGACTTCCCCGACGAGGATATCATGACTTTGGATAACATTGAAGAAAACAGACCGTATGACGGACCTGAACAAGGATCCTGATGGACCCTGTACTTTGATGGTGCTTCTAATGCACTTGGCAACGGTATCGGCGCGATACTTATCTCTCCAGAAGGTTGCCATACACCTTTCACCGCCAGACTCTGCTTCAGCTGCACCAACAACATGGTCGAGTATGAAGCTTGTATCTTTGGTCTCAAGGCCGCCATTGACTTGGGAATCAAATCTTTGATTGTATTTGGGGACTCAGCTTTGGTCATCAGTCAGATCAAAGGAGAGTGGGATACTAAACATCCAAACCTCATCCCTTACAAAGAACATGTCCTGACATTGTTACCACATTTCGAGCAGATTACCTTCGAGCACTTCCCGCGAGAAGAAAATCAGCTAGCAGATGCTCTAGCTACAATGTCATCCATGTTTAAACTTAACTGGGATAATGAGGCTCCCCAAATCACTATCGAGCGGATGGACGAACCTGCACATTGTCACGAGATTAATACCTAAGAAGTAGTGGACCGACCATGGTTTCATGACGTCAAAAGGTATCTCGAGGCGCAAGAATACCCTGAAGGAGCTTCAGTCAACGACAAAAAGTTCTTAAGGAGGTTCTCTGCCAAGTTCTTCTTAAGAAATGGTATCCTATACAAGCGCAATCATGATTGCATTCTGCTCCGTTATGTGGACAAGGTTGAAGCTGAGCAGATCATGGCTGAACTGCACAATGGTACCTTTGGCACTCACTCGAACGGACATACGATGGCTAAGAAGATTTTACGTGCAGGCTATTACTGGTCTACCATGGAAGATGACTGCCATCAACATTCCAGTACTTGTCACAAATGCCAAATCTACGCTGACAAGGTACATATACCTCCAGTTCCTCTCCATGTCTTAACAGCTCCTTGGCCATTCGCTGTGTGGGGAATCGACGTGATTGGAGAGATCAAGCCTACAACATCCAATGGACACCGTTTCATCCTGGTGGCCATTTATTACTTCACCAAGTGGGTCAAAGCTGCTTCATTCGCATCCGTCACAAAGAATGTTGTTGCCCGCTTTATCAAGCAGAACCTTATTTGCCGGTATGGTATCCCCGAAAGGATCATCACTAACAACGGTACAAACCTGAACAACACTATGATCACCGCCTTGTGCGAGCAGTTCCAGATTCAACATCACAATTCATCTCCCTATCGGCCAAAGATGAACGGTGTTGTCGAGGCTGCGAACAAAAATATCAAGAAGATCATACAAAAGATGACAGTCACCTCCAAGGACTGGCATGAGATGTTACCGTTTGCTCTGAACGGGTACCGTACCACGGCACGTACATCAACTGGGGCAACACCCTATTCTTTAGTATACGGCATGGAAGTTGTTTTACCTATCGAGGTTCAGATTCCCTCCTTGAGAATCATGAAGGATGCTGGTTTGAGTGAAGACGATTGGATTCAGACCCGACTTGATCAACTTAACTTGATTGACGAGAAGCGACTTACTTCTGTTTGTCATGGTCAGACGTACCAAAAACAGATGATCAAGGCTTTCAACAAGAAAGTCAGGCACCAGGTATATCAAGTCGGGGATCTTGTAATTAAGTGGATCATCTTGCCGCAAAGTGATCCCAGGGGCAAGTGGATTCCTACCTACGAAGGACCATTTGTGATCAAAAACATCTTTTCTGGTGGGGCAATGATCCTGACCACCATGGACGGTGACGACCTACCGCACCCTGCGAATGCAGACATAGTCAAAAGATACTACGCATAAACGACCCGGCAAGTCGAAAACCCAAAAGGGCGACTTGGGCAAAAATGGGCATCCCGGTGAATCGAAAACCCGAAAGGGCGATTCAGGAAAAAATTAGGGATAAATAAAAAATTTGTACACCCGACAAGTTGAAAACCTGAAAGGGCGACTTGGGCAAAAAAGGGTTTCCCGATGGATCGAAAACCCGAAAGGGCACTCCAGGCAAAAGTTAGGGAATTAAAGCGTATGACTATGTCTCATCGGATCACTTTAAGGACAATCTCTTCACAAACAAGTTCTAGGCTTCTGATCAGTCAAATCATCTTCGGACGAAGCAACGAATGGACAAGATATCCAGAGTTACGAAGGCTATAGCAGAATGGGAACCCCATGGAATTTTTACACATAGCCATCTTTCTTTGTATAAATTTTTCTCATTTTTCGACAACATTCTCTTACTAGGATGTCTGTCTCCTTTGTACAAAATACTTACACAAAGTTAATACAAAGATACTTCAAAGTGCAGAAAACTATTTGCCTTTTCTTTTTCTTTACACTTATGTTTTATTTGAAAACGTCCAATGATTTATTAATGAGCATATGCATTTGAATATAATCACTGTTTACAAATAAACAAAATGTGAAAGAATAATTACTGACAGGTTGAAAGTATAGGAAAACGTCTTTAGGCTATTCCAAGAAAAATCCCCTGCAATACATCATCTAGACCCCCAGCGGAGCTAAAACCTTGAAATACATATCCCCAGCGGAGTTAAATTTCAACATCCCCACCAGAGTCCAGATTTCAAACTCCCAATCCCCGGCGGAGTTATATTTCAAACCCTTAATCCACCACCAGAGTTAAACCTCCAAACTCCCAATCCAGCGGAGCAAAAAACTTTGGGTCATAAATCCCCAGCAAAGATAAAACCTTCTTCCCCAGCAAAGTCAAATTTCCAACTATCAATCTACAGCGGAAACCATTCAGTTTTCCCCAGATTCCCCAACAAGTTGTCTTAAAATCTGAGAATCAACCAGATAACAGTTAACTTTTATCCCCAACCTCCGGATAATTCCCTAGTAGATTGGCATACAACCCAAACTCTTGAACCTTTTTCCAAATAGGAATAAGCTTTTCCCCCAGAGTCCTTCACTTACTCTCCAGCAGGACAACTTACTCCCCAGCAGTATAGCTATTCCCCACAGAGTTTTTACTCCCCAAACAGAATGAAGATTCTCATTCTTAACTCCCCAGTTTGAAGTCCCCAAGGATTCAAATTCCCCTAGCAGATTGAAGATTCTCATTCCTGACTCCCCAGTGAAGTTGCCAGAGTCTTCACCACTCCCAGCATGAATTTGTCAGAATTTTTAATCCCATGCAGATCGAAGATTCCCATTATCACTTCTCCAGTGAAGCCCCCAAGTTTTCATTTTCCCCAGGAGATCGAAGTTTCTCATTCTTAATTCTCCGCAGAAGCCATCAGAGTCTTCCTTATTCTCCAGCAGATCGAGGTTTTCTTTTATCTAATCCCCAGTAGAGATCATCAGAGTTTCCTTATTCCCCAGCCGGGTAAGGATTCCCATTGTGTAATCTCCAGCCGTAGTAATCAAAGATCCCTGGATTCCCCGAGCAGTTTTCTCAAGCAGACTTGAGGGATCCCAATATCCCCAGGAAATTCGTGAAGGATTCTCACATCCCCACAGAAGTTGTCAAAGTTTTTGATAATCCCCGCAAGTTCGCCAAGGATTTTCTATCCCCAACAGTGGTCTAAGGATTTCTCATCCTCAACAATCAAAGATTTTGAATCTCCAGCAGCAGTCAAGGATTTATTTTCTCCGGCAGCAGTCAAGGATTTTATTATCTCCAGCTATCAAGGATTTATTTTTCTCAGCAGGACAGCTAATCAGCTTACATGCGTATACATTACATTCATATATCATAAACATTGATAAAAACACATCTTATTGCATCATACATTTCATGCAACATAACTTTGTGTTTTAGGTAACATTTTACCCTTTTCAAGATAAGATTAAAAGTTATCTTTAACAAATATTCAAAGATTTCAGATACAGTACGGATACACTCCAAACGCGGAAGTCATTATGTTACTTATTTAGATCTCTTATTCAGATACAGTATGGATACACCCCAGACACGGAGGTCATTCTATTACTCATTCAGAATTTCAAGTTAAGATACAGTATGGATACACCCCAGACACGGAGGTCATTTTATTACTGATTCAGAATTCAAAATCAGATACAGATTAGATACGCTCCAGACACGAATGCCATTCTATTTCTCATTCAGATTTCAACTATCAATTTCGAGAACGGATACACTCCAGACACGGAAGTCATTCTGTCACTTATTCAGATCCAAGTTACAGTTCAGATACACTCCAGACACGGAAGTCATTCTACTACTCATATAGATCTCAACTTCAGATACAGTCCAGATACGCTCCATACACGGTTGCCATTCTGTCACTCATTCAGACTTTTTCCCAGCCTAGAGATGCTCCAGACACGGATGTCATTCTTTCGCTTATCCAAATTTCAGATTCAGATACAATACAGATACACTCCGGACACGGCAGACATTCTGTTATTCATTCAAGAATCAAATACAATTACAGCTCAGATACACTCCAGACCCGGACGTTATTTCATTGCTCATACAAATCCAACTCAGATACGTTCCAGATACAGATACCATTCTGATGTTCATTCTCCTGATATTCAACAAACAGTCTTGGACGGAATCTTTAAGCCCATCTCCAACAAGATTCAATCATCTCCAAATAGCATCTTTAAGCCCATTCCCTCAACATTTTGACGAGTGCAAATTTACGGGCACTCTAGTGTCCAATCATCTTTTACCTTCGAGTCACGAACGACAAACTCTTCAGGTTCAAGAAGATTGAACAGGGGCAGCTATTGTACCCCAAAATTTTCCCTCTTATTTTATCAAGATTTCCCCTCACAAGACTCTTTGGACTCTAGACAGGATTAGGGTTTGCTCTGCTCAAGACACCTCCTTACACTGATGACCTGGAATTAGGGTTTGAGTTTGCACATGGATTTTTGGACTTCCAATGCCTAATGTGACTTTCATGCTTCATGTTGGACCTATAAGATTTGCCCATACCAAGTTTCAAGCCTTGAATCAAATTTTTGCCCAGTCAATTGGACAGTTGACCTAAAAATCAACTGTATTGGGGAAAAAGTCAATTGTGGCCAATTTACAGTCAAACCTCATAATTTTTTATCCACCTCAACATTATAGACTCATATGAACCATTTTATCAAGTTTGGACCATAACTCCTCAAGAAATTTGATCAGATCATCAAAAGGGCAAAATGGTCATTTTTAGGGTTTTGACTGCATAAGGGCTATTTCTGATTTTTAACCTAGCCAATGGCAAATTGGGTTCAATAATTGATTCAAGGACTCAATGGCACCATCTTGACCTTATCACAAGGTTCAAAAGATCTCAATTGCATTAGATTGACAGATGAATTTTCCAGTCAACTGATCAAAAATCAACTGTACACTAAAAAGTCAAACTTTGACTTTTTGGTCAAAATCAAGGACCAAGGGTCATTTTTCATCAAGATGTTTCAAAACATGAAACTTGTTCACCAAGAAACCTAATTTTGGAAATTAGGGTTTAAGATTGAAAATTTTTATAACTTAGAAATTTTCTAAGTTATGAAATTTTCTTATTTTTTCCCAACTTTGCCCAACTTTTTCACCATGATCCAATTGGATTCAAAGAAAACTTCCAACATGAAAGTTATAGTCCTTCACAAAATCTAAAACTTTTATTGACAAAGTTTTCCCAAAATATGCTTGGATCTCAAGTTATGATTTTGTGAACAAGGGTTCATGAAACTTTTAACTTAGTGAAATTTTGCCCTAGTTTAGGCAGGATTTTGACCTATCTTCATGGCAATTTTTCACATAGTTCCAAGTGGAATATCAAAATGAATTTCAAAGATGGATTGTAGATAATTTTACAAGCTTTCTAAAATTTCCTAGAACTCTCCAAGATCATTCATGGTTAGGGAGAATCGAAAGTTTGAAATTAGCAAAATATCACTTTTGGCCAAGGCATTTTGCAGATTGATACAAGTTGCAAATTCTGTCCAAACATGCTTGTACTTATTTTACAGTCCTTAAACCTTTCCACACTCATAAATTAAATGCAAACACATTGTATTAAGGCTTTATTCTGAGTTTTAGGGCATTGTACAAGGAATTAATCTAAAAATGGCAAAAAGGCAACATTGCCATTTTGATAAAGTTTGCTTTATGTCAAGTTGTTTCTCTTGAGCTGTGAACCCAATCTTTTTCAGCAAACCAACTCCACAAACTTAGGGCAAGGTACACCAACTATCAGCAGGCTTGGAGCTAGCAAGTACAGCCCTTTGCATTGTCAACTCACCTTTTACTTCAAAACCAAGCAATTGTGCAAAAGGTCCATATCTTGTGAATCTGATATAACCAAGGCTTGTACATATTTCAAACAGGTTTTACATATTACACTAAGCCAGAAACACGAGCTCACCACCTCTCAAACACCCTTGTACACCAAAAACCCCATTTTCTGCCAAAACAGGGCAAGCCCTGCAGAACTCAAGCCATCTTCAAATCCACTCGTGCGTTTTGCTTGAAACCAGTTCCAACACACTCCATACAACATACGTAAACTATCCCAACCATTCTCAAGCCACTGTAACTCCATTTACACACTTCACCATTTTCAAATTCTGAGTTTGCAGGTTGAGTTCTACAAGAAGTTTCAGACCATTTCAAAGCAAGCCAAGCATTGGGAAAGGTCAAGGGAACATCAAGCAAGCTCAAAAGAACCTCAGGCCTCACTGAAAGTTGCTGCATTGCCATACTTGAGCTTGACTGAAACATGTATTTCTCAAACTTCTATCTCCTTATTTAGGAATCATTAGGCTTAGGTTTGTGAAGCAAAAATATAGTCTTCATTGTCCTTGAGCTGTACATATGCATAAAATTCATTTATGTTAACTGAGCTAGGAGTATTTGATAGTTGAACTTTCTGAAAAAAATTAGGTCAAGATTTAGGGCCAATGAAATTCTCTCTGGTCTTTGAGAGTTAGATTAAGTTTTTTACATGGTTAGAATCGTGTGATCAAGAGCTATAACTTTCATGTTACAAGTTTTTGTTTTTAAGCACAAATGCAGGAGATACGGATTTGAACCATTGGCGCGCGTTTTGCTTCTGTCTCAAGGACAGGGATGAAGGAATCTGGGCTGGGCTTGGATTGTTCTGACTATTGACACCCCCCTGCTTGCTCTTTGCACCCCCTGGCCCATTTCTCTTATTTTTTTATATTTTCTCATTTATTTTACATTTTCTGACTTTTAATTTTTCTAAACATTAAAAATTACCAAAAATATTTTCTTAAATTTTCACATTTTATTTTATTATTTTATTTTATTTTTGGCATAATATTTAGTTTATTAGGTTTAATATATTTATTTTCTTAAATAAAAACTTATTATTAATACAAAAATATTATTTATTTTTATTTTTATTTATTTATACATATAAAATAATATTGTCATACATATTTTATTTTTAACATTTTTGTATATATTTTATTTTATTTTCTTTTACATAAAAAATGAATAAATAAATATTTAGAATATATATTTTCTTAAAACAAAACTAGGGTTTCCACCCTTTCCAAAAAAAATAACCATTAATATTTTTAATATTTTTAGGACATTAAATAATTTATTTTACATACATAAGATAAATACAAAAAACATTTTTGCATATTCATATTTAATTGAATATTTAAATAATTGTCTTATTTATTTATTTGTACAAATTAAATTCAATATGGTTGTAATAGTTTTAGGGCTTTTTTTTGTGCAAATACCCCCCTATTCAAACTTGTATCCCCCTCCCCATATCAATGTTGTAATAGTTGTAGATTTACTTTTACGCATTTTATTGCTTTCAAATATACATGATAGTAAGATTAGGGTTTGTATGCAAATACCAAAAAATCAAACAAATAGCTTGACTAACACAAGATAAAAATGCGTGAAAATTGACAACACAATGCACACAAGCACCCTTAGGGTTTCATCCACTTGTTGCCTTAAAAATGGCCATGGTATGCATGCTAGGTATATTGGCAAAACAAAATCAAAAAGATCATAGTCCCTCGATGACGCTATCTTGGTTGCATATACACAAATGATCTAGTCCCTCAAAACTTGCTAAGATACTTGGAAACATTGTTATCATGGTCATACGATGACCCACACCCGTCCCATTTAACATCCAAACACAAGGTTGTTTACCAAATGCAATGGTAAAACAATAATGTCAAAGGGTTAAAAATGTGTAGGAAAGATCTTTGAGTAGGGTGGACAACTTCTAGTTACTTGATCAAACTTGCAAACCTCCTTGCTATTTTCAAAAACACATCACAACACAATTTCAAAACATTTTCCCAAAACAAACTTTCAAACATTGAAACATTTTTCAAAAGACAAACACCTTTGTATACATTCAAACAAGAATCATTACAAAGGTTGCCTAGACAAAAGGCCTCTTTTCAAAATACTTTCAAAACCACACACAAAAGCACAATTTCAAACAATTGAAAAGAAAAAGCAAGTGATCTAAAACAAGTAACTAAGAGCCCATGGAAAACAATGGATGAAAAAGGTGCTAGCACCTTCCCTTTTCATAATCTACCCCCCGAACCCAAAAACAATCTCAAAGGTCTTTCTGTGCTTTTTGACCTTTCCTTTGGATAAAATAAAAAGTCGGTGGCGACTCTTGCTAAACCGAAACATTTACGAACACAAATTCAAAACCTCAAGTCAGTTCTCCCACTGCATCATAGTGTGATATTTTCAAATCTACCTTCAATGAATGTTGGTAGTACATCGGCAGTGAACGTCGGTGTTTCTTATCTTTTTGCTATCATCAGTGAACGGTGGTAGTTCCTCGTCAATGAACAGCGATGGTGTGATATTTTTAAAATCTACCTTCAGTGAACGTTGGTAGTGCATCGGCAGTGAACGTCGATGTTTCTTATCTTTTTTCTATCATCAGTGAATGGTGGTAGTTCCTCGTCAGTGAACGGCGATGGTGTGATATTTTTAAAATCTACCTTCAGTGAATGTTGGTAGTGCATCGGCAATGAACGTCGATGTTTCTTATATTTTTGCTATCATCAGTGAACGGTGGTAGTTCCTCGTCAGTGAACGATGATGGGATGATATTTTAAAATCTACCTTCAGTGAACAAGGGTAGTATATCGGCAGTGAACGTCAGTGTTTCTTTTTTTTTGGCTATCATCAGTGAACGGTGATAGTTCATCGTCAGTGAACGGCGGTGACATGATATCTTTTTCTCTTCTACCTTTAACTATTGAGTTGGTAGTTTACCGTCATCTGTGAGTCGGTATATCCTTTTCTATCTACCTTCAGTGAACGTTGGTAGACATCGGCAGTGAATGTCGATGCTTGTTATCCTCCTCTCTAATTCAATTCTTTTGGTCCACCAGTGATTTATTTTCCTGGTGGGGGTTGCTCCTTTGTTTCTTCATTTTTGTGGCATCCCCAGTGATACTTTGTGTCTCTTTTGTTCTGTTCATATGCATTCATAATCATAAGCATTGCATGGCATCTTAGAGACAAAAATAGGGCTTGTTTTATATTTAAGTATCTTCAATTGCGTCGACACGAAGATTTTTAACCTTCGTATCTCCGGATAGAAGACACTTAAATAAGGGCAGTTGTTGTACCCCAATTTTTACCCCTAAGATTCTTCTATCATATCATATCAACTTAATCATAACAATATCACATTAGGGTTGGTTCTTTATCTTGTTCTATCTCCTATCTTTAAGTTTTCCCTTGAGGAATTTCCAAGCACCTTGGTTGTGTATCTTGTATATGTGTTTTTGACTAACCTCTAACCAAAATACAAAAAAATATATTTGTCTTTGTCTTTGCAATTTGTGTTTTATAGGTACCAAGTTAAAGCATCCAACAAATAAGTTCATGCAAAGTTGATTGATCCTATTTTGGCAAAAAAATCCAGCATGCATCGACCCATAAAGGTATGCATCGACTCATTTTGTTATGCATAACTAGCATGTGTCGACACATGCATGTATGTATCGACTCATCCTGATTGTAAAATTAGCATGTGTCGACACATACATGTTATGTATCGACTCATGCAGTTTGTGTGATTTTGTAATGTGTTGGAATAACAGTATGTATCGACACATAGAGGCATGTATCGACACATGTTGTGTTATACAGCTAGGATGTATCGACGCATACCCCTTATGTATCGACTCATAATGGCAAAATGCACGTGTTTTTTTTAAAAAGGCCAGCAAATTCAAATTTTTATCATTTTGGCTCCAACTTTTTCTGCATAATTTGAAATTATATCATTAATTCAAATTTGGATCCAAGAATCAATTACCAAATTACCACTAATCTCAATGCTAAAAATCTATAAATAGAGACCTCATTTCATTCAAATCACAAGCTTTTGATAGCCAAAATCATCTTGCTAAAAAATCTCTCAATTCTCTCCATTTTACCAAATTCACTCAAAGCTCCATTTTTAAAAAGTTATTAAGCTTTGCATTGAAGCTTACTAATCTTTGAGCTAAACCTTCATCCGAACACTTTTTCTCCATCAATTCTATACATTCAAGCTTTGGTGATTGATTCTTGTTGTTGAATTGAAGCAAATTCTGAAGTTGTTTGATAATTCTCAAATTCTACCTTTGGTAAGTTGGATCATCATCTTTCACAATGTGATCTCTTGTGAATTTCTGATTTTGATTCATTGAGCACTGTTTTATGATTCCATTAATGTTATTTTCTCATAATTTGTTGGAATTTTCACGCTCAATTGGTTCCATGATCATAAGGTGTTTGATGAAAAGTTGGAACAAGAATTTAATCTTTAAAATGCTGTTTTCTACTGATTTTTTACAGGTTGCAATCAATTGTTGTAACATTGCAATTGATTGTCATAGAAAATTAATTTGATAAGAAAAAACTGCACTGATGCAATAGGTTGATGTCTAAGCAATTGATTGTAACAGTGCCAAAAATACTTTTGCTGCCTTATTTTGGGACTGTTTTGACTCAAATATTTTTCTGCTCACTCTCTTTGATGGATAATTTGGATTGCAATTTCAAATGTCCAATTTGTTTTTAAACTCAATGGACTTTGTGATGTAGATGAAGTTGGATAAATGTTCATCGATTCAAATCTACCTAAGAATGAATTATTTAATTCATTTTTGGTGCTTTGGATTAATGATATGTTTAGTACTTTAATCCATCTAGAGGAGTAGTTGAAGTTAAAGATGAAAGAATTTTGAAATGGTGATCTAAATTAGCTTATCATTCCCCTTCCTCTTCATCTTGTCCCTTTCTTTTTTAATTGTGCTACATGTTTAAGGATGGTGATCTATATATCATTTATCCAAACATGAAGTACATAAATTTCTATTGACCGGCCTCAAAATAGGTGCGACTTCTACATAAGTCCACTTACGATTGCTTAACATAGCGCTAAATTTTGTCCCGATTCGAATAAATGATCATTTGTGGCCCAAACTTATGATTGCAAGCCCAAGTATGTTAATTTGATCTCTTTGATCCAATAACCTTGAGATTCATTGTGTGGAGGCTTTGGTTCTACCAATCCTCTAATGGATCTACAATACCTTTGGTCAACGCGGATCACTTAAACATCGTTGATCATTACATATTACTTATGAGAATTCCAAAATGGATGATATACTTGACAAAAAGCAAATGCAACTTGTTGTGTGGAGGCTTTGGTTCTACCAATCCTCTAATGAGTTCCAAATGCAAGTTTCAAGATGATCATCCAACTAACCACTAATTTCTAACAATTGACTTTAGTTTATGCTTTTATTGTTTATGCTTTATGTACCATTTAATTTGAGCATTTACATTTTCATGCCATTTTTATTTTGCTCACTTGAGCATTTACTTTTATGTCATTTTTATTTCGCTCACTTGAGCTTTTCTTTTCCTTTTAAAGACACCTAATAATCAACATGGACCATAAAAATCTTTAATGATATTTGGACTATTTGGTTACTATCCTTGGCATTATGGAGCATTGGATTTCTTGGACTTAGGATTAGAGACCTTGGCCTATCTTGGAGACTTTATGATTTTATTGGATATTTTGTCTGGAGTTCTTGAGGTTTACCTCAAGACATTGGGTTGTTTGTTTGTTTTGTGTGCAGGTTTTTGTGATTACATCCTTTGTCTATAATCTGGAATTCACTCGTATACAGCCGTTACTCTGCCCAATTTTTGTGAAGACTTAATACACTTGAAACTTGTTTCTCTCAAGAGGTCTAGTATCTTTGCTTGCTTGGTTTCAATCCAAAGAATGGGAATTCTATCTTGGCTCATAATGTCAAGTTTTGGATTCTTGTTGGTTAGATGGTCCTTATCCTTAGCTTTTACCTTATGATTTAGGATAGTCTCTTATTCTCCTCCCATCTTCTTCAATTTCAAAAATCTTCTCCCTCCTTTTGAAAACTATTCTTGTTTCTAAAACTTCAGATGCTTTCATAATAAACTTGGACTTATGTCCATGCATTTTCAAAATCGTTTTTGTCAATAAACTTCAATCAATTTAATAATACTTTGACGCTTTTTTCTGTGAGAAGACTAAAAGTCAATCAATCTCATTTCAAACCATTTTGCCACTTTGGTTTTTACCTTTAAACTTTTTCTCAAAATACTGTACTCTTATCAATCCTTGTAGTGATGCAAACAACTATACTTCTACAATATCTAGTGAAGTGATATATTTTCCACTTGGGTGTTGAGTGAGGCATTGTTGATTTTAAAATCCAAGCCATTATCCTCCATTTTGAGATGACGCAAGTTCTCCTTTCTCATGATTGTGGGTAGTAAGTATGTTTTCCACACAGACAATGACGATGATGTCTTATCTCTTAAAATTAACCAACACACTTGTGTTTCAAATTTTTAAAAGAGGAACTACGTGTACCCTGATCCCCTATTGCATGAAAGGTGGTACGTAGGCGCTAAAGGTTCGCAACCGCGGTGAGTGAAAAAATCATAAAAAATACTTCTTTTCTTACCTCCACCATCTATTTCTATACAACACATTTTCATAGCCAAAATATACAGATTTTACAAAGAGGTTCATGCGGAGTACCGTAGATGTTTAGGGTGCTAATACCTTCCCTTTGCATAACCAACCCCCTTACCTTGAATCTTTCCCCCTCTTTTTGGGTTATTCGCTCTTTTCCCATTCCTTTGGAAACAATAAAGCGCGGTGGCGATTCTTATTTTGATTTGTATAAAGGCTAGTCAATCCAATGGCTTAGTCTTGAACATTTCTACCGCTACACCAGCGAAGTCAATGCTTTCCGGATCCATGAAATCAGTCAGATCTCCATATCTAGAAGATCCGCTTTGGTACAGTCGGCTACCCATACCCTCAAAGTTTGGTCGTGTTGGCGGTGGATGGGGTTCCATGGTTGGTCTGTAGCACTGGTCGTCTGAGTATGGGGGGTAGAAAGGAAATGGATCTTGGGGTGTTTGGTATTGAGGATGTTGGGTGGTTTGGTGATATTGTGGTTGATGGTAAGTTGGTCGGTTGGTTCATAATCTTCGGACAATCCCAGATCAGGGCTAAGGTTGGATGTTGAGGGGCCCATATTGGGATATGCAGAAGACTGAAATTGTGTGGGGGGTATGCGGGTGTGTTGGTATTGTGATTGAAATTGCGGTTGGGTGTGAGGCATATGGGGGTATTGGTACTGAGGTGGTGATTATGGTTGGTTGTGGGGCATGTGGGTGTAATTGTATTGTGGTGGTGACTGTGGTTAGGTGTTTGTGGTTCTGTTTCGTCTGGGGGGTTGGTGGGAGGTTGATGTGTGTTGGGTTTGTTTTTGGGGAAATGAGGGTTGTGCCCATTGTGTTCGTGGTTCAACTAAATACCTTGGATGAGACACGTGCATTTCAGGGGTACTAACTGATTTGTACCAAGATAAATACTGATCCGTGTGTCGCATATTACCATGGTTGAGGAAAACTGGGAATTGCAAGACATGTCGGCGACGCCTCTGCCACATCTTATAGCATTCTGGAGAAAAGTCTTTCCAGTTGGTAAGACCCTATTGGGCGTCGACCCTTTTGAGATGTCACGGGGACAAACAAGTCGGATCGCTGGGTATCTCTTGATGCATTCCAAACTGCATCTTCACACGGTCGTTGTGGTGCATCTCCATAATATTGAACTGTATGATTACAGTCTTTGTGCTCCAAATTGCTGCATCCTCAGGGTTTGGTTCATGGCCCAAACCCAAATATGGTCTCCAGACAAACTGCAGATAAAATTAAGTCAGGTTAATGAAAAAGTAATATATAAATAATTTAAAAGTAGAAAAGTTGAAAGGTACGACGTACATCATCCGGGCCAAGGTGATCCAATAGATTGCGGTATAGTGCGACATTGAATCTTGGATTCTTGCCGTAATCCATACCCCTCACGCAATACCTAAAGGAAATGAAAAATATTTTATTTTTATCATATATTTGGTGAAGAGATGAATAGTAATAAATGATATAACTTGATGACTTACTTTGTTGCGTATGGAAAAATGAATGTGTTGTTGTTGACGGGGTTTAGGGACTCCATCCTCCACCAACCCGAGGCTTGAAGTAAAAAAGTGCAGCCATAAAATGTACATTTTTCCTTGATTTCATTTTTACACAAGGAACTGTATAGGTGGGCTAAAACAGCAGAACCCCAACTATACTTTCTAGTTTTTTCGAAGTCTCTAAGTAAATTTAAATACATAAAATTTACACTATTTCCCGTACTTTCGGGAAATAAAAAGGTTCCAAATAGTATCATTATATAAGTTCTAGCTTTTATTACCTTAGCTAGCTCGGAGGAATTTTCGTTCAATTCCAGAGTCGCATAATGATTTTTTAGCTCAGTTAGTAGTATACCCTGACCTCTCGCACCACCACCTTCAACCATATCCCTACCCAACAATTCTTTACACAGAGAATTGGGTTGTTGAACCGACCTGTTAACCGCCTTACCATCGACAGGGAGACCCAATAACATGTACACGTCCACTAGTGTGACGGTACATTCACCTATTGGTAGATGAAATGTATGGGTTTCTGGTCTCCACCTTTCCAGCAATGCAAGTATGAAATTTGAATCAATTGTGCAATTGGATATCTTTATAACGTCTCTCAAACCTGCGTAATCGAGATATGGTATGATCAACGGGTTGGGAGCAAGGTAGTTGTGTGACCGAATTCTGAATCTTTTAGTATCCCAAGTTAATAATGTAAAAGGTGTAAGAGTAGGTAAGTAAGATGAACAAAGCATTACTAGAAGTATGAAAAATGTATAACTATAAAAGAAACTTACAAATGCTGCAATGTTGTCCCTTGTTCCTCTGTGAGAATCGCCCATTGTGAGAAGAGTCATTGTTGAAAATTCCTGAGATTATGAAAGAGTTTGAAATTGTAAGAGATTATGAAAGAGTTTGTAGCAGAGAGTGAGACAATTGTGGATGCGAGAGAAGTATGTAATGCTCTGTATTTATAGGCAAAAAAATTTCATAGAGTAAGTGAGGTGGTAGGGGTGTGCATGCATGCATGATAAGTGTCACTCTTGCAGTGTAGGTGCAGGCTACGTGGCAGCCTTGGAGAAGGCATCTCTGGCATGCATGTAACACGATTGGACATGAAGTGAGGCACCATTGGACTTGGCGAAAGAGTACAAAAATGAAAGGTGTCGCCATCCCTGTTGGCGAATAAGAGGTGGCATGGGTTGTAGAGTAGGCGCAGGCTAGGTGACAGCCTTGGAGAAGGCATCTCTGAATGCATGTAACACTATTAGACGTGATGGGAGGCGTCTTAGAGGTTACAGTGTAGATGCAGTGTAGGTGCAGGCTACGTGGAAGCCTTGGAGAAGGCATCTCTGGCATGCATGTAACACGATTGGACATAAAGTGAGGCGCCATTGGACTTGGCGAAAGAGTACAAAAGTGAAAGGTGTCGCCATCCCCATTGGCGAATAAGAGGTGGCATGGGTTGCAGAGTAGGCGCAGGCTAGGTGACAGCCTTGGAGAAGGCATCTCTAAATGCATGTAACACTATTGGACGTGATGGGAGGCGCCTTAGAGGTTACAGTGTAGGTGCAGTATAGGTGCAGGCTAGGTGGCAGCCTTGGAGAAGGCATCTCTGAATGCATGTAACACTATTGGACATGAAGGGAGGCGCCATTGGACTTGGAGAAAGAGTACAAAAATGAAAGGTGTCGCCATCCCCGTTGGCGAATAAGAGGTGGCATGGGTTGCAGAGTAGGCGCGGGCTAGGTGACAGCCTTGGAGAAGGCATCTCTGAATGCATGTAACACTATTGGACATGATGGGAGGCGCCTTAGAGGTTACAGTGTAGGTGCAGTGTAGGCGCAGGCTAGGTGACAAATTTGGAGAAAGCATCTCTGAATGCATGTAACACTATTGGACAACCTTGGTTAATTAAAATTCAGTATGACCTATTTAGTCTTACATTTATCAAAACACTGATACACTTAATCTCTCAAACACTGGAACATTCAAAAATTCCAGCAAATAACTCATAAACTTCAAACCTTCTAACCTTCAAACCATCAAACAATCATGCACAATGGCCTCTGCACCCCAATATGTGATCAGTTCACATTTCAACGGTGAGACATACATTTGTCCCACCTCTGGGTTTTTGTTTAGAGACTCGGAGAACATCCGATTTTGTTTAAACAGGAAAGCCAATTTCTTGTACTTCAAAAAACGATTGGAGGCCAAACTTGGACGAGGCCCCGTGACACAAATATTTTATCAGAATCCGGTTTTTTTGGTAACAACCAAATAATATTTTATAAGGTTGAGGTTCAAGATGACGAGGATCTTCAGAATATGTTTTCCGGTCATGAGTATTCTGGGTACGACTCTATTGAGTTGTACATTATGTTGCGAGAGCCTCAAGAGTCACAAGTGGTTGATCCTTTGGAGACCGAACAATCAGAAGTAGATGCAGTTGATGAAGAAGAAGAAGATGACGACTTGGAGTTTGACGAAATGTTCAATGATGATTCCGAAGACGATGGGATACCTGGTATTCCTGCAAACGATATCTACACACTACCTCCGCACATGGCAAACTTTAACATGGGCGGAGATGAACCGTCTTCTGATTTATTTTTCAATCCATATATGCAGTCAGATGAAAACTTAAAAGAGAAAGACAAATTTCGTAACAGAGAAGAATGTATCATAGCCATCAAAAAATTTCACATGCTCAACTCGGTCAATTTTAAGGTGGACCGCGTAAATCCAGAAAGTTACAAGATCAAGTGTGTCCACCATGATTGTATGTTCAAGCTCACTGCATCATACAGATTAAGAGGTGATTGTTGGGTCATAGGTTCCATGTCTACCCACACTTGTGTCAGTTCTACTCAATCACAGTTTGTCAAGAAATCCAACCACTCGTCAGCAACGATCCATCATTGAAGGTGAAAACCATAATCTCCCATATCACTACAGTATTTAACTATACTCCGTCTTACCGAAAGGCGTGGTTAGCAAAGACCAAGGCGATTGAAAAGGTATATGGAAACTGGGAGGAGTCATACCAAGAACTTCCTAGCTACCTGAATGCACTCCAGACTTATTCTCCAGGTGTTGTTTACATTCTGGAAACAGTTCCAGCATACGCCCCGGATGGTAGTCAACTCAACGGAAATGGAATATTTAGTCAAGTGTTTTGGGCTTTTCAACCTTGCATCACTGGGTTTGCGTCATGCAAACCAATTATACAAATTGATGGGGCTTGGTTGTATGGGAAATACAAAGGCACGCTACTGATGGTAGTTGCACAAGATGGCAACAACAACATTTTTCCAATTGCCTTTGCCCTAGTCGAGGGGGAGACTGGTGGTGCTTGGAGCTTTTTTCTCAAAAATCTGCAAACACATGTGGATCCTTAACCAGATCTCTGTTTGATCTCAGATAGACATGCATCCATTGGAAGTGCATAAAATAATCCTAAAAACGGTTGGCATGACCCTCCTTCTGCGCATGTCTATTGCGTTAGACATATCGTCCAAAATTTCACGAGGGAGATCAAAGACAAAACACTTAGGAAAGCGATTATGAATGCGGGATATGCATTGACACAACCTACATTCAAATATTATCACAACGAGATCTGTTTGTCAAATCCAGAAGCCGGTAGGTGGGTCGATAATATTCCCGTAGAAAAATGGACTAGGTCATACGACAACGGACAAAGATGGGGCCACATGACAACAAACCTAATTGAATCGATGAATGGGGTATTCAAAGGCATACGAAACCTCCCGGTCACTGCTTTGGTTAAATCAACATATTTTAGGATGGCTTCGTTGTTTGCCAAAAGAGGTGAAATATGGAATGCGGTGTTGCAATCTGGACAACTATGGAGTGAAAGCTGCATGAAGTACATTAAGGCAGAAAGTGCCAAAGCCAACACCCATATGGTTATACGGTTTGACCGACACAGCCACAACTTCATTGTCAAAGAGACAATCAAACATAACGAGGGCCTGCCAAGACAAGAATATAGGGTTGTATTACCTTCTCGTTGGTGCGATTATGGAAAGTTTCAAGCCTTTCGTATGCCTTGCTCTCATGTCATTGTCGCGCGTGCCTATAATCATCAAGACTTGCTACAACTTCTGTCACACATTTATAAATCTGAAACGTTGCTCAATGCTTACAATAATAACTTCCCTTTGGTAGCAAAACCATATTATTGGCCTACATACGACGACGAAATAGTATCGCACAATGACCAAATGCGAAGGAATAAAAAGGGTCATCCTAAAAGTAAGCGCATCACAACCGAAATGGACTCCCTTGACAAGCTGGAAAGAAAGTTTGGTTTATGTCGTCGGGCCGGACACAATCGCAAAAATTGTCCGAATCGGGCTACTGCCTCAACCACATAAAAATTGTATTACAAAAAATCTTTCCTTTATTATGTTGTAAACATTAGGATTTTTCGTTAACAATATTTGTTACAATAAACATTGCGCAAACAAGAAAAAAAACACGATAAACTGTCTACGAAATTACAACTGTTAAAACAATTTCATCTGACCCATGCATCATCCACATTACGTCGCTGTCTGTTTTGACTTCCTCCAACCAAAAATTAGGTCTTCCTGTTGCAAGTGAGGTTGATGTTCGTCTTTGCTGGATCCTTCTAATTTTTCCCCCTCCATGATGTCTCCCTCTAGCCATCAACTCCCTCTTCAGACGCTCCATAGAGTGAATGTGCCAGAATTTCATTTTCATCAGAGGTTTTATGGCGGAGAAGATAACGTAACCATCTCTGGTAAAAATCATGGGCGATGTCATGACGCAAATAACAGAGTAAAAAATAATAAAACAGTGCGAGAAAGGGTGAGAAATGACGGAGAAACGGACAAATTATTTATAAAAACAGCATTTTGCCATAGGAGCCAAGTAAGATGACGCCTCCTCTCACTTTTAAAGTGCATGTGCCATCTCACTTGGCTAAAAGAGAGAGGAGGCGCCAAGTGGGATGGCGCCTAGGGCAAACTTGTGAGTGGAGGCGCCAAGTGAGATGGATCCTCCCTTGGGGAGTCTTTTGAAACATGGTTATTTGCGTAATTTTTTCTGAAACATGGTTATTTACGATTTTTTTTAATACATGGTTATTCCAAAAAAAAATCAAATTAGTCACCTAAGAAAACTAACTAAATGAGAAAACTTACTTAAATAGAAAAGAAAAAATATAGGGGTGTAGCTTGAAATTAGCGTGTCATGATAGTAAAATGCAATATCTAAGCTCAACCCAAGACATAACATAACCCCTAAAGAAACTCTAAACTATAATTAAAAAAATTCCTTTTCCCTTCTGGTTCAACAGAGTTCTCTCAATTGTTTCTCTCTTTCTCTCAACTCACACTACTTTCTTCTCTCTTCCTTATATTCAAGTAAAATAATGTCCACATGTTCAAAAAACAACAAATGAGGTAAATAAAAAAAGGAGCGTATCAAAAACTCACGTGTGGTGGAGGATTTGGATGATGTATGGTTGCGGCTTGGTGCGGTTGATAGGGAGTCTCGCGGTGGGTTGTGATGACTGTGGTGATCGAGAACTCGGCTTGTCTGAGCGGATTTGTTGTCGTTGATTGTTATGGAGCAGGAGTCGTAGTGGTCCGGTTTGTGATGTGGTGGTCGGTGTTCTTGAATTGAAGGTGGCAGGCGATGCAGATCCGCAGTGGTTCACAGTTGGAAAGGGAGGCCGATTAGGGTTTCAGAAATCGAAACCCCAATCGGTGCTTCGTTCTTCTTCTTTTCCGGTTTATGCTCTTCTTTCTGTAAACCCAAGAAACCTCCTTGTTCTTTCTGTCTTTCTTTTTCTCCTCTACTGTATTTTCAATATTTATAGGGTTTAGTTTGAATTCCCGTTATGGTTTCGCATAACTTAGATTTAGGGACATTTAGAGAAATTAGGGATTTAGATTTGTTCCTAATTGATTATGTTTATTGCAATATATTTGATGTCATGAGATTTGATTATGTATGTTTAGATCTTGGTTGTAAACATTTTGGACTTGGGTTGTATTGGATTTCTGTATTCTTTTAGATTTGATTCAATGAAAAGAAAAATGATTTTGGATTTGATTCATTGTTAATCTCTACAGTATTCGTTAACGGCAAAAACATGTGCAATATTTTATTGGTACGGTAGTTTTCTTTTGGGCCTGTGCAAAAATCTAAATTTTTTATCCAGCATGCGTCTTGAAATCGGGCCAAAATTCCTTCTCAGCCCAACAGCAATTTACACACCTTTATTTTTATAAAAACCAGGCCCAATACTTGGCCCCTCAAAACAAATTCCAATAAGTGTTTTTAAAACTCACTAACTAATAAAAAATGTTTCAATAATAACATTTTATTACCAGTAAATAAAATGCTAATTGGCTTTAACAAAATGATCCAGCCAATTTCTTTTTTTTAAATAAAACTCTTCATAAAAATGTTTAATAACCTAGTATTTATATAATTTTATAAAATATTTTTTATTTTAGTAAATTCACTATAATAATAGAAAATGTTTTTTTATCAACAACAAAACAAGGACAAATGGGCTAATCTAAAAGGACTTTAATGGGCTTAGTTAAACCGTAATGAGCCCGTATTCCAAATTGCACCTCCCTTTTTTTACTGTTCATTAACTAAAAATGAAATGGACTTTTAGTTTTGGAGTAACACCCCCTTCTTGCTAACAACTACCATTCTTAAATGGGCTGACGTAATTAAAAACTTAATAATTATTAGAAATAATTTTCTATTTTTGAATCGCATGGGCCATTGGCCAACATGCTTCGCGAATGGGTTTATGAGTCTTTCTGATTCAAAAAGCCCCAATCTTATGAATTTAAAGTTCACCCCCTGACCGTCTTGGGTAAAGATGGGCCATCGGATACTGATGTACCATCTTTTATTAAATATTTCTTTTATTTAGATCTTGAAAAATAAAATCCTTAAGGTAGGACAAATTTGGGGTACAACAACTGCCCATGTTCAATTATCTTTCAGTCGAATAGCGCGAGAAAACTCGAGTCTTGCGCATTCTGATTAGAAGTTTATTGAATATTTAAAGTATCCCTAAAATTTGTCCAACAAACATAAGGTTACACTGATATAGCACACCCTTACGAGCCTTTGGGAAAGTAGGCAAAGTTGATGATATATTGCTTACCAGAGTTTGATAACAAGGCAGATAGTCTTTGATCTTAAAAGCGTAATTCTGTATGTCTTGGCTTATTCACCCATTTGGAGGATGAAATAACAATGATTGATGATGCATGGCTGCTTGAAGACTGAGGCCATGTGTTATGTTCGTGAATCGCTGCGTGAAGTCTGAGGCAATGAGCTAAATCTTGTATTTTTTTTAGCATCACTACATGAAGTCTGAGGCGATGATCGGTGTTTACGGAATAAAGAAATGCATTGCTGCATGAAGTCTGATGCAATGGGTTAAAGTTTTGTTTTCTTTTGAGCATCGCAGCATGAAGTCTGAGGTGATGATCGGTGTTTATGGAATAGCAAAACGTATTGTTGCATGAAGTCTGATGCAATGAGTTTGGTTTACAAATCGCTGCGCGAAGTATGAGACGATAAGTGAGATTTGGTTTTCGGACATCACTGCGTAAAGTCTGAGGCGATGGTTTGTGTTACGGAGTAAAGAAATGTACATTGCTTTATGAAGTCTGAGGCAATGAGTTTGGTTCATAAATTGTTGCGTGAAGTCTGATGCAATAGGCTGGATTTTATGGAATAAAAAAATACATTGCTGCATGAAGACTAAGGCAATGGGTTATGTTCGCAAATCACTGCGTGAAGTCTGATGTGATAAGCTAAATTTGGTTTTGAACGTCGCTGCATGAAGTCTGAGACGATCGTCTGGAGTTTGGAACACATTGTTGCATGAAGTCTGAGGCAATGAGTTAGGTTCGCGAATCACTGTGTGAAGTCTAATGTGATAAGCTAAATTTGGTTTCGAACATCGCTGCATGAAGTCTGAGGCAATGATCTGTGTCGCAGAATAAGAAACACATTGCTGCATGAAGTCTAGGGCAATGAGTTAGGTTTAAAAATCGTTGTGTGAAGTCTGAGGAGATAAGCTGGGTTTTAAGAATAAGTTACGACTTAGAGGCAACGTAATGAGTTTTGCGAGTGCATTGCGGCTTAGAGGCAATGTATTGAGTTTTGAGAATACATTGTGGCTTAGAGGCAATGTGTTGAGTTCGGAGAATACATTGCGGCTTGGAGGCAATATGTTGAGTTCGGAGAATACATTGAGGCTTAAAGGCAATGTAATGGCTTTTGAGAATACATTGCGGCTTAGAGGAAATGTAATGGGTTTTGAGAATACATTACGGCTTAGAGGCAACATATTGGGCTTGTAAGGAACTTAACACTACGGGAAGACTTATGTGATGGGCTGAACGTGTCACAACATGAAGACTGAGGTGACGGGTTGAAATTGTAGGAGGAATATTGCGCTGGTCGACCCTTAGATAGTTGAATTGAGGGTGAGATTATTTGTCTGTTTTCTTTATGATACATGTGTATGCATGCTGGTCGTGGGATTTGTACTTATGTATCCAATGATTCGGACTGCAAGTGCACAGTCTTGTCGAGTAGTTTTAAAAGATATCGAACCACAAAGACTGATGAATCGATCTACCGTTTTCTATTGTTACTATGTAAATCTAAAGCTAATGAATATTTGATTTGGGTTGTAGGGAAACTAATCACTAAATTAAGTTGTATTTTAATAATCAATGAACTAAATTACCAGTATGCAACGGTCTTACCTCGGGAACTAGCGACCTGTCGGGCGTTTTTATATTTTCAAAACAGTTTTCAGTAAAACCTATCTAGTTTAAAAACCCTCGTCTCACACTGTCATTTTGTTGATCTAGGCTATGCAGTTAAGTCCTAACGTACGCTTCCGCCATCCCGCAAGAGTCAAAAACACTTTTTGGAAACTAAACAGAATCTTAATTAACTTTAAAGTGCTTCCGCTGTATTTTAAGCTAATGCCTAATTACTACTGTCCAGTTAAAAGATCTCAAACTTCTGCTTTGTTGACCCTAACCTCTATTTGTTTTTTACTTCCGCAACAAAACAATTTAATGATTTGAAAAATAGTAACTTAGGCCAGAAAAGAAAGTTTCGTAGTAAAAATAGTCCCGACTAAGTTACTCGTTCCCTCGGTTGATTGACTTTACATACTGGTATAAGATTTCTAGCCTGACATAATATTAAACGAAATTGCAGAATAATTTAAAGAACAAATACAAATAAACATAATTATATTAATAAATAAGCAATAAGAAATTGTAAACATAAACCTGGAAATTACTCCGAAGATAGAAACAGTCCTGCACAAGTTGTAGGCTTTGCTTCGATGATCGGAGAATATATTTAACCGTACAGAAAGAAAGTAAAACTGGAAAGAATAGTGCTGGCTAGAAATAACTGGGAAAAGAAAATAATGCTGAAAAGAAATAATGCTGAAAAATAATATCTGAAAATAATAATGCTGAAAATAATATCTGAACTTTTCTCGTCAAAAAGCAGAACCCTTTCTACTGTGGTCTCAGGTTCTATTTATAATGCTTGCTTGGTTTGTTGGTCTCGAAAATGTAGCAACCGTTCCTCTTTCTTCCTTCAGAAATAATAGGAGAAATAATAGTCACGTTCGTTGCTTTTGACTGAGTGGGTGAGTGAATTGAGGAGCTCGTTGGATTCATCTTTGAATGAGTTGTTGTCCGTTGGATGAGAGAAAATGGGGTGACAGTTGTGACGTTCGTCACACGCAAGTGACTATCGTCACTTGGTCTTCATGGAGCGTGACGTTCGTCACGTCCCCCTTGACGATCGTCAGGGATTGCTTGCATGTGGGCCACGTGCTCACATGTGTAATGGGCTTTTGGGCTGTTTTCTTCTCCTTAGGCCTTTTTACTACTTTTTGCACCCTTTTTTCTTCGTTTCTTCAAAAGTGTCCGGCTCAGTGCATATCTGCAAAAATAGAAAAATACTTGCATAATACTTATAAAATAATTTAATTTAAACTAAAGTATGAGAAATATTCGGTGTATATCAAGCCAGAAATATCACATATTTGTGTGTTATCAAACTCCCCCATACTTAAACTTTGCTTGTCCTCAAGCAAATGGTAAGTACGATGTTTTTCTAAACATGGTTATGACTCGGCTCGACTAATACATAGCTGCATTGTGTTTTTGTCAGAAAATCGATGGCTTGATTCGTGCTCCATAACTATGTCGGCGACGCTAGACAATCCCATTTTACATAAACTAGCTACAGGTCCTATCATAGCCTACCTCGAGTATTTGTCTTGTTTTGCCTTTTTCATTCTAGCGCAATCACATTAAGCCCTTTATCTTCACACGCACATAGCAGAACAGTCGGTTAGTGGTTATGATCCTTTTTAAACTTTTAGAGGTTTCTGGCACATTAACGTGGCAACCTTTAATTCAAATGTTGGATTCGGGGGATCAGACCGTAATCGGCCCTACCGAGTTCAGTACCACACGCTCCTGAACCATCCATCAAATGAATTTTCATGTTACTTTGTAAGGTTTACATCCTTTGGATTAGGCGGTCAGGTGAGGATCGTCCAATTTAATCAGTGTGTTTCCTTGCAACATTTTGCTGAAATATTCTATCATCCACTTATATTCATCGACTTCCTGCGTAGTTTATGTTTAAGACGGTGTTGACTGCTAATATAAACTACTCAAGGCTACTGTGATCGGTGGATCTGGAACTGACTGTTTAACGCTGGTTCGCGAAATGTCGCGGTAAGCAAGAGTCGCCACCGTCTTTTATTTTCTCCAAATGGAAAGGACAAAAGCACAGAAAAATTCCTTAAAGAGATTGCTCTCGGTTCGGGAGGTAGATTATATAAAGGGAAGGTGTTAGCACCCTTTCTATCCATGGTTATCCATGGGCTCTTAGATACTTGCTCACTTGTGTTTTCAAAATGGTTTGTTTGCTTTTCAACTGTGGGTTTTAAAAAGTTTCTTTGAAAATTTCAGTTCGACTCTTGTGTCAGAGTGTTTGAAAAATTGCTTTGAAAGCTTTTGAAAAGTGTCGGTGTGAAAAGATTTTTGTTTGTTTTTTGAAGAGAGCAAGTATCTACGAGAACCTACCTACCCTAAGGAATTCGTCTGTGTAAATGTCCTTTAAAGTAGTGCCATCCCACCATTGAGAGGTAGGTAGCACCACCGTTGGAGGTGTTCGGGTTAATTCGAGGCTCGGGACGTGGTGATCACCGGAGCAATGGGAAGACACCTTAGAAGCTACCCTCATGCCAGGTTCCCGAATCATGAGGACTTACTAAGACATCCTCTACTCGACGATCACCTTTCGAGGCAAGGCAACAGTGAGGCGTACCCTAGGGGTGGTGTGTGCGATTTGTGTGTCGTTTTCATTTGTATTTATCTTGTCATAGTATTGGTGTTCTACGCTTGTTTTTATTTGGACATTCATTCTTGCATGCTTCGTTTAACAGTTTAAAAGTTCGCGAGAAAAGTAAATCTAAAGCTATTACAAATGGCGCGGGTCCACATCGCCAAAATTAAACCGGACCCGATTTGACAGAAAATAAATAAAGCAAATAAAGTAAAGATTTGAGAGGTAAATGTTACAAGGCTTCGGGAGAGGTACAAAATGAAATAAAATAAATATGCGAAATAAAAGAATTAATAATATGGGCGTTGGACCCTTTTGCAAAAATTAAAGTTAATGAGGAATTAAAATTAAAATTAAAAAGAAAATGTTTTTGGTATTTTTATGTTTTTCAAGATTTAATAGGAAAAGAATTAATTAAAACTAAAATAAAATATTAAACTCTAATTCTAATGGCTTTTAAATTTATTATGAAAATATTAACATTTAACCTAAATTAAACCTAAGTTTTTTTTTTATGTACAATTTAATTATAAAAATAAATAAATAAATAATATTATGGTAAGAAGAAAAATTAAAAGGAAATAAAATTTATCAATTAAACCTAGTTCTACATTTTTTAGATTTTTTTTATGAAAAGAATTAATATTGCAAACCCTAATTTAAACTAGATTTAATTACATGCATTTATTTACAAGAAAATATTAAAAATAAAAATTATTATATTTTTCTCATCTTTTCTGATTTTTATGAGGTTTTTGTATTTGGTAAAAAAAATAATTAATTATATTAAACAAGTAAATAAGATAAAACAATAATTGAAAAATAAAATATAATGAAGATTGCAAACCAGGGGGGGTGGAAGTCCCAAATTGGAGGTAGGACTTTGAATAATCTGGCCCAAAAACCCTGGGTCCGTTTGACTTTCCAGATGGCCTATTGACATGTTGACCAGCGCTTATGGTGTTCTCCAATCCCAGCCTTTGATTTGGATTCGTTAGACACGTGTACGCTTAGATGATGAAGAAACATGATAGTCCTCAACGTAAGCGCTGCATAGGATTTGTTAGAGAAAAATAATATTGAAATATGTAAGACCTGGGGTTCGAACCCAGGTCATGTACCTTCACCACCAATCCTGCTTGCCAGCTGAGCTAAGTGCGCATTCAATTAATATACAAACAAACAAATAATATAAAAAGAAACAACGCGTTAGTGGATTGAAACGCGCGAAATTCAAAACAGCGTATCACTTGTTGCCACCACATCATCGTCTTCACCATCCCTGTATCATAAAATATGAGGCAACAGTTTTTGGGACGTTCTCTTAGGCATGCTACCAAAAAATAGCGATTGGGCCTATGTAACTCATAAATTGATCGCGAATATGGATTCTTCTTCGTCCAAGCTTGCTGAGTCTAATGGTGGTGGCCTTGAATCCTAATTTTTCCTTGGGTGAAAAACCCCAATTCAAAACTCTGAAAACCCTAAAAGTCAAGCATGGTGAAATCTCATATACAGCGCAATAATTCAATTAAACATAATGGTTAGCTTTAGAATCTCATGAGGAATAAGAATCCATGAACAAAATGTTATAAAAATGCTTAAAACATGAAACACGATAATCAATTTTTCTCTGTACAGTTTTGATTCAATATACCAATTCCTGGCGTTTGAGTGGATGTTAATGACTGGAATATGTTCAGAGAGACTTGAGGAAGCTAATGGAATAGGAATTAGGCCTTGAATCGCCCTGGAAGGTTGTTTTCAGAATTGAGTTTTTAAGGAATTTTTCCAAGTTTGCAATGGCCTTTCTTGCGCAGCTTTCCGTGTATGGGCATTAGGTTTATGATCATGCTTATGTAGTGAATGTATTAGGTCAAAAATATTGATCAAATCTCTTGTAATTCATTGTTTTGAATATTTGATTTCTTAAGATCTTTATCATATCCTTTTCACATGTTTTTGTATCAATTAGCATCCAATCAAGCCAAATCTTTCCATAATTGTACAAGCACGAAATATTGAGTCCAAAACATGCATGAAAAGATTTATTAGGTCAAGTTATATATTTTTCATATATTTAAATGATTTAAATGAATTAATATAAATAATAATTCAAATAAATAGATAAAAAATGAGAAAATACTTCCCTTTGGGCCAAGTGGTCGTGCACATGCTTAGAATGATGAATCATGGAAGAAAAATGGGCCCATTAGCATTTTTAGGTCATTTGAATCAATGTTGACTTTTCAAAATATCCAAATATTTCCCAACTTCCACAAGGCATAACTTGCTCAATTTTTAAGCTTTTCTCATGTTCTTGGACATTTTGGAAAGGTCTTTGAGTCCTCTAACCAATGCCTTTGGTCCCATGTCATTTTGATTTACCAATCTCAAGTTATGGCCTTTGACTTAAAGTCTCTTTTTGTTGACTTTTGAAAATGACCTATAATGTTGAAATTGATAACTTTTTGTGAGAGCATTTATTGGACTTGAAGTATGAAGATGAGTTGTAGGAAATGTCTTTCTCTTCAAAATGAGCTTTGGATGGAATTTTTCTGATAATCCATGTGAAAGTTATGCCCTGGTCAATTTCAGTTGACTTTTTCAGCTGTCCAAATAAGGAAACTTTTGCATCTTGGTGATTTCTGAGCCAAATTTTGAGAATCATGATCAAACATTGATCAAATGATGTTTGTGGCTTCAAAATGATATGTTGACCAAAAATTTGAACTTTTGACTGTCAAATGACCATTTTGCCCCTACAGTTGACTGTAGTGCAATTTAGGGTTTTGACTGTGCAATTTTGAGCTGAATGCCTTGAAAATTGATATGAGGATGCTTGACCATATTTGTAGGCATGTGAGACTTGATTGGGCTTTTGAAAACTTCCTTTTCTTGATCAGAACACAAACCCTAGTTTTGACTGTATAGGAGACCTTTGCACTGTACAACCCTTGGGGAATTTTGCAGCTTGACTTGGCAATTTCTTGGAGAATATGGGAGGGCAAATTTTGGGGTACAACAGTTGCCCCTGTTCAATCTTCTTAGACCTGAGGATGCAAATTGGCTGACGTGCCTTTCGTAATCCGAGGGTAGAAGATGATTGAACACTAGAGTGCCCAGAAATTTGCGCTCACATGTTAGCAGTGCGATGGGGGGAATGGGCTTATAGATGCCATTTGGAGATTGCTGGATAGGATGATGGGCTTATAGATGCCATCTGGATGTTGACCGCGTAAGAGGTTCCTTGGTGAGAACCTGCATACCTGCAAAACAGAAAATGAGTACCTGACACGTTGCAGGAGCTGATTTTTAGATGCTTGGTATAGATATGTCCTGACTGGTTGCAGGAGTTGAGTCTGGAGCTTCAAACGGCGATGAATGAACCAGGGATGGTTACTGCCTTAGCATGAATGGTAAGAGAACCTTGGGCGACTTTAACTTCAACAACGCTCGTTGAGGAAAATCTTGGGTGTCTTCTACTGGGATAAGAATCAGGGAGATCTTAGGGTCGATCTGACTGAACCAGAGAAGGCCTTTGACTGGATAAGCATCAGGAAAATCTTAGGGTCGATTTAACTGAACCGGTCTAGGTCTTGAAATATCTTCAACTGGATAAGCATCAGGGGGATCTTAGGGTCGATCTGACTGAACCAGAGAAGGCCTTTGACTGGATAAGCATCAGGAAAATCTTGGGATCGATTTAACTGAACCGGACAAGGTCTTGGAATATCTTCAACTGGATAAGCATCAGGGAGATCTTAGGGTCGATCTGACTGAACCAGAGAAGGCCTTTGACTGGATAAGCATCAGGAAAATCTTGGGATCGATTTAACTGAACCGGACAAGGTCTTGGAATATCTTCAACTGGATAAGCATCAGGGAGATCTTAGGGTCGATCTGACTGAACCAGAGAAGGTCTTTGACTGGATAAGCATCAGGAAAATCTTAGGGTCGATTTAACTGAACCGGGCAAGGTCTTGAAATATCTTCAACTGGATAAGCATCAGGGAGATCTTGGGGTCGATCTGACTGAACCAGAGAAGGCCTTTGACTGGATAAGCATCAGGAAAATCTTGGGGTCGATTTACTGAACCGGTCTAGGTCTTGAAATATCTTCAACTGGATAAGCATCAGGGAGATCTTAGGGTCGATCTGACTGAACCAGAGAAGGCCTTTGACTGGATAAGCATCAGGAAAATCTTAGGGTCGATTTAACTGAACCGGACAAGGTCTTGGAATATGATTGAGAGTTTCAACTGCATCTTTCCTGAAAGGTAAAGGTCAATCATATGCAATGCATGATATGAATCAAGCAATGATGTTCTCAACATAAATGAAATTTGTATGATATGATGCGTCTTATGCATGCTATAATGATGTATGTGATGTCTTATGTATGCTTTTGTCTAGGAAAGTGAATCCTTGACGGGTGCCGGGAAGTCGTATCCTGGGCTGATGTTGAAGAGTAGGTTTTGCTTCCGCTGGGGATGATAACTGCAAGAATACCGGTAGAAGAAGATGACTCCGTTGCGGAATAAACTCGGCAAATGGAGGATTCTGCGGGGAGAAAAGATACTCTAGCGACCATGCTGGGAAGCAATACTCTGTGGGAAGAGGGATGCCTTGCTGAGTGTTGATAATAGTTTGCTGGGGATACCCTTGTTGTTAGAAGTGTTGATAGACTTCGCTGGGGATAAGAAGGCTTCGTTGACGACGCTCTTTCCGTGGCTTTTGGCTGAGGATAACCCAGTTATATCCTGTTAAGGAAATAACTCTTTGAATAAAGCCGGACGACGCGTTCGTGTTCTGCGAGGGGATAAGCTTCCAGAATTTACTGGGGATAAGCTTATTGCTTGGGGATATGAGTTCCAGCTTTCCTGGGGAACTGGATTGGACTCTTCTGGGGAGTTTTGAACTGCGGGGGAAGTGATTCCTTTGAATGTTGGTATACCGCCGGGGAACAATCTTTAGGCCGAGACTGCCGGGGATGCTTGTCAAGAATATATGTATTGCTGCTGGAGAATGTTGATATCTGCTGGAGGATATCCGACTTCCTTGAGATTTGATAATTTTGCTTGGAGAAGAATGCGCTGTTTTACTGAACCACTCTCTGGGGAATTAAGGTATCTGGTTATGTTCTTTAGCTGAACCTACCTTGGTACCTTAGAGGACAGAACAATTAGACTGCTCAGACAACTCTTTATTGCCCCTGTTTCTAGTGTCACCTGCAATTAATTCCTTTGTTTCGTATGCAAATATTTATGAGTTAGCAAATTATTGTCAATGCATATATCACAAATTGAACCTTGGACGTTCTTCGCAAAACAAAACAGAAAAAGAAAAAACACTTGGCACGTTTAACTGAAAATATATTTGTATTGATTTTGAATGGCCTGTGAATAGGCGTTTTTGTGTACAAGAGGCTGACGTCCTAGTAAGAGGAACGTCGCCGAGCAAAGAGTTTATACAAATTTTGTACAAAAGAAAATAAAACAGCTGTGTGAAGTGAATGATCCCACTGGGTTTCAACTCTTCTATTGCCTTTATAACTCTGAGCGTCTCATCACTTGATGACCTTGGTTGAAGGTGAAGCTGACTGATCGATGCCGTCTGAACTTGATGTAGATACCGGATTCTGGATGCAAAGTGATCCAATTAGACATAGTATTACGCTTTTATCCCTAATTTTTGCCTGGACCGCCCTTTTGGGTTTTCGGTCCACCGGGATACCCATTTTTGCCCAAGCCGCCTTTTCAGGTTTTCGACTTGCCGGGTGTACAGATTTTTTTCATTTCATCCCTTCATTTTGCCCGAACCCTTTTGGTTCGACGGGAAGCCCTAATTTTTGCCTAGGCATGTCAGCCTAGCGGGTCTTTTTTCATACGTAGTATCTTTTTAGTATGTCTGCATTGGCGGGGTGAGGAAGATCGTCACCATCCATGTTGGTTAGAATCATGGCTCCTCCTGAGAACACATGCTTAACCACAAATGGCCCTTCGTATGTAGGGGTCCATTTGCCCCTTGGATCACTCTGAGGAAGTATGATTCTCTTGATTACCAGATCCCCAAATTGATATTCCTGTGGTCTGACCTTTTTGTTAAATGCCCTGATCATCCGTTTCTGATATGTCTGACCATGACCGATAGCGGAAAGTCTCTTTTCGTCAATGAGGTTGAGTTGATCAAGTCGTGTCTGGATCCAATCATCTTCGTTCAGATTTGCATCCTTCATTATCCGGAGAGAGGGTATTTGTACTTCGATCGGTAAGACTGCCTCCATGCCATAAACCAGAGAGAAAGGAGTTGCCCCGGTTGACGTCCTAGCTGAGGTACAGTACCCATGTAGAGCGAACGGTAACATCTCGTGCCAATCTTTATAGGTCACTGTCATCTTCTGCACGATTTTCTTGATGTTCTTATTTGCTGCTTCTACAGCCCCATTCATCTTCGGTCTGTAAGGAGAAGAATTGTGGTGCTGTATCTTGAACTGTTCGCAGAGCTCAGCGATCATCTTGTTGTTCAGATTGGTACCGTTGTCTGTAATAATCCGCTCAGGGACGCCGTACCGACAGATCAGGTTGTGCCGAATGAACCGTGCCACAACAGTCTTGGTTACCGTAGCATAGGATGCTGCCTCAACCCACTTTGTAAAATAATCAATCGCCACTAAGATGAAGCGATGTCCATTAGATGCCGTAGGTTTTATCTCACCAATCATGTCTATGCCCCACATTGCAAACGGCCAAGGCGCAGTCAGAACATTCAGGGGAATCGGAGGAACATGCACCTTGTCTGCATAAATCTGGCATTTGTGGCATGTCCTGGAATGTTGGTAACAATCAGCTTCCATTGTGGACCAGTAATATCCTGCCCGTAGGATCTTCTTAGCCATAGTGTGTCCACTGGAATGTGTACCAAAGGTCCCTTCATGCAGCTCTTCCATGATCCTTTCTGCTTCAGTCTTGTCCACACAACGCAGTAAGGTTGAATCATGATTTCGCTTGTACAAGATGCCGTTGCTTAAGAAGAACTTGGCTGCGAACCTTCTCAGGAATTTCTTATCGTTGACAGAGGCACCTTCAGGGTATTCCTGAGCTTCCAGATATCTCTTCACTTCGTGGTACCAAGGCTTCTCAGTCACCAATTCAGTTTCGAGATCACAACAGTATGTTGGTTCGTCCAGTTTCCAGATGATGATCCGGGGAGCCTCATTATCCCATTTGACCTTGAACATTGAAGACATTGTAGCTAACGCGTCGGCTAACTGATTCTCTTCTCTTGGAAAGTGCTCAAAGGTTATCTCTGTGAAGTGGGGGATCAGGGTCAACACACATTCTCTGTAAGGAATCAGGTTTGGATGTTTCGTATCCCACTCTCCTTTGATCTAATTGATCACAAGAGCGGAATCTCCGAAGACACTTAGAAATTTGATCCTTAGGTCGATCGCAGCTTGAAGACCCATGATGCACGCCTCATACTCCGCCATGTTGTTGGTACAGTTGAAACATAGCCGGGCAGTTAGTGGAGTATGAGTACCTTGTGGAGATATGATTATGGCGCCGATGCCATTTCCCAAAGCGTTGGAGGCTCCGTCAAAGTGCATAGACCATCGGGATCCTGGTTCAGGTCCTTCATCCGGTCCAGGTACTTCACAATCAGTCACAATCATGATGCTTTCATCCGGGAATTCGAAGTTCATTGACTGATAGTCATCTACAGCTTGATGTGCCAGGTGGTCTGCCAATACACTTCCCTTGATGGCTTTCTGGGTCGTGTACTGAATGTCGTATTCCGTCAAGATCATCTGCCATCTTGCAATCCTCCCCGACAGAGCAGGCTTTTCGAATATGTACTTTATAGGATCCATCTTTGAGATCAACAAGGTAGTGTGAGTCAGCATATACTGCCTCAGCCGGCGAGCAGCCCATACCAAAGCGCAACAAGTTTTCTCAAGCAGTGAGTATCGGGTCTCACAGTCGGTAAACTTTTTGCTAAGGTAATAAATGGCATGCTCTTTTCGGCCAGACTCGTCATGCTGCCCCAGCACACACCCCATTGAGTTGTCCAGCACTGTTAGATATAGTATCAGAGGTCTCCCTTCAACCGGTGGCATAAGGATAGGTGGTTCTTGGAGATACTCTACGATTTTGTCGAAAGCAGTCTGACATTCATCGTTCCAACGTACTACCTGATCTTTCTTCAGCAGCTTGAAGATTGGCTCACAGGTAGCAGTTAGGTGTGAGATGAACTGAGCGATGTAATTTAGGCGTCCTAAAAAGCCTCTGACTTCCTTCTCTGTCTTAGGAACTGGCATCTCTTGAATAGCTTTGACCTTAGCAGGGTCCACTTGAATTCCTTTATCACTGACCACGAAGCCTAGCAACTTCCCCGATCTTACCCCAAAGGTGCACTTGTTTGGGTTCAATCTCAGCTTATACAGCTTCAGACGGTCAAACAACTTCTGCAGATGATCTAGATGCTCTTCCTCAGTCTGGGACCTTGCGATCATGTCGTCAACATACACTTCTATCTCATGATGGATCATGTCATGAAATAAAGCAACCATGGCACGTTGGTAGGTTGCCCCAGCGTTCTTTAATCCAAATGGCATGACCTTGTAACAGAAGGTGCCCCACTGAGTAACAAACGTAGTCTTTTCCATGTCTTCAGGTGCCATCTTGATCTGGTTGTAACCTGAAAAGCCATCCATGAAAGAGAACACTTTGTGCTGAGCCGTATTATCAACAAGGACATCAATGTGAGGTAAGGGGAAGTCATCTTTGGGGCTGGCCCTGTTCAGATCCCTGTAGTCGACACACATTCTGACCTTACCGTCCTTCTTAGGTACCGGCACCACATTAGCAACCCACTGAGGGTAAGAAGTCACTGCAAGGAAACCGGCATCAAACTGTTTCATAACCTCAGCTTTAATCTTCTCAGACATCTCTGGACGCATCCGACGGACCTTTTGCTTAACTGGAGGGCAGTCTTCCTTAGTTGGCAAGTGATGGACCACAATATCTGTATCCAACCCGGGCATGTCTTCGTAGGACCAGGCAAAGATCTCCATATAATCATGCAGCATCTTGGTTAACCGTTGCTTCACGCTGAGCTCTAGGTTGGCACCAATCTTTACCTCTTTTCTGTCTGTCTCTGTACCCAAGTTTATGGTTTCCACTGGCTCTTCATGGGGTTGAATTGCCCTCTCTTCCTGAAGCAACAGTCTTGCAAGCTCGCCAGGCACTTCGCAATCATCTTCACCTTCGCCTTCGGCTAAGTTGATCGGATTTTCGAAGTCATAACTGGCAGTAGCAGAGTTGTTATCAGTGAGATCCATAGTGGATTGGAACCCGTATGAGTGAGTGTGTGTGTAAATACAGCTGTTTTGAAAATTATGTAAAAGGAAAAGAAAGACAGAAAAGGAGCACAATATTTGCAATGCGAAAAATACGTCCAAGATTTTCATTCATGATATATGAAATGACAGTTTGTATGCCCTCACAAATAGAACCACGGTGCCTCGGGTAAGACACAGGGCCATAGAGTTTATCATTGTTTATTACAAAATAACAAAACATAGGAATTCATTACTTAGTAACAAGAGAAACAGATAAGTTGTCCTTTGCACTCCAATTGTTGAGTCCACCGTCGGTTGCCGGGTAGATCCAGCTATCAAACTCAGCTTCATCAACTTCCTATTCGTCCCCAATAGCATTAACCCCATGAGCAGGTAGGGGAGCTGTCACCACATTAGGCTTCTCAGATGCCTCGAACTGTACCTCCTGGGCGTCAATAAGATCCTGCAGCTTGTTCTTTAATGCCCAACAGTCATCAGTAGAGTGCCCCGGGCTATCTGAATGGTAAGCACAACGAGCATTCGGGTTGTACTTAGGAGATGTAGTATTTGGGAACTTCGGCGCCTCCCTGACAGTCACTAAATTGGTTGAGAGCAACTGTGGCAGGATCTGTGACAAAGTCATGCTTAAGCGGGTGAATTCTCTCCGGGGTCTTTCAACCTTCTGGGGATTGTTTGGCCGGGGAGCGGCAACAGGCTTAGCAATCATTACCACACTGACAGATTGGCGGTGCTCATGTCTCTCTGATTTCCGGGAACCATATACGGCACTAGACTCCTTCTTGAATGGTTTCTTTTCCGAACTAGACGATGCACCCTTCGGAATTTTTCCAGATTTTAACCCAGCTTCAATCCTCTCTCCAGTCAAGATCAAATCAGTGAAACCAGCAGAAGAATTCCCAATGAGATGGTTGAAAAATGGCCCAGATAGGGTCCCCAAGAACATGTCTACCAACTCCCGATCAGTCAACGGTGGCTGCACTCTGCCAGCCAGGTCTCTCCACTTCTGAGCGTACTCCTTAAAACCTTCGCTTGCACCTAACGACATACCCTAGAGTTGGGTACGTGTGGGGGCAAGGTCGGCATTATATTGATACTGCTTGTAGAAAGCAGTAGCCAACTCCTCCCAGTTACGAACCTTGGTCCCATCCAGCTGATAGAACCATTCGAGATGAGTCCCTGAAAGACTCTCCTGGAAGAAGTGGATCCATAAATTCTTGTCCGCAGAGTACGGCTGAATTTTCCGAACATATGACCTTAGATGCAGCTTGGGACAAGACGCCCCGTCATACTTAGAGAAGGATGGTGCTTTGAACTTGTGAGGGATGATCACACCAGTTGACAAACCCAGATCTCCGAAATCCAGCCCAGGTACCTGTTGAACCTCCATAGCCTTCAATCTGTCCTCCAGTTGCTTATATCTGTCGTCTGCAGGAGGGTACTGCTCTTCATCAAAATCAGTCTCGTTGTCGGAGACTACCGGACTAGGGACCTTTACTTCTGCCTGAGAAGGACTCTTGCCAACAGAAGAACCAGCCTCTTCATGCTGCAGAGTATTGCCAAACCTTCGGCCCGAGTTGAACAGAACAGTTCTTCTCTTCTTCTTCTTCTCCTTCTTCAGGAGCATAGCCTTCAGTTCTTCTTGGCCTTGAGCCAGACCCTTGATTAATTCCTGGAATTGTGCATTCTGCACCTGAATAGCCTTGATTGATGTCTCGGTTGATGTAGATTCGGGATTCATGATGCTGAAATAAACAGCGAAGAACTGTAAGCAACCTGAAAGGGGAAAAACCTGCTATGCACATGATGAATGAGATGTGTATGCAATGCATTCAAGGGTTCGAAAGTTCAAATTTGTTGTAGACAAAAAGGAACACACGTTATCATTAAGGAAATCATTGTTTAATACATCAAAGCCTCATGGGCAAAAGTACAAAAATCAAATCAATCCCAAAATACACTGCGCATCCTCTTCGGAGCTATGTAGGTGTTGAGATTCCTCTCCTCATGCAACAGGCGGGTGAGCTCCAAGACCTTCTTTTCACTGGCATGTAGACTGGTCTCAAGAGAATTCCTTTCCTCCTTAAGCTGGATCCAGCTCTTCTACATCTCTTCCCAGGATGTAGGCATATCAGGGTGCTGGATAGTGTGGGACACTTCTCCTTCCAAAACTGGTTCTTTGATCACAGGGAGCATATGAGGATAAGGCATCACTAACTTCTGGGAGCGGGCGCGTACCCACTTGAGATAAGGTTCCAACGGGATGGAGTTCCTGTGCCCCAGTGTCTTGCTGTTTATCCTACTGGGCATCCTCCAAGCTCTGATAAATCTCTGGCGAAGTCCTTGAGTATCGTTGTCGAAGTCAAAAACTATGTCAGGAATTAACATGTCATGAGGACCATCCCTCCGAGCATAACCAAACTGTCTCCAAGCCAGGCATGGGCTATAAGTAATACCTCCTCTGATTCCAAGTAAAGGAACGTTAGGGTACTCCCCGCAACGATCAATGATGGTGACATCTTCTCTGGACCTAGGGCACCAATGTATATCTGCATGTGTAAGAGTCATCAACCGTTGTGACCATCTCAAACCCCGCTCATTCTTCAAGACTGATTGTGGAAGGTGCAAAATAAACCACCTTCCCAGGAGAGGAGTGCAACACATAAGGACACCTCTTTTTCTCATGGTTCGAGTGTAACATGAGTGAAGGATGTCCCCCAGCAATGTAGGTATGGGATTCCTGGACATAAAGATCTGGACAGCACTGATATCAATAAGCTGATCTGGGTTAGGAAACAACACCAAACCATAAACAAGAAGGGCCACAACCTCTTCAAAAGCTTGCAAGTCAAGGGAGTTCCAACATTCAAGGGCCTTTTCAAACAGAAACCTGGCTAAGAACCCTTTGATACCACTTCTAACTTCCCAATGTCCTTTGAGGTCAGATGACTGTAGGTGCAAGGCTTTAGCAATCTCTTCAAGCTTAGGTTCCTTTTCTGTACCGTTGAAGGGTAGCTGATCAAGGATAGGGATCTTCAGGAGCCGGGAGAACTCCTCCAATGTAGGTACCAACTGATAGTCCAAGAAGGTGAAACAGTGATGCAGAGGGTCAAAGAATTGGAACAGAACCTTTATCATATCTTCCTCAATGTTGGTGTTGACCAAGCTGATGAGTCTTCCATGCCTCTCACTGAAAGAAGAGTTCTCAGGAATCCTGGATATAAGTTCCTTAAGCTGAGGAGGGATCCTTACAAGGCTGATCTGAATTGTCTTTCTGCGGATAGTTTCCATGTCCTACAAAACAAGAACAAAGATGAAAATTCGAACCCCTGAAATGGTTAGTCAATGCATATGATGCTGGATGATGTCATGATGCTATGATTAAACACACCACAGATATTTACAAAGACAAACATGTAAGGCACACAAGGCACACAAGACAAGCCCTCAAGGTTTAAGGCCAGCATGGGGTCTGGGTAGTACCCTCTTGAAGTTGGTGGGTTCAACCTGTCCTAATCAAAGTAACCGGGTTCTAAGGTTCCCAATATCACGGGATTGCTTTCATTGTTCATCGTTTCGATTTAGCCACTGAACTGGCGACCGAAATATTCCAGGAAAGCAACCCTCAATTGAGTGTAGTATCGAGTATCAACCAACCTCGGACTGCACCAAAGTCAGTTATCTCACTACCCTAAAGAGGCCAAGATAGTTCAATTAAGGTTCCTAAGGTCAGTTGATGCTTCACGACACCACGCGGAGGCCCCATACTCTCCTTGACTGAACTCAAGGGTTACCGGTACACACCAAAGTGCCACATCAACGTAGCAGATTGTTTCAACCATGTCGGTATACCCCGCACAGTTCCCTCACAGTCTTGTTGCTACTTTCTAAGAAGGTATCCCCCAGATCCGGGTTAGGATCTATAGAACTCCCAAGCAACCCACAATAATAAAGCAAGCAAAGAAGACAATTGAAAACACAGTGATCTTAATCCTAAGGTACACCTCACTTTAAGTTAAGTCCCCAGCAGAGTCGCCAGTTCTGTGATCGGTGGATCTGGAACTGACTGTTTAACGCTGGTTCGCGAAATGTCGCGGTAAGCAAGAGTCGCCACCGTCTTTTATTTTCTCCAAATGGAAAGGACAAAAGCACAGAAAAATTCCTTAAAGAGATTGCTCTCGGTTCGGGAGGTAGATTATATAAAGGGAAGGTGTTAGCACCCTTTCTATCCATGGTTATCCATGGGCTCTTAGATACTTGCTCACTTGTGTTTTCAAAATGGTTTGTTTGCTTTTCAACTGTGGGTTTTAAAAAGTTTCTTTGAAAATTTCAGTTCGACTCTTGTGTCAGAGTGTTTGAAAAATTGCTTTGAAAGCTTTTGAAAAGTGTCGGTGTGAAAAGATTTTTGTTTGTTTTTTGAAGAGAGCAAGTATCTACGAGAACCTACCTACCCTAAGGAATTCGTCTGTGTAAATGTCCTTTAAAGTAGTGCCATCCCACCATTGAGAGGTAGGTAGCACCACCGTTGGAGGTGTTCGGGTCAATTCGAGGCTCGGGACGTGGTGATCACCGGAGCAATGGGAAGACACCTTAGAAGCTACCCTCATGCCAGGTTCCCGGATCATGAGGACTTACTAAGACATCCTCTACTCGACGATCACCTTTCGAGGCAAGGCAACAGTGAGGCGTACCCTAGGGGTGGTGTGTGCGATTTGTGTGTCGTTTTCATTTGTATTTATCTTGTCATAGTATTGGTGTTCTACGCTTGTTTTTATTTGGACATTCATTCTTGCATGCTTCATTTAACAGTTTAAAAGTTCGCGAGAAAAGTAAATCTAAAGCTATTACAAATGGCGCGGGTCCACATCGCCAAAATTAAACCGGACCCGATTTGACAGAAAATAAATAAAGCAAATAAAGTAAAGATTTGAGAGGTAAATGTTACAAGGCTTCGGGAGAGGTACAAAATGAAATAAAATAAATATGCGAAATAAAAGAATTAATAATATGGGCGTTGGACCCTTTTGCAAAAATTAAAGTTAATGAGGAATTAAAATTAAAATTAAAAAGAAAATGTTTTTGGTATTTTTATGTTTTTCAAGATTTAATAGGAAAAGAATTAATTAAAACTAAAATAAAATATTAAACTCTAATTCTAATGGCTTTTAAATTTATTATGAAAATATTAACATTTAACCTAAATTAAACCTAAGTTTTTTTTTTTATGTACAATTTAATTATAAAAATAAATAAATAAATAATATTATGGTAAGAAGAAAAATTAAAAGGAAATAAAATTTATCAATTAAACCTAGTTCTACATTTTTTAGATTTTTTTTATGAAAAGAATTAATATTGCAAACCCTAATTTAAACTAGATTTAATTACATGCATTTATTTACAAGAAAATATTAAAAATAAAAATTATTATATTTTTCTCATCTTTTCTGATTTTTATGAGGTTTTTGTATTTGGTAAAAAAAATAATTAATTATATTAAACAAGTAAATAAGATAAAACAATAATTGAAAAATAAAATATAATGAAGATTGCAAACCAGGGGGGGTGGAAGTCCCAAATTGGAGGTAGGACTTTGAATAATCTGGCCCAAAAACCCTGGGTCCGTTTGACTTTCCAGATGGCCTATTGACATGTTGACCAGCGCTTATGGTGTTCTCCAATCCTAGCCTTTGATTTGGATTCGTTAGACACGTGTACGCTTAGATGATGAAGAAACATGATAGTCCTCAACGTAAGCGCTGCATAGGATTTGTTAGAGAAAAATAATATTGAAATATGTAAGACCTGGGGTTCGAACCCAGGTCATGTACCTTCACCACCAATCCTGCTTGCCAGCTGAGCTAAGTGCGCATTCAATTAATATACAAACAAACAAATAATATAAAAAGAAACAACGCGTTAGTGGATTGAAACGCGCGAAATTCAAAACAGCGTATCACTTGTTGCCACCACATCATCGTCTTCACCATCCCTGTATCATAAAATATGAGGCAACGGTTTTTGGGACGTTCTCTTAGGCATGCTACCAAAAAATAGCGATTAGGCCTATGTAACTCATAAATTGATCGCGAATATGGATTCTTCTTCGTCCAAGCTTGCTGAGTCTAATGGTGGTGGCCTTGAATCCTAATTTTTCCTTGGGTGAAAAACCCCAATTCAAAACTCTGAAAACCCTAAAAGTCAAGCATGGTGAAATCTCATATACAGCGTAATAATTCAATTAAACATAATGGTTAGCTTTAGAATCTCATGAGGAATAAGAATCCATGAACAAAATGTTATAAAAATGCTTAAAACATGAAACACGATAATCAATTTTTCTCTGTACAGTTTTGATTCAATATACCAATTCCTGGCGTTTGAGTGGATGTTAATGACTGGAATATGTTCAGAGAGGCTTGAGGAAGCTAATGGAATAGGAATTAGGCCTTGAATCGCCCTGGAAGGTTGTTTTCAGAATTGAGTTTTTAAGGAATTTTTCCAAGTTTGCAATGGCCTTTCTTGCGCAGCTTTCCGTGTATGGGCGTTAGGTTTATGATCATGCTTATGTAGTGAATGTATTAGGTCAAAAATATTGATCAAATCTCTTGTAATTCATTGTTTTGAATATTTGATTTCTTAAGATCTTTATCATATCCTTTTCACATGTTTTTGTATCAATTAGCATCCAATCAAGCCAAATCTTTCCATAATTGTACAAGCACGAAATATTGAGTCCAAAACATGCATGAAAAGATTTATTAGGTCAAGTTATATATTTTTCATATATTTAAATGATTTAAATGAATTAATATAAATAATAATTCAAATAAATAGATAAAAAATGAGAAAATACTTCCCTTTGGGCCAAGTGGTCGTGCACATGCTTAGAATGATGAATCATGGAAGAAAAATGGGCCCATTAGCATTTTTAGGTCATTTGAATCAATGTTGACTTTTCAAAATATCCAAACATTTCCCAACTTCCACAAGGCATAACTTGCTCAATTTTTAATCTTTTCTCATGTTCTTGGACATTTTGGAAAGGTCTTTGAGTCCTATAACCAATGCCTTTGGTCCCATGTCATTTTGATTTACCAATCTCAAGTTATGGCCTTTGACTTAAAGTCCCTTTTTGTTGACTTTTGAAAATGACCTATAATGTTGAAATTGATAACTTTTTGTGAGAGCATTTCTTGGACTTGAAGTATGAAGATGAGTTGTAGTAAATGTCTTTCTCTTCAAAATGAGCTTTGGATGGAATTTTTCTGATAATCCATGTGAAAGTTATGCCCTGGTCAATTTCAGTTGACTTTTTCAACTGTCCAAATAAGGAAACTTTTGCATCTTGGTGATTTCTGAGCCAAATTTTGAGAATCATGATCAAACGTTGATCAAATGATGTTTGTGGCTTCAAAATGATATGTTGACCAAAAATTTGAACTTTTGACTGTCAAATGACCATTTTGCCCCTACAGTTGACTGTAGTGCAATTTAGGGTTTTGACTGTGCAATTTTGAGCTGAATGCCTTGAAACTTGATATGAGGATGCTTGACCATATTTGTAGGCATGTGAGACTTGATTGGGCTTTTGAAAACTTCCTTTTCTTGATCAGAACACAAACCCTAGTTTTGACTGTATAGGAGACCTTTGCACTGTACAACCCTTGGGGAATTTTGCAGCTTGACTTGGCAATTTCTTGGAGAATATGGGAGGGCAAATTTTGGGGTACAACAGCTACTATAAAGACTAAACTCAGGGAGTTGGAAACAACCGGTACTTGAACTGATCTATCATACTCTGGGGTTGTAGAGTGTCTAGACGGTAGAAATTTCGCTTAATCTCGCCCCAATTTCTGATGATTAAAGATTTTGCTGTCTATTTACTTGTTGAGTGGAAAAAAAAATTTATGGGCTCAAAAAAGAGAGGGGAGTCTAAAAGAACAACACAAATTGCTGCAATAGATGACTTGAAAAAGTTTTTTATTGAATTTAAGATAATAGAAGGGAAATTACAAAGAAAGATAAAAACTACTAGAAAAAGGGAAATACTTCCTCCCCCATACTTGAATCATACATTGTCCTCAATGTATTGATAGAAGCAGGAAAGGGAAAGATAACAACATAATCATTCTTCCTCCTCTTGTCTTTGGTATCGGCCGCGTGTCCTTGCTCTTCGACGTGCTTGCCTGCCATGTCTGGAAGATTCGCCGCCATCTCTTTGGGATATGATATTATGCAAGTCGTCAACACGGAGTGTTAAGGCTCGCATATCTGCCGTTATTCCTGTGGTGAATTCCAGCATACTTTGATCGTGCCTGAGAGCGTAGTCATTTTGGTCTCTCTGCATTTGTTACATGAGAGTCATCATCTCGATTTGGCGCGTCTCGAGGCTTTGGTGGCGTTGAGTGGCCAGCTGGTTTTGTTGTATTATTGCGGCATATATTGTATCGATGGTGGCAGGATTGTTGGCTTGCTATTGTTGGGGCTCTTGCTGCTCTAATTCTTCTTCGATTTCGTCAGCTGCAGCGTTGTTAGCCTGATCTTGGTTTCCTTGCACATTTTCTTCGGGTTCAGGGGCGTTCAGGTTGTAAAGCCAGTTATCCGGATTACCCAAGTAAGTATGATTATGATTTGGCATGATCACACTGCGAACTCTGGCATTCTTAACCATGAGATAGTATCCTCCAGCTTCTCGTACTTTAATCAGGCGGCCAGCTCTACAGTTACCAATGTCCATAAAAACTGCTGGCAGTGGAGGTAGGAGTTGGATCCTTTCCCCCCAGTTCAAGTGAACTGCGATGGCGGTTACGATGTTTTGAATATGGGCCATCATTAAAGTTACGGGATTAAGACGGATATTTTGCGAAAAGGTACAGTGGAGAGCATATTATTCTTTAGTGTTTACCTTGTTGTTGTTTGCTCTTCCGAATATTGTGTTTGCCATAACACGGTGTAAGAAGCGGATGTTCGTGTTGTGGATGTGAGAGGCGTACCGTGCTTCGGGTGTGACATTTGGTTTGCCGGTTATTCTCTCCCATAGTGCGTATGCACTTCCATTCCAATCCAATTCTGGGGGTATGTGGTATTGCACATTATTCCCTCGGGGGAAGTGAAATATGTCGCTCAAGATCTCATGGTTGAGTTGGTACTCTCGGTTGAACATCCGAAAATGAGCGGCTCCCGTTAGGTGTGCGTCTGCATCTTCTCGGGTGTGATATGCGTAGGAACTCAAGAATTCCAACATGAGAGCTTCGTAAGTTTGCGTGTTCATCGTGCTAATAAAGCTTAGGCCAGCTTTATTCAGCAAGCCTTCCATATAAGGTTGCAAGCCTAATTCTTGCAAGCAAGTGTTGTCGACGAACCGTGTTGGTGTTAGCCCTCGGTGATGGAATTTGATGTACCTCTCTTTTTGAAGCTCACCGGCTTCTCCTTGTCGGAGCACGAGGTGTCGCATGTCGGGTTGGTTGGCCATGAGTATTGAACTTGATAGAAAAATGTATTTATGGTAAAGAGATGGAAATGGAGTGGTAGTGATGAAACTAAGGATGGAAGGGAAGGGTTTATATAGATGGTTTGTGGAGTAGGAAATTTAATGGTGTTTATGGGAGAATTTTGAAATTTGGGAGGTTATGGAAGTTATGGGTGAGTGGAGTAAGTGGGGTGGTGGGATTTTAATACAAAATTTTCGTGTATCAATGCTCACGGACTTGAAAAGCGTGGGGGACATTGCCTACCGCCCGTCACAGTCTCTCTGACGTTCGTCAGAGTCAAAGATACTCCCTCTGACGTTCGTCACATGTACTCTGACGTTCGTCAGAGTCAAAGACATTGGTTTCTTTGACTGCTTTGAACGCGTACTCCACTAAAGTAATTAATTAATTTCAATTTTGGATTTAATTAATTAATTTCAATTTTTAGAAGTGTATTGCAAGGGATTAGTAGCATATTGTATAGTTTGGAAAAATGATATGGTAAATAAGAAGCAAATAAAGATGGTAACATAAATAAACATAAAAATAGAAATTGAAAACAAATGAAAATAATAACCGAAATTGCAAAAATGAATGCATGCTTTGTAAATAGAAATAAATAGAATGGATATGAATAAAATTTTAGGACCGAAAAGTAACATATTATTCGAAAATAATTAAAACCATAATGAGTTTGAGAATAATAATGATAATGAAAAACAATGAAACCCCCCCCCCCCCAGACTAAGAACAAACAGTGTCCTCACTGGGGCGGTATAGAAAAACTATCAAGCATGAGGGCCTCCAGGAGGTGGTGCAGAAGCGTGCAGATGTTGATAAATGTGGTCAAACTGCTCCGTGACAACGTCCATGAAATGAGAGAAGTCACACCGAAGCGTGCTGACATTTTCTTTAATAGTGTCGAGCTCTCCTCGTAGTGTGGTAACATCTGTCTGCAGAGTCTTGATCGTATGTGCATGATCAGGCATGGGTATGTCATCAGCTGTAGAAACAAGGGGTAGTGTAGGATAGTCCAAAGGTGTATAATCGTGGTAACCTGTGGGTGTAGATGGGTCTCTCTCCTCCCTCTCAGGGTCGTGTTCGTCTGTCTTCTCTAGGGGATATAGCCAATTTGTCTTGGTATAGACACTGGTATGCTCGGGGCTAGGCAATTTGAAGCAATAGACAGGGTTACGTTGGATAAGCAGCTGAAAGTGAGGTGGGCTGAGGTTACCAATCAAAGAAATGTTAAAGCAAAAAGGGATGTCCATGGTATGATATCTGGCGTACGGTGTAAAGCGCGACCGAGATGACCGTAGGGATAGGGCCTCGGCTATCATAGTGACTAGCCCGCCGACACAGATGGGGCCATGGGTACACTGAGCTATAGCTGACATGTTGGCGATCATAAATGATGCGCCAAGGACTGGTCTGGTCTGAAAAGCACAGTAAATGATGAACAACTCATCCCTAGAAACCGATATTTGATTAATAGGTTTTCCGAAAAATGTGAAAGCTAAAATGTGATGTAAATACCTAATAGCAGGGTTATGAATCTCGGTGGCATCAAGGTGGTCGGGGTCCTCGGGATATTGTCCAGCTATGTCTCTCCAAAAGTGATTAAGCTCAAAGTTGAGGTACTCATCCGCCTGTGTTTCCATGTGGGCGTCTAAAGAGCTAGGGAATCCTAGCAGCTGAGCTAGACTGCAAACTGTAAACTGGTGGGTGAAATCGAACAATCTAAAGGACATCTGACCTCTACTACTTCCTAAGCCTTGTGTGGGTTTATAGATGAGGGAGCTCAAGAACTCCAAAGTGAGGCATTGGTGTGTAGGGTGTTTATGGGCTAGGAACCCCTCCCATCCTATCTGGTTAAACATGAAATAGACACTTTCCCTGATTCCTAAGGCTGTCAAGGTGGGATCATGCACATACGTGGTCATACTCATCTGGCGCTGAGCCAGAATCTCATATCTTCTCTGCTGAGTCTCCGAGGCAAAAATGACAGTATCCATGAATTTCAGCTTGTAGATTCCTGTGAATCGGTACTAAAATTTGGAAAAGAAAAATGCAAATAAGTAAAATATGTTGTGGGAGAAAGAAAGAAAAGGAAAAAGATCGGAAAGTAAAAATCAGAATGCAGAAATGAAAAAAATAGAAATGAAAGATAAAAGATAAAGATATTTGAGAGATAATAAATAAAATAAAAATTTATGGGTTGCCTCCCACACATCGCTTGTTTAATGTCGTTAGCTTAACAATTATGTTATACGTGAATTAGTTTTCAAGTTGGTGTGGTAGCTCTAATAGCGTTAAGCTCGCGGTGTAATCCTTATTTTCAACGCTGTAATAATGCTTTAGGCATTGGCCGTTCACTAAGAATGGATTCATGGATTTTCCTTTGATTTCTATGGCACCACTGGGGAAAACTTTGGTTACTACAAATGGTCCAGACCATCGTGAGCGGAGTTTTCCAAGGAACAATTTCAGACGAGAGTTGAATAGGAGTACGACATCTCCTTCATTGAATTATTTCCTTGAGATACGTTTGTCATGCCATTTTTTTCGTTCTTTCCTTGTAGATCCTTGCATTTTCATATGCATCAAATCTTAGTTCTTCTAATTCATTTATGTCAAGGATTCTTTTCTCTCCGGCCGCAGTGTAGCTTAGGTTTAAAGTTTTAATTTCCCAGTAAGCTTTGTGTTCAATTTCCACTGGCAGGTGGCATGATTTTCCATATATGAGTTTAAAGGGAGTTGTACCTATCGGTGTCTTGAATGCCGTCCTGTAGGCCCATAATGCGTCAGGTAGCTTAGCTGACCAATCCTATCTTGAAGTGGCAACAGTTTTTTCCAAAATTTGTTTTATTTCTCGATTTGAGACTTCCACCTGTCCGCTTGTTTGTGGGTGGTATGGTGTTGCGACGCGGTGCCTCACCCCGTATTTGGTTAGGAGTTTATCAAAGATTCGTGATATGAAGTGGGAGCCACCGTCGCTAATAACTTGTTTGGGTACACCAAACCTTGGGAATATAATGGTTTTGAAGAGTTTAATCACGACTCTAGTATCGTTTGTTGGAGAAGCTATTGCTTCAATCCATTTTGAAACGTAATCTACAGCCACGAGTATATATTTGTTTCCGAAGGAGGATGGAAATGGTCCCATGAAGTCGATTCCCCATACATCAAAGACTTCCACTTGTAGGATGCCAGTCTGAGGAATCTCGTCGCGTCTGGATATATTTCCGGTGCATTGGCATCAGTCGTAGTTTAGGATGGCTATGTGCATATCTTTCCACAAATTTGGCCAGTAGAAGCCAGACTGCAGAATTTTGGCACATGTCTTTGATGTGTTTGCATGACCTCTGTACGGGGCATCATGACAATGAGAAATAATGCTTTCTATTTCGTTTTCTGGGACACATTTTCGGAAAATACCGTATGCACTCCTCTTGAATAATAAAGGTTCATCCCAAAAGTAATGTTTCAAATCGTGAAAGAATTTCTTCTTCTGTTGATAAGTCATGTCGGGGGGTAGGATTGTGGCAGCTAAGTAATTTGCTATGTCCGCATACCATGGTATGGTTTGGATAGAGACAACGGCTTCTTGTATAGCATTATTTATGTGGTCTTGGCTTTCTCGTGAATCGCTGTTAGCAGCTTGTGTGTCAAGTCCTAAGAGCATTTGATTTGGATTTGATTCAGGCGGTTCTTTTCTGTCTTCTCCTAAGTCCATCTGAGCCATCAGACGTTCATACGGGAAGTCATCGTTAATAGGTACTTCTTCTGGTGTCAGTTGTTCCATTCGAGATAAATGGTCAGCTACCACGTTTTCGGTACCTTTTTTGTCTTTAATTTTTAGATCGAACTCTTGTAGAAGCAGAATCCATCTCAAAAGTCTCGGCTTTGAGTCTTGCTTGGTTAAGAGATATCTAATAGCTGCATGGTCTGTATAGATAATTATTTTTGCGCCTACGAGGTAGGAGCAAAATTTGTCTAGTGCGAAGACTATGGCTAAAAGTTCTTTTTCCGTTGTTGCATAATTCATCTGTGCAGGGTCCAAGGTTCTACTAGCATAATATATCGCATGAAGCTTCTTATCTCTTCGTTGTCCCAGGACTGCACCTACGGCGTAATCACTTGCATCACACATGATTTCAAATGGAAGTCTCCAATCGGGTGGTTGCATGATTGGTGCGGATACAAGGGTTGTTTTAAGTTGGTTAAATGCTTTTAGGCATTTGTCATCAAAATCAAATTCAACGTCTTTCATAAGGAGGGTGGTTAGAGGTTTTGATATTTGCGAGAAATCTTTGATGAATCGTCGGTAGAAACCGGCGTGTCCTAAGAAACTGCGTATTTCTCTCACTGTTTTAGGGGGTTGCAAGTTTTCTATGACTTCGATCTTAGCTTTATCGACTTCAATCCCCTTTTCGGACACAACGTGTCCTAGTACGATTCCTTGTTTGACCATAAAATGGCACTTTTCCCAATTCAGAACGAGGTTAACTTTTACGCATCTTTCCAAAACTTTCTCCAAATTCACCAGACAATCTTCAAAACTCTCTCCACATACAGAGAAGTCGTCCATAAAGACCTCCATAATGTTGTCTATGAAATCAGCAAAGATTGCCATCATGCATCTCTGAAACGTGGCGGGAGCATTGCATAATCCAAACGGCATTCGTCGATAGGCGAAAGTTCCATAAGGACATGTGAATGTTGTTTTCTCTTGGTCATCGGGGTGAATAGGGATTTGAAAGAATTCGGAGTAACCGTCTAGATAACAATAATGTGAGTGCTTAGCTAATCGTTCAAGCATTTGATCAATGAATGGTAGAGGGAAATGTTCCTTTCGAGTGGCCTTGTTTAGCTTCCTATAGTCAATACACATTCTAGCTCCACTTATAGTTCGTTCCGCTACAGCTTCGCCTGCTTTGTTTGTTGTTACCGTTATACCACCTTTCTTTGGTACACAATGGACTGGGCTTACCCATTGACTATCGGAGATGGGGTATATGATTCATGCGTTCAAAAGTTTTTTAACTTCATCTTTAACTACGGTACTCCATATTGGGTTAATTCTTCGTTGGTGTTCTCTAGAAGATTTGCAGTTGTTTTCCAGCATAATACGATGCATGCATATGGAAGGGCTTATTCCCTTGAGATTTGTGATGTTGTATCCTAAGGCGGAGGGATATTTTCTTAAGACTTGTAATAATTTGTCTGTTTCTTGTTGTCCTAAGTCCGCGTTGACAATTACAGGTCTCTTTAACTCGGTGTCAAGGAATTCATATCTGAGGGTCTTAGGTAATGGCTTAAGATCCAATGCCGGTTTTCTTGGACAAGGCATGTGATCGGGTGTCAGAGCTAAGCATTCACTCAGATTGTCGTCTTGGTATTCAGGACACCATTCGTTATCTTCGAATATAAGAGGTATGGGAATCTTCATGGTTTCGGAACAAGGTATTGGTTCCCATTCAATTTCTCTTACGCATTCGTCAATGATGTCCACCAGATAACATGTGTCATCTATGGCGGCCACTTGTAAGAATTGTGTTAGAATAAACTCGACTTTCTCTTCACCTACTTCAAAGGTTAGTTTGCCCTTTTTTACATCTATGATAGCTCCAGTTGTGGCTAAGAATGGTCTTCCTAAGATGATAGGTGTGCTTTCGTCTTCTCTAATGTCCATGATTATGAAATCTGTAGGGATGTAGAATTGGCCTATTCGTACAGGAACAGTTTCTAAGATTCCTACTGGGTATTTGACGGAGTGATCCGCTAATTGAACTGACATCTTTGTCGGTCTTAGTTCACCCATTTCCAGTTTGTTGCATATGGATAAAGGCATAATGCTAATACTAGCGCCTAGATCACATAGGGCTTTGTCTATGACAAACTTACCTATATGGCATGGTATAGAGAAACTTCCAGGGTCTTTCAGCTTAGGAGGCATCTTGTTCTGGATAATCGCACTACATTCTGCTGTAAGCGTTACCGTTTCGTTATCTTCTAGCTTTTTCTTGTTAGATAAGATTTCTTTGAGGAATTTGGCATAGGAGGGCATTTGAGTTATAGCTTCTGTGAAAGGAATTGTTATATTGAGTTGTTTCAGAAGTTCTACAAATTTTTTAAATTGCCCTACGTTCTTGGGTTTGGCTAATCTACCAGGAAAAGGGATTTGGGGTTTATAAGGCGGTGGAGGCACATAGGGTTTTTCTTTTTCTTTGGCCTCTCCTCCTTCATCTTCTTCGTCTACCTTCGGTTTCTTTGATTGATTCTCCTTCTCAGTTGACGTTTCAGCCTTTTGATACATACTTTGATTTGATAATCTTGGGTCAGGCGGTCCATCTAACTCGGTTCCACTTCTTAATATAATGGCATGAGCATGCCCCTTTGGGTTAGGTTGTGGTTGACCGGGAAATGTATCAGCTGGTGCGGCTGTAGGTGCTTGTTGTTGAGCCACTTGAGATATTTGGGTTTCTAACATTTTATTGTGGGTGGCCAAAGCATCAATTTTGTTTGCTAATTGTTTTATCTGCTCATTAGTGTGTATGTTCTGATTTTGGACGTCCTTATTTGTTTGCGCTTGAGTAGCTATGAAGTTCTCCATCATCAGTTCTAAGTTTGATTTTCTAGGTGCACTAGGAGCATTTGCAGGAGCTTTCTGATATCCAGGTGGTACAGCAGGTGCTTGGTTTGGAGCATACAACGCATTGGGGTTTTTATATGAGAAATTTGGGTGATTTTTCCATCCAGGGTTGTACGTGCTTGAGTAAGGGTTTCCTTGAGCATAATTCACTTGGTCAGCTGGAGTTCCTGCCAAGATTTTACATTCAGTAACTAGATGTCCAGGTACTCCGCATATTTCGTAATTGGGAGTTATAGCAGCCACGGTGGCTGGAGGTATTGCGGTCAAATTATCAATCTTTAGGGTGAGGGCATCTACCTTAGCGTGGACATTGTCTAGGTCGCTTATCTCATACATTCCTCCTTTTGTCGGTGTTTTCTCTGTAGTACCTTTGTCTGCGTGTCCTCTTTCACTTCCCCACTGATAGTGGTTTTGGGCCATACTTTCAATTAGAGCATAAGCAGCGGTGTAGGATTTGTCCATAAGTGCACCACCTGCGGCAGCGTCTATTATCAATCTTGTATTGTAGAGGAGACCATTATAGAAGGTGTGGATAATCAACCATTCTTCCAGGCCATGATGTGGGCATAGTCTCATCAGATCTTTGTATCTTTCCCAAGCATCGAAAAGGGATTCGTTCTCCTTTTGTCTAAAATCGCTTATCTGAGATCTTAGCATAGTTGTTTTGCTTGGTGGAAAATATCTCGCAAGAAAAACTTTCTTCAGCTCGTCCCATGTAGTGACTGAGTTTGCGGGTAGAGATTGGAGCCAAGCTCTTGCTCTGTCTCTTATAGAGAAAGGGAAGAGACGAAGTCTTATTGCTTCTTGACTGACCCCATTGTTCTTGATTGTATCTGTGTACTGTAGAAATATTGATAGATGAAGATTAGGGTCTTCCATCGATCCACCAGAGAACTGGTTTTGTTGCACAGCAGATAACAAAGAGGGTTTAAGTTCAAAGTTGTTAGCCTCAATCAGAGGGGCAGCAATGTTGTTATGTGGTTCATCTTGTGAGGGTATGGCATAAGATTTGAGTGGGCGCGGAGCAGGATTTGCAGCCATTTATTCGGTTGGTGGAGAAACAGGAGGTTCGAGTGATTGACGAGGTTGAGTGTTATGCAAGAGATGGTACTCTTGAATGCGGCGTCTAAGTCTGAGATAACGCTTGATATCGTTGATTTGTATGTATAACGGCTCGTCTTGCGAACGAGTGTTTGGCATACAAAATTAGAGAAGAAAAGAAAAGAAATAAAAAAGAAAGAGAGAAGTTTTTGCTCTAGTCTCTACTGCGTAACAAAAGAGTAGCGATATCGACTTAAATTAGTCCCCGGCAACGGCACCAAAAACTTGATCGTGGGATTTGTACTTATGTATCCAATGATTCGGACTGCAAGTGCACAGTCTTGTCGAGTAGTTTTAAAAGATATCGAACCACAGAGACTGATGAATCGGTCTACCGTTTTCTATTGTTACTATGTAAATCTAAAGCTAATGAATATTTGATTTGGGTTGTAGGGAAACTAATCACTAAATTAAGTTGTATTTTAATAATCAATGAACTAAATTACCAGTATGCAACGGTCTTACCTCGGGAACTAGCGACCTGTCGGGCGTTTTTATATTTTCAAAACAGTTTTCAGTAAAACCTATCTAGTTTAAAAACCCTCGTCTCACACTATCGTTTTGTTGATCTAGGCTATGCAGTTAAGTCCTAACGTACGCTTCCGCCATCCCGCAGGAGTCAAAAACACTTTTTGGAAACTAAACAGAATCTTAATTAACTTTAAAGTGCTTCCGCTGTATTTTAAGCTAATGCCTAATTACTACTGTCCAGTTAAAAGATCTCAAACTTCCGCTTTGTTGACCCTAACCTCTATTTGTTTTTTACTTCCGTAACAAAACAATTTAATGATTTGAAAAATAGTAACTTAGGCCAGAAAATAAAGTTTCGTAGTAAAAATAGTCCCGACTAAGTTACTCGTTCCCTCGGTTGATTGACTTTACATACTGGTATAAGATTTCTAGCTTGACATAATATTAAACGAAATTGCAGAATAATTTAAAGAACAAATACAAATAAACATAATTATATTAATAAATAAGCAATAAGAAATTGTAAACATAAACCTGGAAATTACTCCGAAGATAGAAACAGTCCTGCACAAGTTGTAGGCTTTGCTTCGATGATCGGAGAATATATTTAACCGTACAGAAAGAAAGTAAAACTGGAAAGAATAGTGCTGGCTAGAAATAACTGGGAAAAGAAAATAATGCTGAAAAGAAATAATGCTGAAAAATAATATCTGAAAATAATAACGCTGAAAATAATAACGCTGAAAATAATATCTGAACTTTCTCGTCAAAAAGCAGAACCCTTTCTACTGTGGTCTCAGGTTCTATTTATAATGCTTGCTTGGTTTGTTGGTCTCGAAAATGTAGCAACCGTTCCTTTTTCTTCCTTCAGAAATAATAGGAGAAATAATAGCCACGTTCGTTGCTTTTGACTGAGTGGGTGAGTGAATTGAGGAGCTCGTTGGATTCATCTTTGAATGAGTTGCTGTCCGTTGGATGAGAGAAAGTGGGGTGACAGTTTTGACGTTCGTCACACGCAAGTGACTATCGTCACTTGGTCTTCATGGAGCGTGACGTTCGTCACGTCCCCCTTGACGGTCGTCAGGGCTTGCTTGCATGTGGGCCACGTGCTCACATGTGTAATGGGCTTTTGGTCTGTTTTCTTCTCCTTAGGCCTTTTTACTACTTTTTACACCCTTTTTTCTTCGTTTCTTCAAAAGTGTCCGGCTCAGTGCATATCTGCAAAAATAGAAAAATACCTGCATAATACTTATAAAATAATTTAATTTAAACTAAAGTATGAGAAATATTCGGTGTATATCAAGCCAGAAATATCACATATTTGTGTGTTATCACATGCGTATTGAATGTTGTATGTATACGACATATATGATGTTTGACATAGATATGGAACCCTGAGTGTATTTAATATTAAAATGTATATGGTATGTCTGCTTTGGAAAATGTATGTATGAAATGTGCGTAAGATGTGTGTATGCCTTGAAATGTTATGAAGACTATTCCTGGAATTCTCTCTTTTAAACCATTGGCTCAGAGTTACCAATCCCCTGGCGTTGTATGTTGTGTCGTCGTAGCTTTGTTGAATTTGATTTGAATGCGGTGAAAAAGCGTTAGCAAAATTTTGAAAGTTGATTTTATATTGCAAGCGTAGGTGTAGACGTAGACGTAGACGTAGGTAATGGCATATGCATAGATTTGTATGTTGTGAGCGCAGGCGTAGACATATGTATTGGCATATGTGTGGCCTTTGTATTGTAAGCACAGGTGTAAGCATAGACGTATGTAGATTCGTATGTTGTGAGCGCAGGTGTAAGCATAGACGTATGTATAGAATTGGCAAGAGTACACATGTGCATGGACGCGTGCGAACGTAGACCTTGTGTTGCAAGTTAGGCATAGGTGATGACATGGATGTAGACTTTGTGTGCGGATGCATAGATGTAGGCATAGACTTGGTATTGTTGAGTGCAAGCATATGCGCAGATGTACGTGTGGGCGTAGAATTTTTGCGTCGTGAGCATAGATATAGGCGTAGACATGTGTATAGATTTTTTTGTGTTACAAGGCGTAAGAGTAGCCATGTGCATGGACGTAGACGCGGATTTTCTTTTGATATTTTTCTAACCAAAACGTTTTTTCGATGTTTTGTCAAATGTTTTTATTTTGTTAATTCCCCGAAATGATTTCAAGACAATATTCTCAATTAATGATTGTAGTATTTTGTAAACAAGTCTGAGAAAAGAAAAAACGCAATTTGAAAAATGCAAAGAAAGCCAGTGTTTTATTAATATGCCTCTGAATAGGCGAGAGTACAAGATGCAATTTCTAGAAAGAGGTAATTACAGAAGGTTTTAAAATTGTAAATGGCAATAAAAATGATAATTGCTACTGCTGTTCCCCAATATCCTTTTAATGATCTTATCTCCTTTGCTAATGAGTTGAATGATTAAGATCTATCTCTCCCTTTGTGGTTCGTAGTCGCAGTTCTTAGATCACAGTATTTTTGTTCTTTATTTCTTTGTATGAAATCCCTAACTTTTGCCTGGATTGCCCTTTCGGGTTTTCAATCCACCGGGATAATTTTTGTTTATAAGCCCCTAATTTTTGCCTGGGTCGCCCTTTAGGGTTTTCGATCCACCGGGACGCTCCTTTTTTCCTAAGTTGCCTGTTTAAGGTTCGAGCTTAGCGAGATTTTCATACATAGTATTTTTGACTACGTCTGAACTTGCCGGGTGCAGTAATTCTTCCCCATCCATTATTGTGGGGGATACGACCACCACCGGAGAATGTTGTTTGACTACGCATGGACCTTCGTAATTGGATGTCCATTTACCACGTGAGTCGAGGCGAGGTAGAAGAATATTCTTGAGTATTAGACCATGTCGTGGTTCATCTTGTACAATATGTTGTTACTTAGAAGGAATTTCGAGGCTAATTTTCGTAGAGTTTGTCGGTCGATGCTGGAGGCATTTTCTGGATGTTCTTGTTTTTCGAGGTCTTTCTTGGTATCATGAAACCAAGGCTTGTCATCTGGTCTTTCTTTGATAGCGAGACAAAGTGCGGGCTCTTGATTTTGTGATGCGTGATTCATGGTTTGACCAAGTTACTTTAAATGTAGACGATATAGTTTCCAGGGCGTCTGTCATTTGATTTCCTTTTCATGACTGAAAATGATTTTTGCGAACTCTGCAGTCAGTTTTCAAAACATGATCCCGATATGGAACCAATTTTGGATGTTTAGTATCCCATTCGCCATTGAATTGGTATATGGCTTATGGGCATTCTTTGGAGAAGTCAATACTGCCCCTATATCGTGCCCCGGTGCATTTGAAGCCTCGTCGAATATGGATACCCAACGCGCCCCTGGCTCGGGTTCTTCGTCAGATCTTGGTATTTCGTAGTTGCTTATTTTACAACACTATTTGTATTTGCCCTTGGCCTGTTTTCATAGAAATGCACAATAACTTGATCAGCTTCTTTGTGGCTCCATTTTTTTTACATTGCCCCTTAGCTTGGTCTCTTCCGGGTCTTCCCCTGTGCTCAGATTGATGGTCTTAATAGCCTCTTGATATGGTTGCATATTGTTAGTTTTTTCTTTTAATTTCCCTCACCATTTTCTCAGAGAGTTCAATATCTTTATCATCTTCCTCTTTAGCTTGGTTGATAGGAGCATCAAAATTATACCGGGTCGCGACAGTAGCATTATTTGGTGGTTTTGGGCATGGATTTGCACCTTTATCATGTTTTGGTGCAGATTTAGTATATGAATATTTGAAAATGCATGTGCAGAGAAAGTATTGCCATTTTTTTAAATTTAAGATAAAAAAGCAAGAGAAAGACAGGGATCTTGATTGAAAATAAAACATAACTTTTATTAATCATAAATATTGTCTGAAACAAAACAGGAAAACCCTTACAAGCAACCCCTATGCCTCGGGCTTGACATAGGTTCTTTGGAAAACAAGAAAAATTAATTAGGAAAGAAAAAGATCTCAGGAATCTCCATGATCGTCCATCTTTTGAGTTTTTTCTTCTGGGGCATATTCTTGGATGAATTCAGTTGCCCCTTTGGTGTTGGCTTTCTTGAATATTTTTGCCCCGTGTCTACCATGCACTACTTCATTGTTGACAAAAGTCTCTTGGATCGGAGGAAAATGTGCTTCGCCCTTAAGAGCATCTTTATATTTTCCTTCAGGGTATTGTCTGAACTGGACTATCCCCTGGCCCCCTAGCCTTTGTAGAGCTCTTTCGAAAGCTTCATTGTGTTCTAGCGGGAGTCCATATCCCAACGGATATTCTTTCAGCAAGTTTATCGAGGTTTTTGTTTGTCTGCTTGCCCCAGAGTCAGTGACTACTTCAATTGTGTTTATTGTCAACCCATCGTGCAATGACGTAGGGTCTGATGTGATGTTGGGCTTCTCAAAAGTGATGTCTTGAGAATATAACAAATCCTGCACCTTGTGTTTGAAAGGCCAACACTATTCTATGGTGTTTCCAGGAGAATTAGTGTGATACTCACATCTAGCGTTGGCACCGTATCTTCGTGGGAGTGGCCCGACTGGAGGAGCTAGAAGCTTAAGCTCCAATAAGGATACCTTAACTAGCAGTTTCAATAACTGGCTATGTGGCATAGGGAGTGGATCAAATTTCCTGGGTGGCCTTCTGCCTTGCTGCTGCCCTAGTGGGACCACTAATGGTTGTTGTACCCTGGGTTGTGACGCTGCAGCATTAATTTCTCCCTCTTTTCCTTTGGTGAAGTTTGAAGTAGACCATTTTGAATTGTAGGGAGCATTTGATGGTCCCCTTGATATCTTCCCACTTTTTATCCCAGTCTCGATTCTTTCTCCGATGGTTACTAGGTCTGAGAACCCCGAAGAGATACTTCCAACCATCATCTCATAATACATCCCGTGCAAAGATCCCATGAACGTGTCTACTAACTCCTTCTCTAACAGTGGTGGTTGCACACGGGATGCCAATTCCCTCCATCTCTGAGCATACTCCTTGAAGGACTCTTCTTTCTTCTGGGACAAATTCTAGAGTTGCATGCGTGTAGGCGCCATGTCCAAGTTATATTTGTAATGCTTTAGGAAAGCATTAGCAAGATCTGCCCAGGTTCGAATATGCGTTCGCTCCAATTGCATATACCAGTCTGAAGATGCCCCACTCAAGCTATCTTGAAAATAGTGAATCATCAGCTTCTGATCATGGGCATGGGCATGCATCTTCCTGCAATACACGCCGAGATGATTTCTTGGGCAAGTGAGCCCCTTGTATTTTTCAAAGTCAGGTACTTTAAACTTTGGTGGAATCACCACATCAGGAACTAGGCCCATTTCGAGAACGTCTACTTTGAAAGCATCGAAACCCTCTACAGCTTTTAGTCTTTCCTCCAGAGCTTTGTACTAATTCATCACTAGTGGATTATCAACAGCATGAGTACCAGTCGTCTTTGGGGCGCTTGGTTGGCATCCTCTGGGTTGTGGTCTTCGTATTGTATGTCCCAGTAGTTGTCCGTATTATTGGTTGGAATCTGTAGGGTACCAGATGCCCCTGCTTTTGCCGGCGATGGGACAAACCCTTCAGTTTCAACTTCTTGTTGGGCCAAGATGGACTTCTGGAGTCCTGCCTTTGACTCTTTCCTTAGTTGGTGACCGCTTGATGCACCAATAGTTTGGGCTACCTCTTCGAAAGCTACCCTGGGAATCTGGTCTTGCCTGTCAATAATGTTCTTCAAAGTTAGGAGAACTTGACTCAGATCTCCTTTCATTGAAGTGACATCACCCTTTACTTGGTCGATATCCTCTTTGAGTGCAGCCTGAGTTTCCTCAATTTTCTCCATTTCTTTTTGTAGATAGGCCCTGGTATGATATGAAGGCCAAGGAGGTGGCGATCTTCTTCTACCAATGGTTCAGCTGGAGAGATGTTTGTGAAAAATGAGTTTTGACATGATATGCAGGTGTTCGTGAATGCATGTGTGTGAATGAATGTGTATGAATACGAAAGGGGTTAACTGTCCTATTCACTTGGGTATGTATCTGTCTTTTGCTTATTATTTTACTTAGCGACTATCTTTTAAATAGATACACAAATGAGATGCGGAAACAAAATGCCTTTATTGAAAGTAACGTAATCCAGATATTGAAAAATATTACGATCTTAAACCAAAACTTTATTTACGTGAAATCGAGCAAAAAGGAAGTAAGTCTTCTGGGTGCGCCTGCAGATATCTGATCTGGAAATCATCCACCTTGACCTGACAAAGCTTGAGAAAATCATCAGCACTTATTTCCCTTTCGTGGCCTTGATTTCAGACATGTTTGGCGTGTTGACGCGGGCAAGTTGTTTCCTTCGGTATCCATTTTTAAAGACAGTCACCGAGATCTTGATTTTATTATTTCTTTTTTTGTACCCCGTGAATAAGACAAAGAAACGGGTGACGAATATATGACAAATGTATGACGAATACATGAAATATATGAATGCGTGGGTGTAAGGTTGAGTGACGGTACTTTTTGTAATAATTACCCCTATAAGGTAATTCCTTAATCTTGACCTACAGTTGATCTACCCTCCCAAAAGGTGGCCTCTTTAAGGGTGTTATGAATAACACCAGAGGAAAAAGGAACAAGGGATTCCCTTAGGTGAAGCCTCTTTACGGACTGAAACTTTCATCTCAAAGTCATGAAAGGTCTCGTCATGAGATTTTAGGTTAAGGTCGTTACAAAGAGTAATATGTGTCCTTCCAAAGTCCCACTCGTAAAGAGGATATCTCTTGATAAGTATTCCTTTTTCGGAAGTTCACCGACTCTAGGCGAAGTCGTCACATAAACTCGCAGGGATGACGTACCCCCTAAGCTAATAGACGAACCTTCTTTCTAAGGGTTATCGAAAATATTTTTTTGAAATAAAAAACCGCCACATAGTAAACATATAATAATAAAGAAAAATAGACAAGAAAATAAAAAAATGCAATAAATAAATTAATGCAAATAAATAAATAAAAATAAAAATTCAAAAGAGACCTAAAAGCTAGGGTTAAGGAGAGTCCCCAACAGAGTCGCCAGCTTTAGCAACTGGTTTTTTAATCAAGAGTCGCCACTATTAGTTTTTATCCTAGGGAAGGGAATCTAACAGAAAACCCTAATTCGCAGACAGAGATTCTAGGTTTCGGACTTCTTTAGACGAAAGGAAGGTGTTAGGCACCTTTCATCTACTTGTTCACAAGGATACTAGGTTTTAGGTTTGAGTTGGGGAAACAGGATTTTAAGTTTTATTAGGGGAACTCGCCACGATTTTTAATCGCATGCCTACGTATCCTCTTATGAGGAATCAGAGTCCCAATTCGTAGTTCGTATGGTGTTTTTTTATAGGATTGTGTATAATTCCTTTCAAATTATCCTTGAACCTTGTCTGGATTTTAAAAGTGAGTAAGCATAAACATAGTTCGTAGTTAAGTTTGAAAATAATACTATTTAATCCTTTTTTGAAAGAAAAAAATATCTTGAAGTTTTTATTAAGTTAGTAAAAATAGTTTGTAATTGGTTTGTTGTTTTAGATAAATTTTGAATCGGTTGATAAAGAGTTGATTTTTATCAGAATTAAATCGCGTTGAGCAAAGTAATTGATTCAATTGAGTCTTGATGAAGAATCTTGATCTTTATCAAAATTAATTCGCTCGAGGCGGAGAAATTTAACTTTGTTCATTTATCGCTTTGAGAGATAACGTTTGATTATTGCTTTAGACATAAACCAAATTTCACATGAATTTTAATTGTTTTGAATAGAATAGTAAATTGATAAACATTAAATGGATCAATCAATTATTAGAAGATATGGTGGATGTAAAATCCACATATCCTATTATTTGCGAAATATTGAATTAGTTCAATTGTGAAAATTGTTTGATTATGTACATATTTGTCTAACATCTTTTATTATATATTATGCTTAGTAATTTTGGTATTTTATTTTAATGTTAAATTAATAATTTAAGTAAATTAAGATAATTAACTAAATTAGTCACCTAAGAAAACTAACTAAATGAGAAAATTTACTTAAATAGAAAAGAAAAAACTATAGGGGTGTAGCTTGAAATTAGCGTGTCATGATAGTAAAATACAAGATCTAAGCTCAGCCCAAGACATAACATAACCCCTAAAAAAACTCTAAACTACAATAAAAAAATTTCCTTTTCCCTTCTGGTTCAACAGAGTTCTCTCAATTGTTTCTCTCTTTCTCTCAACTCACACTACTTTCTTCTCTCTTCCTTATATTCAAGCAAAATAATGTCCACATGTTCAAACAACAACAAATGAGGTAAATAAAAAAAGGAGCGTATCGGAAACTCACGTGCGGTGGAGGATTTGGATGATGTGCGGTGGAGGATTTGGATGATGTGCGGTTGCGGCTTGGTGCGGTTGACAGGGATTCTCGCGGTGGGTTGTGATGACTGCGGTGATCGAGAACTCGGTTTGTCTGAGCAGATTTGTTGTCGTTGATTGTTATGGAGCAGGAGTCGTAGTGGTCTGGTTTGTGACGTGGTGGTCGGTGTTCTTGAATTGAAGGTGGCAGGCGATGCAGATCCGCGGTGGTTCACAGTTGGCAAGGGAGGCCGATTAGGGTTTCAGAAATCGAAACCCCAATCGGCGCGTCGTTCTTCTTCTTTTCCTGTTTATGCTCTTCTTTCTGTAAACCCAAGAAACCTCCTTGTTCTTTCTGTCTTTCTTTTTCTCCTCTACTGTATTTTCAATATTTATAGGGTTTAGTTTGAATTGTCGTTATGGTTTCGCATAGCTTAGATTTAGGGACATTTAGAGAAATTAGGGATTTATATCTGTTCCTAATTGATTATGTTTATTTCAATATATTTGATTTCATGAGATTTGGTTCTGTATGTTTAGATCTTGGCTGTAAACATTCTGGGCTTGGGTTGTATCGGATTTCTGTATTCTTTTAGATTTGATTCAATGAAAAGAAATACGATTTTGGATTTGATTCATTGTTAATCTCTACAGTATTCGTTAACAGCAAAAACATGCGCAATATTTTATTGATACAATAGTTGTTTTTTGGGCCTATGCAAAACTCTGAATTTTTTATCCAGCATGCGTCTTGAAATCGGGGCAAAATTCCTTCTCAGTCCAACAACAATTTACACACCTTTATTTTTATACAAACCAGGCCCAATACTTGGCCCCTCAAAACATATTCCAATAAGTGTTTTTAAAATTCACTAACTAATAAAAAATGTTTCAATAATAATATTTTACTATACCAGTAAATAAAACGATAACTGGCTTTAACAAAATGATCCAGTCAATTTCTTTTTTAAAATAAAAATCTTCATAAAAATGTTTAATAACCTAGTATTTATATTTCTAAAAAGATTTTTTATTTTAGTAAATTCACTATAATAATAGAAATTTTTTTTTTATCAACAGCAAAACAAGGACAAATGGGCTAATCTAAAAGGACTTTAATGGGCTTAGTTAAAACGTAATGAGCCCGTATTCCAAATTGCACCTCCCTCTTTTATTGTTCATTAACTAAAAATGAAATGGACTTTTAATTTTGGAGTAACACCCCATTCTTGCTAACAACTACCATTCTTAAATGGACTGCCATAATTAAAAACTTAATAATTATTAGAAATAATTTTCTATTTTTGAATCGCATGGGCCATTGGCCAACATGCTTCGCGAATGGGTTTATGAGTCTTTATGATTCAAAAATCCCCAATCTTCTGAATTTAAGGTACATCCCTTGATCGTCTTGGGTAAAGATGGGTCATCAGATACTGTTGTACCATCTCTTATTAAATATTTCTTTTATTTATATCTTGAAAAATAAAATCATCGAGGTAGGACAAATTTGGGGTACGAAACCATGCTACTATCTGACCCAAACGAAAGGAAGCAGCAAGAAGGGTGAATGCTCACACTGACTTCAGCCCCAATCAAAAGAAGGCAAAATGTGGCAATCGAATGGCACATCCTTCGATCCAGGATGATTTTATTTCTCTTTTTTACACTATTTTTGTCTTATATTTTCTATATATTCTTGCAATTCAATATGGTTTTAATAATTAAGACTTTTATTTTTTGTAACCCCCACTTATATATTTGTATACCCCATCCCCCAAAAACATGTAATAGCGTAGGACATTTATTTTTTCGCATTTTTATTCCTTTCATAAATGTTAGTAATTAGGGTGTATAGAAAGATGAAACCAACAAATAGATCACCTTAATCTAAGACTAAATGCATGCAATCGAACACATTATTCACACACATGCGCCTCTAGGGTAATCTCACTTGTTGCCTCAGAAAATAGTCATGTCCCTCGAATATGGGCATTTTAGAAAAAACCCTCGATAAAAGATCGTAGTCCCTCGATGTCCCTCGATGTTGCCTTCGGTAAACGATCTAGTCCCTAACGAAATTGCTAAAACGTCCCATAGGTTGCCTTCTATGACTATACAAATGACCCACGCTCGTCCCTTCAAGAGATGAGAATCATTAGAAAGGCACTTTTCAAAATCACTTTCAAAAACATCTTCCACAACAAACATCTCTTTGAACTATTTTCAAAAACCAACACTTCATACGCATTCTTATAGAGAGGAGAATCATTACAAAGACGTTATTAAAATATTTTCAAACCCACACCACAAAGCATACTTTCAAACAAAATCAAGTGATCTAGAAAGCAACTAAGAGCCCGTAGAAAACTACGGATGAAAAGGGTGCTAACACCTTCCCTTTTCATAACCTACCCTCTGAAATCAAGAAAACATCTCTAAAGGTCTTTCCTGTTCTTTTCAACCTTTCCTTTGTTGGATAAAAGAAAAGTCGGTGGTGACTCTTGCTATCTGCAACAATTGCGATCAAACGCAAAACAACCAAGTCAGTTCTCTCACCGTATTACACGTGTCATGAGGGTGTGTTTCACGTGTTCTGACTATGCATGTGCGTGTTTCGGAAATTGTCATTTCTAGAAAAAGTTGGTCTTAATTTATTAAAAGCATTTAAATATTTTTGACTGGTGCACATTATTACCTGATGCCATTTTTTTCTCTAATAGCGTCTCTTGACCAAGAGAGTTGTTACAGTCTAGGTTCGTTATTTTTGCTCGAGTATTTATAGAGTCTTTTGTTTCTTTCCTTTCCTTCCCTTCACTTTGTGTGTGTCTGTTGATTGTATGGTTCTCATGTCCTTTGTTTGGGTTTGTGTAAGTTCTGTTTGGGTCTGGTTTTGTGAAGGTTATGTTTGTCAATTTGTGGCAAGCATAGGGAAATGGGTAGTGTCCAGACGTTGTTAAGTCTGAGGTCAGTTTTTTGTAATTGTTTTGCAAAGATGTCAAATAGGATGTCCTACTCTGAGTATGTTTGTTTTTGGGTGTTTGTTGTTGTGTCTTGTAATCTGAGTTAAGAACACAATTGTTTCTTGTGTTCTGAGTTACCCGAGTTTGAGGTCTAGTCCTCTGTATCTGTATAAGGGTAGTTCAGGTGGGTGTTGATTTTTTCCTTTAGTTTCCTCTTATGCTTCAAAAGAGGATGGTGTGTCTGTCTGTGTCAAAGCATAGTTGTCAGTTTGAGGTGGAGTATTTGATATCTTCTTCCTCATTTACATCATGACTTCAGGACTTTCTCCATTTATCCTGAGGTTGTTGTCTGTGGGAATTGAGTCTACTATGCTGTAGTGGATTGGTTTGGGTAAGTGTGCAATAAAATGTCCCAACACCAATATGAGTATGGTTCTTACTTCTTGTTAAATCCTTTGTCATATTCTAGCTAAAAATTGGTGGAGAAGAGTTTATGTTATCTCTTAGTGTGCAACTTTTTAAGGGGGTGAAAAATATGAGTTATATGTTTAATCCCTTAAGAGAGAGAGAGAGAGAGAGAGAGAGAGAGAGAGAGAGAGAGAGAGAGGAGAGAGAGAGAGAGAGGAGAGAGGAGAGAGAGGAGAGAGGAGAGAGAGAGAGAGAGAGAGAGAGAGAGAGAGAGAGAGAGAGAGAGAGAGAGAGAGAGAGAGAGAGAGAGAGAGAGAGAGAGAGAGAGAGAGAGAGAGAGAGAGATAGAGAGAGATAGAGATAGAGAGAGATGAGAGAGAGAGAGAGAGAGAGAGAGAGAGAGAGAGAGAGAGAGAGAGAGAGAGGAGAGAGAGAGAGAGAGAGAGAACATTGGTGGTGGACTACCAAGAAGTCCTAGTATGATGTTGCGACATCATGATTGAAGAATGAAGAGTTTCACATATAAAGATTAAAGACCAAAGGTTGTGACTGATCTGATATGCTTCTGCAATTTGCTGCTGCTGAGTTGTGTTGTTTAAACCCTTGTATTGTTTATGCTTATGTATGCAAAGGTAATGTAAATTAGTTTTAGCCAAAATAATCCAAATGGGGAGATTGTTAATTCTCTATTATTTGGATTGGCATTATGTTTGGTAAAACTAATATAACAACAATAGGTTAAATAGGATTTGTAACTTATAGGAGAACGCTTGTTGAAGTTCTATTTGATGAAGAAACATATTGAGATGAGATGTCTCATCATCTGGAAGAACATGTCGAAAAAGATGTCCTATGCAGGTTGATATGACATCGTGACTGGTACAACTGGATTAAATGTTTCTGTTATGATTTAACATATGCAAAATATTCTTGGAATATTATGCAATCATATGTGGAGTTGTCTTATTAGGTCTAGAAGATTCAAGTCAGAATCAAGAAGAATATTAACTTTCTAATTTTGGAGATTAATTAGGAATATTTGATTGAAGACCTATTTTGTAGCAGAATCTTCTGCAGATTTGTAACAACATATTTGCTGTGATTAGAAGCCCAAATCCAGTTGGGTACTAGGTTTTAAATAGAAACATCATAACTTAGGATTAAGTACTAGATGTAAATTATCAAGATGTAGTCTCTAGGACTGAGTCTGTAGCCACTCTCTAGGAGAGTTGGTGTAAGTGAACCACTCGGATTGTAAGATGGTCACTATGTTCTCCTCGAAGCCTATGAAGCAAGAGTGAGTATTGTTCTTGGAGGAATCTTGTAAGCAACTCCAAGTTGGTGTTCTTATTCAAGAGTCTTAGCTAAGTTTAGAGGGAAGTGTGTCTTCTTGCTCGTCATAGAAGTGAGTCTTCTCATCATGGAAGTGTGTCTTCTTGTTTTTATAAGTGTCTTAGAATTGTCCAATCACTATATGTAATTGATGAGGGATTGATGAGGGCCTCATATCTAGGCGAGTCTTAGATAGAAATCTAGCGAGGGTAGTGATTAAGTGATAAGTTGTAAACGAGTGAGTTTAGCTTTGAATTGATACTACTATTAGTGGATTTGTCCTGGCTTGGTATGCCCCCCAGAGTAGGGAGGTTATTCCGAACTGGGTTAACAATTATGTATGCACTTTACTTTTCAGTATCTATTTTTAATTGTTTATTCCTTTTCAGCTGTTTGTAACAGACCAAATGTCTTGACATCTTATAGGATATCTGGTTCTGTTATACCATAATTTCACCATGGATCTAACAATCTCCCCCTTTGGAAAATTTTGGCTAAAACAACCTTAGCATAATTAAACTAGAGAGAGGAATAAAACCACATTAATAAAACACAAGCTACATGAAAACATGTAAGTTTTTTACAAACTATAAAATAAAGTGTATTAGAGATAACATGTTGTTTTAGATCTATCCAAGATTACTCCCCCTGTTGCAAGGAACCAATTCTTGTCATAGAGAACCAATTCTCCCCGTCAATGGGAAAAACTAAATCACTAGAGGAAGAAGAAATTGTTCCCGAAGCACAAGAAAACCAACCTAGAACTATCCAAGGTTGCACATTAGAAGAATATACAGTAGAGGCAGCACACATAACTCAAAGTAATAGACTCTTAGACTACCAAAAGATAATCAAGGTTCTCCATAAAACACAACAGGAAGGATGTTTAGAACATCTGGTAAGACATCCTACACATAACCACATCAGTGGTAGCAAGCAAAAGCAAAGGCAGAAACACAAGACACATAAGACAGACAATCATGTTCCCCCCTAAAATTTTGCATACAGATAGAAATCAACAACATTAGACAACAAAAATGTTTAATCAACATGTCAAGACATGTGATATAACATCAAGACACATAGACACACACTAAAACTTTAATGTCCTTTTTTAGCCAAAATTGATAAAAATGGAGTAAAAGAAACTGAAACTGAAACTGAACACTCCACTCAAACTTGAAACAAAAAATAAGGAAAACAAACAGAAAGAACAAAAGAAAGACACAAAGTTGATGGAACCAAAACAAATTCAATGGAAAATCACATAATAAAGAGAACCAGGCCTTACAGACTAAACTTATCAAATAACCAGCAGCTATCCAATTCTTCCTTCTGAGTCAATGAAATTGGCCCAATCTTCATCAACATTTGAGTCTGAATCATGTAACTGAACATGATTTTTCTTGAGAGACTTCATCTTTGTCACATACTTTTTACTTATCACCAATGCTTCAGTATATGATCCAACAGATGTTACAACATTGGACTCAACCTTCTCTAGATCAGTACTCTCTTCCTTCTTGGCTTCCAAAAAATGAGCTCTTTTAGCCTCAACATTTTTGTCATATGTGCTCATGTTGAAATGCAGCTTGAGAGGGGGGAGATGCAGTAACAAAGAATACCTTGCTTGTAATGGAAGATTCTTAAGAGATAAGAGTTACCTATTTGGTAATGAAAGTATAGTTAATGAGAACATTTTTTTAAGGAAGTGAAGTTTTCCTTGACTACCAATGCACCACTCACCAAAGGAGAGAGACACTCTCTTAATCTTCTTCTTTACTTCCCAAGCTTGACTACAGAGATATTCCCTTATCAAGACATAACCACATCATACACCACTAAGTGGAGGAGAGAGAAACTATTTTTTGCAATCCTCTCAAACTATATTTGCAATAATTTCTTTTAGCAATACAAATATCCAAACCACCCCTCATTAATTTAAACAAAATTTCATCCAAAGACTTACTAAATATATCTTCTAGTATATTCTCAGAGGTCCCAAGCTTAGTAGACACACTTTAGCATATAGCAAGACTAGTGACATCCTTGAAACTACCAACTTTATATAGTACAATGTCATGACATCCTGTTGGACATTGTATTCTTTAAGCAGGTTGAGAGCATAAACTTCCTTCAAAAATTGACTTATTGTTGAAATAAGAGACAAGATTGTTTTTTAAGAAGAAAACATCTTCCATTAACACAAACTTCATTATTCTTGTAAATCAATTTTGTGCCAATAGCTTTACTCTAATAAACAAGGTCTCAAATACAAAACTTTGTGACCACAAGATGGAACTTTTTAACTTGAAAGCTCCTTGATTTAGTTCCTGCTAGTTTTTAAAAGACTGCCTCCTTTTTTGAATTTAGTCTGCTGAGATGATTTCCAACATTAGTTTGGACATCATTTCCTCTCTTAATACTAGAAGCATTGACCTTGGCTCCAGAGATAACATCTCTATATGACATGCTCTTTGGAAGAGAATTCTCACATGTTCATTCATCACATTTGGAACTCATATTTTCCTAAAGAAGCTGATACATACCTTTGAAGACCCTATAGATATATGATTTTTCTTTTCTCCATATTATCTTAGAAAAATCATCAACACAAACAAGCCTATATCCATAAAAATTCTCACCTTGCATTGGCCTCATTAGATTCATAACAACAAGTTCTAGGACTATGTCAACAGTCATATGTTGCAGCTTCTGGTGTGATATCTTGACTTTGTATTTCTTGGACATTAACCATGTGGATGAGCCAGTAGAACAACCTTCCTCATCACACCTTCAATATTCTCATTGGTGATCAACCATACTTCCTTATAGGGATATACCTTCAGACCTTGAACATAACTGACTTATGATAATCATATTAGATGCCATACTTTTAACAATGAAACCATCGTCAATTCAGTTCTCCAACACCTTTAAATACACCTTTGGCACTATCACCAAAGTAACATGGATGATAGTATGAGACAAAAATTACATTAGAAATATCTTTACTCCATTCATGTGTCTGGGACAACCACTGACAAACTTTCAAACTTTGAAGCTCCAAGAGAGAAGGAGCAATAAAACAAATTTCCTTAAGACTCCATATCTTCCTAGTTTTGACCACTATATAGCCAACAATAGGTTGAATTGGACTATAGAAAAGCCATTCATCTTGAACCAAAGAGACTTGATATGATCAACTTTACCATAGAAGGAACAACATTAGCGCAATAACTTGCCTTTATCTTGAGTATTTTGATGTCTGATATGATGTTAAGACATTTTGATTGATATCATTACTTCCGTCTTCCTTTTGATGAAACCAAGGTTTTATCACAATAGACATTCCTTACATGTTAGACCTATTATAATCAAACCTTAACCCTTTTAGGTTTCCATACATAATCCTATCTTGAAGAATATCACAAACACATAGGAATAATTTGATTAACATCCTCACAGACTTGATCATGATTTCAAGTTTAGAGGTCAATTATATAACCTCATCTTGCAGGTTAAAGATTATAGATAGTTATTTAAAAGAAGCATCTAGCTCATCAAGATATATTTATTTCACGAGAATCTTTATCAGCAACCACCTTCCAGATCAGACCAATAAATAGAAAACTCCTTAAGATGTTCTTTGATACATGTAGGACATTGTGCTCTAAAAGGTCCAAAACTTTCACATTCATTTTACTTGATGATTGAAATTGATTGTACTTTACTTCTAATACATCTTTTCTTTGATCACATAGATCTAGATGAAGTCAAGACTAATGTTCTTGACATTTGGATTTGACCTTCTATCCACTCTCCTCAGGACATGGTTGAATTTTCTTCCAAGAACATATCAGCATTAGATAACCATTCATCATATTTTAAGACACAAGCTTCTACAGAGTTGAAAACAAAAGCCATGCTCTTGTTCTTCTTCCATGACTATCACTTCCATGTCAAATCTTATAGGTAGAGACCCGAGAGTCTTCTTTTTATCAGCCTTTCTTCTGAACTCTTTTCTCCCAAAACACTTATATGTTCCTTTATGAGGGACTAGAGAGATTCCCAAGTATCTTTGGCCATAATACATGTGATAATCAAATTAAATATGGAAATCAACACATCCTTAGACCAATCCTCTTATCTCCTTAAAGGATATTCCTTATTTTATCCTTAACAATAGGATTCACCAATCCTGATAAGATTCCAAGAACTTGCCCATTGACATCGAGAATTCTATCATTATGTCCTTCCAAGAGACAAGAAGTACCATAAAAATTCTCCATGAAGCTCACCCAATAAACAAACTAGGGTGTCGGCTCTGATGCCAATTAAATTTTTTGCACTTGCAACACATGTTAATACTAATGTCCCAACATCAAAGCACAATGACAAGACAGATGTTATGACATATATTCCTGATACAGAACAATAATATCAAACTAAAACTTATGCAGAAATATATTACAGAATGATAAATAACACATCTAATTATTAATCCAGTTCAGTGCAACATCACCTACTCTGGGAGATACCAAGCCAGGAAGGAAGTTCACTATGCCAATATTAGTTAAAACCCTAAACAATCCCAATTTACAACTTCTCGCCTAATCATTACCTTGTGCAACTTCTACCTAGAAACCTTTTGGATATGAGATCCCCATCTCACTTCCTATGAATCACCCCAGTGATAAAATACAGTTGTAATACGGTGGGAGAACTGACTTGGGTACTGGTTTGCGTTTGATCACAACTGTTGCGGATAGCAAGATTCGCCACCGACTTTTATTTTATCCAACAAAAGGAAAGGTTGAAAAGAACATGAAAGACCTTTAGAGATGTTTTCTTTAATTAGGGGGTAGGTTATGAAAATGAAAGGTATTAGCACCCTTTTCATCCGTAGTTATCTACGGGCTCTTAGTTGTTTGCTAGATCACTTGCTTTTGTTTTAAAATGTGCTTGTGGTGTGGGTTTTGAAAGTATTTTGAAAACGTCTTTGTAATGGTTCTCGTTTCTATAAGAACGCGTACAAAGTGTTGTTTGGAAAATAGTTCAAAGAAGTGTTTGCGGAATGTGTTTTTTGAAAGTGATTTTGAAAAGGTGTCTTTGTAATGGTTCTCATTTCTATAAGAACGCGTACAAAGTGTTTGTCTTTTGAAAATGTTTCAAAATGAAAGTGTTGGTATATAAAATGTTTTTGTTGTGAGCAAGTGAGCAACTAGGAGCAACCTACCTACTCAAAAGGTCTTAAATGTTATTTTCCTTCTCCTTTAGATGTTGCTATCTGTGATACGGTGGAAGAACTGACTTGAGTTTTGCGTTTGTATTCGCACTTGTTCGGTTGAGCAAGATTCGCCACCGACTTTTTATTTTATCCTAAAGGAAAGGTTAAAAAGCACAGCAAAAACCTTTTGAGATATTTCGTGGGTTCGGGGGGTAGATTATGAAAAGGGAAGGTATTAGCACCCTTTTCATCCATGGTTATCCATGGGCTCTTAGTTACTTGGTTTTTTCAACTTGCCTTGATTTTCAATTGTTTGAAATGGTGCTTTGTGCGTGGTTTTGAAAATGTTTTTGAAGAGATGCCTTGTCTTAGGCAACCAATGTATTTGACTCGTGTTTGAGTGTTTTACAAAAGTGTGTATCTTTTCGAAAAGATGTTTCAAAATGTTTTCGAGAGTTGTTTGAAAGTGTGTATGAAGTGTGGTTTTTGAAAAGAAGGCAAGTGTTTTTGCAAGTTGATCTCAAGTAACTAAGAGTTTTGTCTACCTCTATTTGTAATCAAAGGTTTTCTCTATGTTTTCAACCCTTTTTTAACAATTTTGTTCCACCATTGAATTTGGTGGACAATCTTGCGTTTAGGATGTTTAACGGGACGAGCGCGGGTCATCGTATGGACCATGAATGCAATGGTTCCAAGTGCCTTTGGCAATTTGCTTGAAGGGACTATGATCATTCCGTTTTAGGCAACTTTCGAAAGCGTCATCGAGGGACTTATGATCATTTGAATTTGTTTTGCCAAAGAAACTCGACGTGCAAGCATGGCCCCTTTTGGAAGGCAACATGTGGGATTACCCTAGGGGGTGCAAGTGTGATTGTGTATTGATTTCATGTATTTTTTTTTGTATTAGGTTATCTAGCGTTCGATTTTATGTACATACAAACCCAAGGTCTAATCATGGTATAATTGGAAAGCGATAAATTGCAAGAATTTAAAGTCTACGCTATTACAAATAGTATCCGGGAGTGAGGGTACAAATTTACAAATGGGGATGAGACTTTAGGAATGTAGTGTCCAATAATTTACAACCAAATCGAATTGCGATCAAATGTAATCAATGTATAGCAAGGTATAAGAATAGTAATTGTATATTGTGATACAGTGGGAGAACTGACTGTGGTTTTGCGTTCGTATTCGCACTTATGCGGTTGAGCAAGAGTCGCCACCGACTTTTTATTTTATCCTAAAGGAAAGGTTAAAAAAGCACAGCAAAAAACCTTTTGAGATATTTCGTGGGTTCGGGGGGTAGATTATGAAAAGGGAAGGTATTAGCACCCTCTTCATCCATGGTTATCCATGGGCTCTTAGTTACTTGGTTTTTTAGATCACTTGCCTTGATTTTTGATTGCTTGAAAATGGTATGTATGTGTGTCTGTTTTTGAAAAATGTTTTTGAAGAGATGCCTTGTCTTAGGCGACCAATGTATTTGACTCGTGTTTGAGTGTTTTACAAAAGTGTGTATCTTTTCGAAAAAATGTTTCAAATGTTTTTGAGAGTTTGTTTGAAAGTGTTGTGGATTGTGTTTTTTTGAAAAGAAGGCAAGTGTTTTTGCAAGTTGATCTCAAGTAACTAAGAGTTTTGTCTACCCTATTGTACTCAAAGGTTTTTGTTATGTTTTAACCCCTTTTTAACAATTTTGTTCCACCATTGAATTCGATGAACAATCTTGCGTTTAGGAAGTTTATTCGGGACGGGCGCGGGTCATCGTATGGACCATGAATGCAATGGTGCCAAGTGTCTTTGGCAATTTGCTTTGAAGGGACTATGATCATTCCATTTAGGCAACATTTTGATTTTTGTTTTGCCAAAGATTCTCGACGTGCAAGCATGGCCCATTTTGGAAGGCAACATGTGGGATTACCCTAGAGGGTGCAAGTGTGATTGTGTATTGATTTCATGTATTTGTCTTGTGTTAGGTTATCTAGCGTTTGATTTTATGTACATGCAAACCCTAGGTCTAACCATGGTATAATTGAAAGCGGTAAATTGCGAAAATGTAAAGTCTACGCTATTACAAAATAGTATCCGGGAGTGGGGGTACAATATTCACAAATGGGGATGAGACTTATAGTATCCAATAAGTTACAACCAAATCGAATTTGCGATCAAATGTAAATAATGAATATCAATGCATAAGATAAACAAATGTGTATAGGAGCAATATATTGTGTATTTGTATTGCGTAAGTATGAGATGTATTGTGTAAGTATGTGATTATTTACAAATGCGACAAGGTGAAATTAATGTGTATTAGGGTATTTGTTTTGACCTAAAGAAAAATTAAACGTCTATTTAATTAATTGGTCTAGTAATCTTGTATTTTGATATGTATGAAAAGAATGTTTTAATGAAACGAAAATGTTTTCAATTTAATTATATTGTGTATAAAAATGTATTTTTTATGTATATGTGTTTAATATATATTCAAAAGTGTTTTAAAATTAACTAAATTAGGTATATAGAAAAATGTTTTAATTATATGCTTAAAGAAAAGATATATTTTTAATTAATTATGTACATTAACAAGAGTGTATTTTTATTAAAATATATTAAGTTAGAAAAAGAATATATTGTATTAAAAAAGTTTTTAAGTATAAAAGAAAATGATCTATGTTAATTTATGTATGATGATAAATAAAAGGCTTGAAATAGGTTAGAAATGGGCTCAAAGAGGGGGGTGTGAATTGGAGCAATGATTTGGGCTTAGGCATGCAGAGACGGGCAAGGCCCATGTTTGGACTCAAAACATTTTTAGGGTTTGTAATTTTTTGTCTTCAGTTGGTCATGCGCTTAGGTTTTGAGACAGCGGCGGCGTTCGTTCGTTCGTCCTTCTCTTTGTCTTCTCCAATCGTTCTTGAATGCCCAGCGTGAGCCTTTTTCCTCAGCCACCAACGACCTTCAACTCCTCTCCCCTCTTCCTTAAAGCAGGGAAGCGCACAAGAGGGTAACCCTTTTCTCTTCGATTTCGCATTTTAGGTTTTGATTTCTTTTACATGCTATGGGTTACTGTCTTCCTCTTGATTTAATTGCTTGATTAGATTTCTTATGCTGTTTATTATTGATTTTTTATTGGAGGTACGTGAGATGAAAGAAAGAAAAGGCCTTACTTTTACTGGAGAGGGGAAGGAGGAGGATGGAGGTCCTTAGGAGGCTTGACGAGCGGAGGGTGTTGATGTTTACGCTTTGAGATCCCTGGTATTTCTGTATTACCTCTTTTGCCTAGGGTTTCATGATGATTGAACTGAAAACTCTATACACGTCTTCTTTTCTTCTTCTCCTTTTTGCCACTGTATGCTTGTTTATGATGCCTTTGGATGCTTCCCTGACTTTCTTCTTCTCTTCCAGTTGCCTTGAATATGCTCCTTTTATTGCCCAATGATGAATGTTCTGAGGGCTTGCTGCTTGTTTCTGACTGTGCTATTATTGAGACATTTTGCCTGCTTGTTAAGGTTGCCTCTTCGTGTATATTTGATGCTTCGTGTATTGGCCTATGATTAGGGTTCCTCTGAGGCTTAGTAGGTTTGAGGGTTATGTGTTTGGCTGGAGGTTTTTAGTTATTGACAGGCATGGTGGTATTATCTGGTTTTCTGCTATTTATGTTTAGGCCATATGATGCTGAGGTGAGCTTGAGCTTGTGATGTTCACAGGTTTTCAGTTTTCGTGAGGCTTTTTAGTAGTATGAGGCTTTGGCATTGAATGGTAAGTGTTTAGGCTTGATGCTTTTGGTTGGTTGGACTGGTTATGAGGCTTATGGCCTTAGCAGATATGCTGCTTTAGGCTTGACTAAAGCTTTTTGCAGGGTTGAATTTGACAGTAGGTAATGGTTTATTGGTTTAAGGTGTTTGACAAGTGAAGCTTTAGGCTTGCTTCAGACAGGCTTGGCATATGCAGGTGGTACTGGTTTTTGATCTTTTGTTTACTAGGCCATTGCAGGTTTTTGTTTATGCAGTAGTTTTTTTTGCTTAAGGTTCTGGACAACAGGTTCAACGCTTAGCAGTTTTATATCTCAGTTTTGTATTGGTTTCTCTTGAACTCTCTCTTACCGTGTTTTGCTCTTTTTGTATCTCTTTTCTATCTATGCCTTATCCACTGTGTTTTGTTTTTGTCCTTCTGTCTTCCTGCCTAAAAGCCTAAAAAACCTGCTTACTTTCCTCTTCTCTTTCTCTCTCTGTACAGTTAAATATTAAACTATGTTTTACACTGTACTTTTAGTTCTGAAAGTGGCCATTTATTGGGAAATGATGAAAAGAAAGTGTCTTGCTTGTTTAACAAATTTCCTCTGCATATTTTATCTTTTCTTTTGACAGCTTTTGTACTTTTCTCCTTTTGATATCTTTGCCCAAATCCTCTTTTCTTTGACAGCTTGGGTGGACTTTTTGGCATTTTGACAGTAAACTGTACTTTTTGGATTTTGATAGAAAGTTGGAATTTGGATTTTTAGTTGGGTTTGAACTGTGCAGTTTGACATTTTGAACTTATGCATTTTTGACACTTTGCATAAAAATTCTTCCCTCTTTGTGAACCGGGAGAAGTCCCGTGATTTGCAGAGAGGGTTAACTGATCCCAATCAGTGGCCCTTAATGATGACTTTCTTTTATCTGTCTTTTCAATTTAACTGTTATTTGACTTTTCTCCTTTTCTTTTGCAGATGAATATTTGGATGGAGAGGAACAAAGTGAAGAATGAAGAATTAGAAAAAAAATAGGATAGTTTTTCTTTTTATTTAAATTTAAATCAATGTAAAACCATTGTTTGTAATTAAATTATAAACAATAATTGTACAGTTAATTTAAGAATAAATAAAAGTTTCCATTATCCAATTTAATTCTGTTTTCTCTTTATTGTTTATTTATTATTTAAAACTCTTTGAATAAAAATAATTGAAAAATAAATTTCAATCATTTAATTTAGAATAATAAATAATTAAAATAAACAATGCTTTAGCACATTGATCAATTAAACCTGGTATCTCCAAAGCAAATCAACAGTTAATCAAAACACTGATCAGGCGCATTCCCTTTTCACTGATTTTCAACAAACACTGTAAATCCAAACTGCGTATTTCTTTTGACTGGCTCAAACAAAACAACATGAATTCAAACCAACTGCCTCTTTTACTGATTAAATCAAAACAATGCGAATTCAACCCGAATCTTGGAATAACTTGCAAAGTGCTGTGGAATTTTAATCTTTCTGAGAATATGCCCATAAAACCTTAATTCCTGATTAAATGCCAAAGAACGTCCACCTGATCAAAATTGAGTCAAAGTCAACCAAAACCCTAAGCCAACTGTGTGAGACATTCCGGAGCCCTGAAAATTAGTAAAACCCTAATTGTGTCCTGACTGACGAAAAAGTCTGTTTGACCGATTCTTGAGCCAGTTTGAAAAAAAATCAGGAAATGCCTGAAGCTGAGATTTCTTGTGGAAAAAATGCGAGGGCAAATTTTGGGGTACAACATTTGCCCCTGTTCAATCTTCTTGGACCTGAAGAGTTAGATTGGCAAGTTTGCCTTTCGCGACTTGAAGGTAAAAGAAGATTGGACACTAGAGTGCCCTAAAATTTGCACTCGGCAATGTGATGGTAGAGGTGAATGGGCTTAAAGATGCCATTTGGTGATGGGTTTAAAGATGCCATCTGATGCGATAGAATCTTGTCGGGGGATGGGCTTAGAGATGCCATCTGAGAATGGGCTTAAAGATGCCATTTGGTGACTGCTGGTAGGAGGATGGGCTTATAGATGCCATCTGGAAATGGTGAACTGTATGTCAATGGTGAGTGGACGAGTATCAGAAAGGCACCCGTGTTTTGGAACATATTTGATTTGGGGGTCCGAACAAGCAACAGATTGACATCCATGTTTGGAGAATCCGTAAACTATTTTTGAAGGTCTTGAAGTTGAATAAGCAATAGAGCCACATCCATTGTTGGGAAGCGTCCGTAAACTGTTTTCAAAAGTTGAGAAGAGTCTGAACAAGTGATAGGTTAACATCCATTACTGGAGAACCCGTGAACTATTTTCAGAAGTTTGAGAAGAGTCTGAACAAGTGATAGGCTAACATCCGTTACTGGAGAACCCGTGAACTGTTTTCAGAAATCTTGAAGTGGAAGAGGAACCGGTGTAGGGTTTCCTGATGATGCGTCCGTGTAACACTGCATCTGAATGAATCTGGAATAAGTATCAGAATGTCGCCGTGCCCGGGTCACATCTGAACTATTTCTGGATGAATCTCGGGAGATGATCTTTGTCTGTCGACTGATCTTACCTGAAAAGGTAAAGGGTTAGTTGTATGCAATGTTATGATGCATGATGCAATGTATGTGACATCAATGTTTATGACATGAATGTGATGAATGCGCATGTAAGCTGATGAGCTATCTTGCTGAGGATAAATGAATCCTGGATGGCTGAAGATAAAAGAATCTTGACTGCTGCCGGGGAGAACAATTCCTTGGCTGCTGCTGTGGAGGGAAAGAATCTTCAATTATTAAAAATGAGAAGTCTTGGGACCACTGTTGGGGAAATCAGAAGCTTGGGTTGTATGCCAAACTACTGGGGTCTTCCTGTTTTGAGAAGTTCTGTGTAGGATTTCCTGATGATGAGTCCGTGTAAAACTGCATCGGGTTTTTGAACACTTTTGACATTCGAATGCCCCAAGTGGTGATGTAGATAACTTCCTGGCTTGTTACAGGTGTTGATCTTCAATCTCTTCATGCAGACGTGCCCTGACTAGATACAGGTGTCGAGTCTACAATTGATTGCTCGTAGATATGCCCTGGCTGGATACAAGTATCAAATCTGGAATTAGTTGTCAACAGATATGCCCTGGCTGGATACAGGAATCAAATCTAGAAATAGTCGTCAACGAATAGGCCCTGGCTGGATACAGGAATCGAATCTTCAAACTCTTCAGACGTGCCTTGGCTAGATACAGGAATCGAGTATGGAAATAGTCGTCAACAGATATGCCCTGGCTGGATATAGGGATCGAATCCTCAAACTCTTCAGACGTGCCCTGGATAGATATAGGAATCGAGTCTGGAAATAGTCGTCAACAGATATGCCCTGGATGGATATAGGAATCGACTCCTCAAACTCTTCAGACGTGCCCTGGCTAGATACAGGAATCGAGTCTGGAAATAGTCATCAACAGATATGCCCTGGCTGGATACAAGAATCGAATCCTCAAACTCTTCATACGTGCCCTGGCTAGATACATGAATCGAGTCTGGAAATAGTCGTCAACAGATATGCCCTGGCTGGATACAGGAATCGAATCCTCAAACTCTTCATACGTGCCCTGGCTAGATACAAGAATCGAGTCTGGAAATAGTCGTCAACAGATATGCCCTGGCTGGATACAGGAATCGAATCCTCAAACTCTTCAGACGTGCCCTGGCTAGATACATGAATCGAGTCTGGAAATAGTCGTCAACAGATATGCCCTGGCTGGATACAGGAATCGAATCCTCAAACTCTTCAAACGTGCCCTGGCTAGATACAGGAATCGAGTCTAGAAATAGTCGTCAACAGATATGCCCTGGCTAGATACATGAATCGAATCCTCAAACTCTTCAGACGTGCCTTGGCTAGATACAGGAATCAAGTCTGGAAATAGTCATCAACAGATATGCCCTGGCTGGATACAGGAATCGAATCCTCAAACTCTTCAGACGTGCCCTGGCTAGATACAGGAATCGAGTCTGGAAATAGTCGTCAACAGATATGCCCTGGCTAGATACAGGAAACGAATCCTCAAACTCTTCAGACGTGCCCTGGCTAGATACAGGAATCGAGTCTAGAAATAGTCGTCAACAGATATGCCATGGCTGGATACAGGAATCGAATCCTCAAACTCTTCAGACGTGCCCTAGCTAGATACAGGAATCGAGTCTGGAAATGTGATAGTTGATTTGTTGAACACTTTTGACATTCGAATGCCCCAAGTGGTGATGAAGGAGTCTTGAATCAGATTACTCTGCATATTGAGAGATTTCTTGAAATCTTGACTGGACTGTCCCAGGTTAACTGAACTTTGGAAGATCTGTTGGACCTTGACTGGACTGCCCCAGGTTAATTGGATGGTGACATGTCATGCCCCTTGCTGATAGGAGATTTGTCGTTGGAAGTGTCGTCCTTTTGAAGTGATTTTGCTCACTGAGAGAGTTTTCGTTCCTCCGAACATTCGCTGTATGAATTTTTCGCTGTCAAACAAATAGTCAAATGCAAACAGTGATATTCAAGCAATGCAAAGTTTATGTTTGTCTCGAAGTTTTGCAAAATGCATTTTTTAGCAGAAAACTTTTCATAAGACAAGTCAACACAAGATTTAGAGCAAAGCCTTACAGGAGTCAGGATACCTTTTGTAACAGTATGCTTTCGAACTAACCCATGCTTCAATTAGTACTTTTGAAGGGTTGTAACGTGGCCTGGTTCACGATTTAAGAAACAAAGGATAAAGGCTCAAAGTGTATTTGTACCCACCCGCTCTTCATGATGTTCTTCAACCCTAAGCTCAGTTAATTGCGCGTCGCACTCTGTTTTGAGTTTGGAACGACTTTTGGGCGATGGTTCACCAGTTGAATTTGGGGAGACAGTCATCATCTCCTTTTTTCTTTTTCAACATTTTTCATGTTGTTGAGGATTTTGTAATGACCTCACTATTTTGATTTTGATTTGTTATCCCTAACTTTTGCCTGACTGTTCCCGTTTTTCGAGATTACAGTCAGCGGGATGCCCCAGCTTTCTTAAGCCTCCTTTATAGGTTCTGGCTTGGTGGGCTTTTCTCTTTTTGCGAGATTGACTGCCTATGTGATAGGGAACCACCCTTGTCTTTTTGATTCCAAAGGAATGCTTTCTTTTTCGACGTCGTTCGTTGTGTTACGAATTGTGAGTTTGCGACTTCAATGCGCGTTTCTCTTGAATTAACTGAGATACTACCCTGCCCCGAGTTTATATCAAAGGTTTTGATCGTTTAGAACAGAAAACTCCTACTTCTTTGGCTCGAAGGGGTTGACTAGGGATTATCTTCCTTATAACTCCAGTGTTTGGGATTTGAAAGAAATGCCTGTACATCATCAGCAAGGTCTATTCAAAAGTATACTGTATAAGATCATGGTATTGTTTCGTCATCCTCCCTCTAAAGGCTTGCAGCTTTTTATCAAGAGTCAGATGTCATAAAGAAAAGCATAAGAGTAGTGAAACGAATGGATGAATTCAAGACAAACATATGCAATGCATTAATGAAAACAGAGTTTAACATCAACAGATAATTGTTTGACAACAAAAGAAATTACAACTTTAAAAATTCAAAAAGAAGCAAAAGTCTTTCAGCTTGAGCTTTGTCACTTCAGGTGGAGAACCCCTTAACGGAAGATTTTCATCTCGCCGTCTGGCATGAATTCCAGCACCACAATGTCGATCAGATCTTGAATCTTGTTCTTCAAGGCCCAACAGTCGTTGGTGTCGTGTCCCGGGCTGTAGGAGTGGTAAACACAAAATGCATCGGGACGATAGTTAGGAGAGGAGGTATTGAGCTTCTGAGGAGGATCCCTTAGGGTAAGCAGGTTGACCTCCAACAGGCGCTTCAGTATGAAGAATGATGGTATCTCAATCTCCGTGAACTGTCTTCCCGACGTTTCTTGCTTACGCCGATTACCCCGTTGACGCTGACGAGGTTGTTGATGGGCTTGTGACCCTGAAGCAAGCGAAGGAGCCTTCCCCTTGTCTTCTTGAGTGGATGGAGGCTGAGCGGTGACTTGCTCTTCAACCTCAGATGTTTGCCCCGGTTGGTTGTTCGGAAGCAGTTGACAGACAAGAACTCTGAGTTCCTCTTGTCTTTGAGATAGGTCTTGGATGAGAGCCATCTGGCCCACTAACTGCCCCATCATCTGGGTCCTCAATGTTGTCAGATCAAACTGCAGCTCCGCAAGCTGATCACTCCTGGCATTGTTTGAATTCTCCAAGCCCTTTGTGAGGAGAGTTTTCATTTCTTCTTTCCCCAGAGACAAGTTCAGGAACATTTCCTGCAGCTGAGTAGTCTGGTCTTGGATGTCTTTGACAGACCTTTCTAGAGCCATCTCTTACTGAAATAAACAGCAGGAGAGTAAGGAAACCTGAAAAAGGAAAGATCGTCAAGATGCAATGCATGATATGTGGATGCATGCTTTCAAGGATTTCTTGGGGTAAACACAAGAAAATGTTAGAGGTTGAACTTTGCTCTTGGATTGGAGATCTCTGCATCGGTGGACGTCCTTCCACGAGAATCAAACTCACCATGTCGAGCGGGTCATAGCCACTAATTCAAGCTGTTGCACTTGATATTTGACTGGAGAACTTTGTATCGGTGGATGTCTTTCCGCGAGAATCGAGCTCACCATGTCAAGTAGGTCATAGCCACTGATTCAAGTTGTTGTTCTTGAACTTTGATTGTATTGGTTAGAGGAGAAACCTCTTGCCCCTTGATAGATGTCTGGTTCAACGTAACCCTGCATCAACAGAACCCTCGAGATCCTTGAAGTGGTTATTGAAAATGCTATGGTGTGATGTCATGATGTTATGTACATGTATGCAAAAAGCAAGTGAGTGTATATACAGACAAACATATTCACACCAAGCAAACAAGGCCTTAGGTTTAGGCTTGCATGAGGTTCAGGTACTACCCTCTTGAAGTTAGTTGGCTCAACCTGTCCTATTAGAAGTAACCGGGTTCTAAGGGTCCCAATATCACTAGATTGCTTTCACTGTTCATCGTTTCGATTTAGCCACTGAACTGGCAACCAATATATTCCAGGAAAGCAACCCTCAATTGGGTGTAGTATCGAGTATCAACCAACCTTGGACTGCACCAAATTCAGTTATCTCACTACCCTAAAGAGGCCAAGATGGTTCAATTAAGGTTCCTAAGGTCAGTTGATGCTTCACGACACCACGCGGCGGCCCCGTACTCTCCTTGACTGAACTCAAGGGTTACCGGTACACACCAAAGTGCCACATCAACGTAGCAGACTGTTTCAACCATGTCGGTATACCCCGCACAGTTCCCTCACAGCCTTGTTGCTACTTTCTAAGAAGGTATCCCCAGATCCGGGTTAGGATCTATGAAACTCCGATACAAAAGCCCACAAATGTAAAAGCAAACAAAGCAATCAATTGAAAGTAAAAGTGATCTAAACCCTAAGGTAACCCCACTTTTAAATAACTCCCCAGCAGAGTCGCCAGTTCTGTGATACGGTGGGAGAACTGACTGTGGTTTTGCATTCGTATTCGCACTTGTGCGGTTGAGCAAGAGTCGCCACCGACTTTTTATTTTATCCTAAAGGAAAGGTTAAAAAAGCACAGCAAAAAACCTTTTGAGATATTTCGTGGGTTCGGGGGGTAGATTATGAAAAGGGAAGGTATTAGCACCCTCTTCATCCATGGTTATCCATGGGCTCTTAGTTACTTGGTTTTTTAGATCACTTGCCTTGATTTTTGATTGCTTGAAAATGGTATGTATGTGTGTGTGTTTTTGAAAAATGTTTTTGAAGAGATGCCTTGTCTTAGGCGACCAATGTATTTGACTCGTGTTTGAGTGTTTTACAAAAGTGTGTATCTTTTCGAAAAGATGTTTCAAATGTTTTTGAGAGTTTGTTTGAAAGTGTTGTGGATTGTGTTTTTTTGAAAAGAAGGCAAGTGTTTTTGCAAGTTGATCTCAAGTAACTAAGAGTTTTGTCTACCCTATTGTACTCAAAGGTTTTTGTTATGTTTTAACCCCTTTTTAACAATTTTGTTCCACCATTGAATTCGATGGACAATCTTGCGTTTAGGAAGTTTATTCGGGACGGGCGCGGGTCATCGTATGGACCATGAATGCAATGGTGCCAAGTGTCTTTGGCAATTTGCTTTGAAGGGACTATGATCATTCCATTTAGGCAACATTTTGAGGGACTTATGATCATTTTGATTTTTGTTTTGCCAAAGATTCTCGACGTGCAAGCATGGCCCATTTTGGAAGGCAACATGTGGGATTACCCTAGAGGGTGCAAGTGTGATTGTGTATTGATTTCATGTATTTGTCTTGTGTTAGATTATCTAGCGTTTGATTTTATGTACATGCAAACCCTAGGTCTAACCATGGTATAATTGAAAGCGGTAAATTGCGAAAATGTAAAGTCTACGCTATTACAAAATAGTATCCGGGAGTGGGGGTACAATATTCACAAATGGGGATGAGACTTATAGTATCCAATAAGTTACAACCAAATCGAATTTGCGATCAAATGTAAATAATGAATATCAATGCATAAGATAAACAAATGTGTATAGGAGCAATATATTGTGTATTTGTATTGCGTAAGTATGAGATGTATTGTGTAAGTATGTGATTATTTACAAATGCGACAAGGTGAAATTAATGTGTATTAGGGTATTTGTTTTGACCTAAAGAAAAATTAAACGTCTATTTAATTAATTGGTCTAGTAATCTTGTATTTTGATATGTATGAAAAGAATGTTTTAATGAAACGAAAATGTTTTCAATTTAATTATATTGTGTATAAAAATGTATTTTTTATGTATATGTGTTTAATATATATTCAAAAGTGTTTTAAAATTAACTAAATTAGGTATATAGAAAAATGTTTTAATTATATGCTTAAAGAAAAGATATATTTTTAATTAATTATGTACATTAACAAGAGTGTATTTTTATTAAAATATATTAAGTTAGAAAAAGAATATATTGTATTAAAAAAGTTTTTAAGTATAAAAGAAAATGATCTATGTTAATTTATGTATGATGATAAATAAAAGGCTTGAAATAGGTTAGAAATGGGCTCAAAGAGGGGGGTGTGAATTGGAGCAATGATTTGGGCTTAGGCATGCAGAGACGGGCAAGGCCCATGTTTGGACTCAAAACATTTTTAGGGTTTGGAATTTTTTGTCTTCAGTTGGTCATGCGCTTAGGTTTTGAGACAGCGGCGGCGTTCGTTCGTTCGTCCTTCTCTTTGTCTTCTCCAATCGTTCTTGAATGCCCAGCGTGAGCCTTTTGCCTCAGCCACCAGCGACCTTCAACTCCTCTCCCCTCTTCCTTGAAGCAGGGAAGCGCACAAGAGGGTAACCCTTTTCTCTTCGATTTCGCATTTTAGGTTTTGATTTCTTTTACATGCTATGGGTTACTGTCTTCCTCTTGATTTAATTGCTTGATTAGATTTCTTATGCTATTTATTATTGATTTTTTATTGGAGGTACGTGAGATGAAAGAAAGAAAAGGCCTTACTTTTACTGGAGAGGGGAAGGAGGAGGATGGAGGTCCTTAGGAGGCTTGACGAGCGGAGGGTGTTGATGTTTACGCTTTGAGCTCCCTGGTATTTCTGTATTACCTCTTTTGCCTAGGGTTTCATGATGATTGAACTGAAAACTCTATACACGTCTTCTTTTCTTCTTCTCCTTTTTGCCACTGTATGCTTGTTTATGATGCCTTTGGATGCTTCCCTGACTTTCTTCTTCTCTTCCAGTTGCCTTGAATATGCTCCTTTTATTGCCCAATGATGAATGTTCTGAGGGCTTGCTGCTTGTTTCTGACTGTGCTATTATTGAGACATTTTGCCTGCTTGTTAAGGTTGCCTCTTCGTGTATATTTGATGCTTCGTGTATTGGCCTATGATGAGGGTTCCTCTGAGGCTTAGTAGGTTTGAGGGTTATGTGTTTGGCTGGAGGTTTTTAGTTATTGACAGGCATGGTGGTATTATCTGGTTTTCTGCTATTTATGTTTAGGCCATATGATGCTGAGGTGAGCTTGAGCTTGTGATGTTCACAGGTTTTCAGTTTTCGTGAGGCTTTTTAGTAGTATGAGGCTTTGGCATTGAATGGTAAGTGTTTAGGCTTGATGCTTTTGGTTGGTTGGACTGGTTATGAGGCTTATGGCCTTAGCAGATATGCTGCTTCAGGCTTGACTAAAGCTTTTTGCAGGGTTGAATTTGACAGTAGGTAATGGTTTATTGGTTTAAGGTGTTTGACAGGTGAAGCTTCAGGCTTGCTTCAGGCAGGCTTGGCATATGCAGGTGGTACTGGTTTTTGATCTTTTGTTTACTAGGCCATTGCAGGTTTTTGTTTATGCAGTAGTTTTTTTTGCTTAAGGTTCTGGACAACAGGTTCAACGCTTAGCAGTTTTATATCTCAGTTTTGTATTGGTTTCTCTTGAACTCTCTCTTACCGTGTTTTGCTCTTTTTGTATCTCTTTTCTATCTATGCCTTATCCACTGTGTTTTGTTTTTGTCCTTCTGTCTTCCTGCCTAAAAGCCTAAAAAACCTGCTTACTTTCCTCTTCTCTTTCTCTCTCTGTACAGTTAAATATTAAAATATGTTTTACACTGTACTTTTAGTTCTGAAAGTCGCCATTTGTTGGGAAATGATGAAAAGAAAGTGTCTTGCTTGTTTAACAAATTTCCTCTGCATATTTTATCTTTTCTTTTGACAGCTTTTGTACTTTTCTCCTTTTGATATCTTTGCCCAAATCCTCTTTTCTTTGACAGCTTGGGTGGACTTTTTGGCATTTTGACAGTAAACTGTACTTTTTGGATTTTGATAGAAAGTTGGAATTTGGATTTTTAGTTGGGTTTGAACTGTGCAGTTTGACATTTTGAACTTATGCATTTTTGACACTTTGCATAAAAATTCTTCCCTCTTTGTGAACCGGGAGAAGTCCCGTGATTTGCAGAGAGGGTTAACTGATCCCAATCAGTGGCCCTTAATGATGACTTTCTTTTATCTGTCTTTTCAATTTAACTGTTATTTGACTTTTCTCCTTTTCTTTTGCAGATGAATATTTGGATGGAGAGGAACAAAGTGAAGAATGAAGAATTAGAAAAAAAATAGGATAGTTTTTCTTTTTATTTAAATTTAAATCAATGTAAAACCATTGTTTGTAATTAAATTATAAACAATAATTGTACAGTTAATTTAAGAATAAATAAAAGTTTCCATTATCCAATTTAATTCTGTTTTCTCTTTATTGTTTATTTATTATTTAAAACTCTTTGAATAAAAATAATTGAAAAATAAATTTCAATCATTTAATTTAGAATAATAAATAATTAAAATAAACAATGCTTTAGCACATTGATCAATTAAACCTGGTATCTCCAAAGCAAATCAACAGTTAATCAAAACACTGATCAGGCGCATTCCCTTTTCACTGATTTTTAACAAACACTGTAAATTCAAACTGCGTATTTCTTTTGACTGGCTCAAACAAAACAACATGAATTCAAACCAACTGCCTCTTTTACTGATTAAATCAAAACAATGCGAATTCAACCCGAATCTTGGAATAACTTGCAAAGTGCTGTGGAATTTTAATCTTTCTGAGAATATGCCCATAAAACCTTAATTCCTGATTAAATGCCAAATAACGTCCACCTGATCAAAATTGAGTCAAAGTCAACCAAAACCCTAAGCCAACTGTGTGAGACATTCCGGAGCCCTGAAAATTAGTAAAACCCTAATTGTGTCCTGACTGACGAAAAAGTCTGTTTGACCGATTCTTGAGCCAGTTTGAAAAAAAATCAGGAAATGCCTGAAGCTGAGATTTCTTGTGGAAAAAATGCGAGGGTAAATTTTGGGGTACAACATATGTGCATCAAGTGTATAATGTGAAATGTATTGTGTATTGTGTAAGTGTATATGTGTATGTAATTTATTTACAAGTTAAGATGTGAATTTAAATGTGTATTATTAAGTGTTGTTAACTTAAATGAAAAGAATTAGATGTTTATGTATTTAATCTTTGTAATCTTGTATTTTTCTTCAATATGTGCAAAAAGAAAATTTACTAAAAGAAAAGAAAATGTTCTAAGTTTGAAAATTATTATTTACATTTGATATAAATTTGTATCTTTATATTTTGTTTAATATATATAATAAAGAGGTATTTTAATTAAAAGAAAGAAAAAAAGTTTTCAATTTTAATTATATTATGTATAAAAGATGTATTTCATTTATTATGTACAAATATATTTTTATTTTCATAATTTGTGTATAAAGGGATTCAAAGAAAAAATAAAATTAAGGTAAAAATTCTTTTAATCTAATTAAACCTAAGGTTTATGTAAAAAGAAAATTTTTATAATGAAAAAGAATTAAGGTAATTTGATTTACAAACAAAATTAGGTTGGTTTAAAAATGTAGGAAAAAGGATAAGTAAAAAGGAGGGTTAGCTTAAGTGTAACAAGAGGGAATGGGCCTAAAGGGCTTAATCAGAATTAGAGTTCAAAAAGGGGGGGGGGGGGGGTTGCCAATTTGGAAAACGTTTGGGCTTAGGTGTAGAAAGGGCAAGGCCCAGGTTTGACACAAAATGTTTTTAGGGTTCTCATGTTTTGTTTTCAGAAGAGGACTTAGGGTTTGAGAACTTTGCAGCGGCGCCGTTCGTTTACTTCACTTCACCTTCTCCAATTATCTTCTGAATACGACTCCCTCTGCTTAGCCACCAGCGCCATCACCTAATCTCTCCTTCCTCCATAAATCGAGCCCAGTGGTTTTACGAAGCAAGGTTTGATTTTGACATTTTATACGTTTTTTACGATTTTGCATGTTATGATTTTGTGATTATTGATCTTGAGTAAACTTGGTTTTCTGTTGAGGTGGTAGAAGGAAAGAGAGAAAGACATACTACCTTCGTTTTCTGGATATGGAGGAGAGGTGGGGTCGGAGGTGCTCCGGAGGCTTTGACGGTGAGGGGAACTTGATGAGGCTGTGCTTCCTGGTACCTTAGTATTCCTCCTTTGCTAGGTTTTATGATGACGATATATCTGAAAGCCTTTTTTTGTCTTCTTCTTCTTGTCGCCCTGTTTACATGCTTCGTATGCTTTTTTTATCTCCTTCTTCTGTTGCCTGGACGCTTGTTGTATGCTGAGATTGAATGATTTTGGCTTGTTAATGTGTTTGCCCAATGATGGTGTTTACTGAGGGCTTGTGATGTTTGACTTTGAATGCTTTGTATGTGTTAGTTATCCTGTGAGGATTCCAACTGAGAATTTGGGTTGCCTCGATGATTTTTGATGATGATATGCTCTGAGTATGCTTGAGTTGATATTGATGCTTGCCCCTGTTTTGGCTTTGTGCTGTTGGAATGGTTTTGGCCTTTGACAGGTTGACATTCAGCAGGTTTTAGGCTTAGCACTGTCTTGAAAAGGGTTTGTAGGTTTGATATTCTGGTTTAGGCTTGGATATCAGGCTTTTTAGTGTTTTCAGGTTGTTGGTTTGGTGAGGCTTCAAGCAGGTTTGAGGATTGGGAGGTTTATGCAGGTTTCTTGATGGTTGAGTTTGACAGTTTGTATGGTTTTGTAAACTGGCTTTGAGGTTTGAAAAGCTTGACAATTTTTGTGGTTATGATGTATCTCTTAGTTCTCTTTTTGTTTTTTTGATTTTTCTAATGCTTAGGCAGGTAAAACAGATTGAAGGTTTTGAGACTGGAGGCTTTTTTAGATTTGCTTCAGGCAGGTTATACTGGTTGGTGGCCTTGTGGCTTTTTACTGGTTTATGGCTTGGGAGCTTTGCTTCAGGCTATCTTATGGCTTGGACATGCTGTTGCAGTTTTGTATATTTGTTTTGTCTTCTCCTTTTGTGGTTTCTCTCCCTTGGTACTGTGTTATTACAATTGTTTTATATTTTTTCCTCATGCCTAAAGCCTAAGCCTGCAAAACCTGCACTTCTTTTCTCTTCTCTCTCCCTTTAGTACAGCTTTAGCATTAAAAAAAGTTTATGCTTTGTACTTTTTCTGAAAGGGCAGCACTGGGAAATGATGAAAATGAAAAGCTTGCTTGCATATTAATCCTTCTCTGCATATTTGTCCCTTTTCCTCCAGATTTTGTGCTGCACCTTGTACCTTTTGATACTTTGATATCTTCTTTTGACAGTTTTGAGTAGCCTTGTACAGTTTGTGGACAGTTTGGAATTTGTGATTCAGTTTGGACTTTGTGGTTAGGCCTAGTTCAGTTTGTTTTGAAATATGCAGTATGTAGTGGTTTGACAATTTTGACTTGTGCATTCTTTATATTTGTGCATTCAAAGTTTAGAAAGCAAATATTCATCCCTCTTTGTGAACCGGGAGAAATCCCGTGATTTGCAAAGAGGGCTAACTGATCCCAGTCAGTTGCCCTTAATGATGAACTTTATTTTTATCTGTCTTTAATATTTATCTGCAATTGACTTTCCCTTTGTTCTTTGTTTTGCAGATAAAATTCCATGGAGTACTGGAGCAAGGGATAAAAGATGAAGAATTGAAGATGTAGAAACATACTTAGGATAGTTTTTATTTAAACTTAAATAAATGTAAAATCATTGTTGTAAACAATTTGTAAACAAAACAATTGTACAAATAATTTAAAAATAAATAAAAAGTTTATCCAATTAATTCTTTTCCTCTTTTTTTTAATTGTTCATTTTATTATTTATAATTCTTTAATTATAATAATTGAAAATAAATTCCAATCATTTAATCTTAGAATAATAAATAATTAAATAAACAATGCTTCAGCATTTGATCAGTTAAACCTGGCGTTTCGAACATCCAGAGCAAAACAACAGTCAATCACAATAATTGCCCAGACGCTTTTTCCCTTTACTGACTTTAATCAAACATTGCAGATTCAAACCCAATGCAACCTTTTACTGATTCAGTCAAACAAACGTGAATTCAATCCAAATGCATTCTTTTACTGATTAAGTCAAACAATGCGAATTCAAACCAAATCTCGGAATAACTTGCAAAGCACCGTAGAATTAAATCTTTCTGAAGAACTGCACATGAACAACCCTAATTCCCGATTAAATGCCAAAGAAGCGTTCGCCTGATCGAAGTTGAGCCAAAATCAACCAAAACCCTAAGCCAACTGTTTGAAACATTCTAGAGCCCTGAAAATCAGTAAAACCCTAAATGTGTCTGACTGACGAGAAAAGTCTGTTTGACCGATTCTTGAGCCAGTTTGAAAAAATCAGGAAACGCCTGAAGCTGTGATTTCTTGAGGAAAAATGCGAGGGCAAATTTTGGGGTACAACAGTTGCCCCTGTTCAATCTTCTTGAACCTGGAGAGTTAGATTGGCAAGTTTGCCTTTCACGACTCGAAGGTAAAAGAAGATTGGACACTAGAGTGCCCTAAAATTTGCACTCGGTGATGTGATGGTAGAGGGAATGGGCTTAAAGATGCCGTTTGGTGATGGGCTTAAAGATGCCATCTGATGCGATAGAATCTTGTCGGGGGATGGGCTTAGAGATGCCATCTGAGAATGGGCTTAAAGATGCCATTTGGTGATTGCTGGTAGGAGGATGGGCTTATAGATGCCATCTGGAAATGGGCTTAAAGATTCCATTTGGTAATGTTGAACTGTATGTCAATGGTGAGTGGACGAGTATCAGAAAGGCCTCCATGTTTCGGAACATCTCTGAACTGGGGGTCTGAATAAGCAAGAGATTGACATCCGTGTCTGGAGAATCCGTGAACTGTTTTCAGGAGTTGAGATTAAATGAGCAATAGATTAACATCCGTTGTTGGGAAGAATCCGTAAACTGTTTTTAGAAGTCTTGAGAAGAATCTGAACAAGCGATAGGTTAACATCCATTACTGGAGAACCCGCGAACTGTTTTCAGAAGTCTTGAAGTTGAATAAGCAATAGAGCAGCATCCGTTGTTGGGAAGCATCCGTAAACTGTTTTCAAAAGTTGAGAAGAGTCTGAACAAGTGATAGGTTAACATCCGTTACTGGAGAATCTGTGAACTGTTTTCAGAAGTCTTGAAGTTGAATAAGAAATAGAGCAGCATCCGTTGTTGGGAAGCGTCTGTAAACTGTTTTCAAAAGTTGCATCTGAACAAGCGATAGATTAACATCCGTTGTTGGGAAGAATCCGTAAACTGTTTTTAGAAGTCTTGAAGTTGAAGAGGAACCGGTGTAGGGTTTCCTGATGATGCGTCCGTGTAAAACTGCATCTGAGTGAATCTGGAATAAGTATCAGAATGTCGCCCGTGTTTGGGTCACATCTGAACTATCTCTGAGTGAATCTCAGAAGGTGATGGTCTTTGTCTGTTGACTGCTCTTTCCTGAAAAGGTAAAGAGTTAGTTGTTATGCAATGTCATGATGCGTGATGCAATGTATGTGACATCAATGTTTATGACATGAATGTGATGAATGCGCATGTAAGCTGGTGAGCTATCTTGCTGAGGATAAATGAATCCTGGATGGCTGGAGATAAAAGAATCTTGACTGCTGCCGGGGAGGGCAAGAATCTTCTGATTGTTGAAAATGAGAAGTCTTGGGACCACTGTTGGGGAAATCAGAAGCTTGGGTTGTATGCCAAACTACTGGGGACTTCCTGTTTTGAGGAGATCTGTGTAGGATTTCCTGATGATGAGTCCGTGTAAAACTGCATCGGGTTTTTGAACACTTTTGACATTCGAATGCCCCAAGTGGTGATGTAGATAATTTCCTGGCTTGTTGCAGGTATTGATCTGGAAATTAAGAAAGGTGACAGAAAGGCAACCGTGTCTGGAGCCAATCTGGACCGTATCTTCCAACATGTGATGAAGGAATTGTTGAACACTTTTGACATTCGAATGCCCCAAGTGGTATCGTAGATAATTTCCTGGCTTGTTACAGGTGTTGATCAACAATCAGTCGTCCACAGATGTTTTCCTGGCTTGTTACAGGTGTTGATCTGGAATTAGTCATCAATAGATATGCCCGGGCTGGATACAGGAATCGAATCTCCAAACTCTTCAAACGTGCCCTGGCTAGATACAGGAATCGAGTCTAGAAATAGTCGTCAACAGATATGCCCTGGCTGGATACAGGAATCGAATCTTCAAACTCTTCAGACGTGCCCTGGCTAGATACAGGAATCGAGTCTGGAAATAGTCGTCAACAGATATGCCCTGGCTGGATACAGGAATCGAATCTTCAAACTCTTCAGACGTGCCCTGGCTAGATACAGGAATCGAGTCTGGAAATAGTCGTCAACAGATATGCCCTGGCTGGATACAGGAATCGAATCTTCAAACTCTTCAGACGTGCCCTGGCTAGATACAGGAATCGAGTCTGGAAATAGTCGTCAACAGATATGCCCTGGCTGGATACAGGAACCGAATCTTCAAACTCTTCAGACGTGCCCTGGCTAGATACAGAAATTGAGTCTGGAAATAGTCGTCAACAGATATGCCCTGTCTGGATACAGGAATCGAATCTTCAAACTCTTCAGATGTGCCCTGGCTAGATACAGGAATCGAGTCTGGAAATAGTCGTCAACAGATATGCCCTAGCTGGATACAGGAATCGAATCTTCAAACTCTTCAGACGTGCCCTGGCTAGATACAGGAATCGAGTCTGGAAATAGTCGTCAACAGATATGCCCTGGCTGGATACAGGAATCGAATCTTTAAACTCTTCAGACGTGCCCTGGCTAGATACAGGAATCGAGTCTGGAAATAGTCGTCAACAGATATGCCCTGGCTGGATACAGGAATCGAATCTTCAAACTCTTCAGACGTGCCCTGGCTAGATACAGGAATCGAGTCTGGAAATAGTCGTCAACAGATATGCCCTGGCTGGATACAGGAATCAAATCTTCAAACTCTTCAGACGTGCCCTGACTAGGTACAGGAATCGAGTCTGGAAATAGTCGTCAACAGATATGCCCTGACTGGATACAGGAATCGAATCTTCAAACTCTTCAGACGTGCCCTGGCTAGATACAGGAATCGAGTCTGGAAATAGTCGTCAACAAATATGCCCTGGCTGGATACAGGAATCGAATCTTCAAACTCTTCAGACGTGCCCTGGCTAGATACAGGAATCGAGTCTAGAAATAGTCGTTAACAGATATGCCCTGGCTGGATACAGGAATCGAATCTTCAAACTCTTCAGACGTGCCCTGGCTAGATACAGGAATCGAGTCTGGAAATAGTCGTCAACAGATATGCCCTGGCTGGATACAGGAATCGAATCTTCAAACTCTTCAGACGTGCCCTGGCTAGATACAGGAATCGAGTCTGGAAATAGTGATAGTTGATTTGTTGGTGGTTGTAATTTCCAGCAGGTGGTGAAGGAATGATTGAACACTTTTGACATTCGAATGCCCCAAGTGATGATGAAGGAGTCTTGAATCAGATTACTCTGCGGATTGAGAGATTTCTTGAAATCTTGACTGGACTGCCCCAGGTTAACTGAACTTTGAAAGATCTGTTGAAACCTTGACTGGACTGCCCCAGGTTAATAGGATGGTGCCATGTCATGCCCCTTGTTGATAGGAGATTTGTCGTTGGAAGTGTTATCCTTTTGAAGTGATTTCGTTCACTGAGAGAGTTTTCGTTCCTCCGAACATTCGCCATATGCATTTCTTCGCTGTCAAACAAAAAGCCAAATGCAGATAGTGATATTCAAACAATGCAAAGTTTATGTTTGTCTCGAAGTTTTGCAAAATGCGTTTTTTAGCAGAAAACTTTTTATAAGACAAGTCAACACAAGATTTAGAGCAAAGCCTTACAGGAGTCTGGATACCTGTTGTAACAGCATGCTTTCGAACTAACCCATGCTTCAATTAGGACTTTTGAAGGGTTGTAACGTGGCTTGGTTCACGGTTTAAGAAACAAAGGATATGGGCTCAAAGTATATTTGTACCCACCCGCTCTTCGTGATGTTCTTCATACCTAAGCTCAGTTAATTGCGTGTCGCGCTCTGTTTTGAGTTTGGAACGACTTTGGGGCGATGGTTCACCAGTTGAATTTTGGGAGACAATCATCATCTCCTTTTGCAACATTTTTTTTCATGTTGTTGAGGATTTGTAACAACCTCACTATTTTGATTTTGATTTGTTATCCCTAACTTTTGCCTGACTGTTCCCATTTTCGAGATTACAGTCAGCGGGATGTCCCAGCTTTCTTAAGCCTCCTTTATAGGTTTTGGCTCAGCGGGCTTTTCTCTTTTGAGAGATTTACTGCCTATGTGATAAGGAACCACCCTTGTCTTTTGATTCCAAAGGAATGCTTTCTTTTTTTTTGACGTCGTTCATTGTGTTACGAATTGAGAGTTTGCGACTTCAATGCGCGTTTTTATTTTGAATTTACTGAGATACTACCCTGCCCCAGGTTTATATCAAAGGTTTTGATTGTTTAGAACAGAAAACTCCTACTTCTTTGGCTCGAAGGGGTTGACTAGGGATTATCTTCCTTATAACTGCAGTGTTTGGGATTTAAAAGAAATGCCTGTACGTCATCAACAAGGTCTGTTCAAAAGCATACTGTATAAGATCATGGTATTGTTTCGTCATCCTCCCTCTAAAGGCTTGCAGCTTTTTATCAAGAGTCAGATATCATAAAGAAAAGCATAAGAGTAGTGAAACGAATGGATGATTTCAAGACAAACACATGCAATGCATTAATGAAAACAGAGTTTAACATCAACAGATAATTGTTTGACAGCAAAAGAAATTACAACTTTGAAAATTCAAAATGACGCAAAAGTCTTTCAGCTTGAGCTTTGTCACTTCAGGTGGAGAACCCCTTAACGGAAAATTTTCATCTCGCCGTCTGGCATGAATTCCAGCACTCCGATGTCGATCAGATCTTGAATCTTGTTCTTCAAGGCCCAACAGTCATTGGTGTCGTGCCCCGGGCTGTAGGAGTGGTAAACACAAAATGCGTCGGGACGATAGTTAGGAGAGGAGGTATTGAGCTTCTGAGGAGGATCCTTTAGGGTAAGCAGGTTGACCTCCAACAGGCGCTTCAGTATGAATAATGATGGTATCTCAGTCTCCGTAAACTGTCTTCCCGATGTTTCTGGCTTACGCCGATTACCCCGTTGACGCTGGCGAGGTTGTTGATGGGCTTGTGACCCTGAAGCAAGCGAAGGAGCTTTCCCCTTGTCTTCTTGAGTGGATGGAGGCTGAGTGGGGACCTGCTCTTCAACCTCAGATGTTTGCCCCAATTGGTTGTTTGGAAGCAGTTGGCGGACAAGAACTCTGAGTTCCTCTTGTCTTTGAGATAGGTCTTGGATGAGAGCCATTTGGCCCACCAACTGTCCCATCACTTGGGTCCTCAACGTTGTCAGATCAAACTGCAGCTTCGCAAGCTGATCACTCCTGGCATTGTTTGAATTCTCCAAGCCCTTTGTGAGGAGAGCCTTCATTTCTTCTTACCCCAGAGACAAGTTCAGGAACATTTCCTGCAGCTGAGCAGTCTGGTCTTGGATGTCTTTGACAGACCTCTCTAGAGCCATCCCTTACTGAAATAAACAGCAGGAGAGTAAGGAAACCTGAAAAAGGAAAGATCGTCAAGATGCAATGCATGATATGTGGATGCATGATATGTGGATCTCTTGGGGTAAACACAAGAAAACGTTAGAGGTTGAACTTTGCTCTTGGATTGGAGAACTTCGCACCAGTGGATGTCTTTCTACTAGAATCAAGCTCACCATGTCAAGTGGGTCATCACCACTGATTCAAGTTGTTGCACTTGATCTTTGACTGAAGAACTGTGCACTGGTGGATGTCTTTCCACGAGAATCAAGCTCACCATGTTAAGTGGGTCATAGCCACTGATTCAAGTTGTTGCACTTGATCTTTGATTGGAGAACTTTGTATCGGTGGATGTCTTTCCACGAGAATCAAGCTCACCATGTCGAGTGGGTCATAGCCACTGATTCAAGTTGTTGCACTTGATCTTTGATTGGAGAACTTTGTATCGGTGGATGTCTTTCCACGAGAATCAAGCTCACCATGTCGAGTGGGTCATAGCCACTGATTCAAGTTGTTACACTTGAACTTTGATTGGCCTTTGTTAGAGGAGGAAACCTCTTGCCCTTTGGTAGACGTCTGGTTCAACGTAACCCTGCATCAAAAGAACCCTCGAGATCCTTGAAATGGTTATTGAAAATGCTATGGTATGATGTTATGATGTTATGTACATGTATGCAAAAAAGCAAGTGAGTGTATATACAGACAAACATATTCACACAAAGCAAACAAGTCCTTAGGTTTAGGCTTGCATGGGGTTTAGGTAAGTACCCTCTTGAAGTGAGTTGGCTCATCCTGTCCTAAAATAGAAACCGGGTTCTAAGGAGCTCAATATCATTGGATTGTTTTCTGTGTTCATCGTTTCGGTTTAGCCACTTAACTGGCGAAAATATTCCAAGAAAACAACCCTCAAATGAGTGTAGCATCGAGTATCTACCAACTTCGGACTGCACCAAAGTCGGTCATCTCACTACCCCTAAAAAGGCTAAGATGGTCAATTAAGGTTCTAAGAGTTCGTTAGTGCTTCACGACATCACTCAGCGGCCCCGTACTCTCCTTGACTGAACTCAAGGGTTACCGGTACTCACAAATATGTCACACTAACATAGCTTACTGCTTCAACCATGTCGGTATACCCCGCACAGTTCCCTCACAGTTTTTTGATATTTACCTAAAAAGGTGCCCCAAATCCGGGTGTAGGATTTACAACAAACCCAAACAAGAACCCAAAAGATAAAGCAATCAAGTCAATCAAAGCAAGAAAGTAAAGGTGATCTAAACCCTAAGGTAACCCCACTTTTAAGTTTATCCCCAGCAAAGTCGCCAGTTCTGTGATACGGTGGGAGAACTGACTTGAGTTTTGCGTTTGTATTCACACTTGTTCGGTTGAGCAAGAGTCGCCACCGACTTTTTATTTTATCCTAAAGGAAAGGTTAAAAAGCACAGCAAAAACCTTTTGAGATATTTCGTGGGTTCGGGGGGTAGATTATGAAAAGGGAAGGTATTAACACCCTTTTCATCCATGGTTATCCATGGGCTCTTAGTTACTTGGTTTTTTCAACTTGCCTTGATTTTCAATTGTTTGAAATGGTGCTTTGTGCGTGGTTTTGAAAATGTTTTTGAAGAGATGCCTTGTCTTAGGCAACCAATGTATTTGACTCGTGTTTGAGTGTTTTACAAAAGTGTGTATCTTTTCGAAAAGATGTTTCAAAATGTTTTCGAGAGTTGTTTGAAAGTGTGTATGAAGTGTGGTTTTTGAAAAGAAGGCAAGTGTTTTTGCAAGTTGATCTCAAGTAACTAAGAGTTTTGTCTACCTCTATTTGTACTCAAAGGTTTTCTCTATGTTTTCAACCCTTTTTTAACAATTTTGTTCCACCATTGAATTTGGTGGACAATCTTGCGTTTAGGATGTTTAACGGGACGAGCGCGGGTCATCGTATGGACCATGAATGCAATGGTGCCAAGTGTCTTTGGCAATTTTCTTGAAGGGACTATGATCATTCCGTTTTAGGCAACTTTCGAAAGCGTCATCGAGGGACTTATGATCATTTGAATTTGTTTTGCCAAAGAAACTCGACGTGCAAGCATGGCCCCTTTTGGAAGGCAACATGTGGGATTACCCTAGGGGGTGCAAGTGTGATTGTGTATTGATTTCATGTATTTGTTTTTGTATTAGGTTATCTAGCGTTCGATTTTATGTACATACAAACCCTAGGTCTAATCATGGTATAATTGGAAAGCGATAAATTGCAAGAATTTAAAGTCTACGCTATTACAAATAGTATCCGGGAGTGGGGGTACAAATTTACAAATGGGGATGAGACTTTAGGAATGTAGTGTCCAATAATTTACAACCAAATCGAATTGCGATCAAATGTAATCAATGTATAGCAAGGTATAAGAATAGTAATTGTATGTGCATCAAGTGTATAATGTGAAATGTATTGTGTATTGTGTAAGTGTATATGTGTATGTAATTTATTTACAAGTTAAGATGTGAATTTAAATGTGTATTATTAAGTGTTGTTAACTTAAATGAAAAGAATTAGATGTTTATGTATTTAATCTTTGTAATCTTGTATTTTTCTTCAATATGTGCAAAAAGAAAATTTACTAAAAGAAAAGAAAATGTTCTAAGTTTGAAAATTATTATTTACATTTGATATAAATTTGTATCTTTATATTTTGTTTAATATATATACAAAAGAGGTATTTTAATTAAAAGAAAGAAAAAAAGTTTTCAATTTTAATTATATTATGTATAAAAGATGTATTTCATTTATTATGTACAAATATATTTTTATTTTCATAATTTGTGTATAAAGGGATTCAAAGAAAAAAGAAAATTAAGGTAAAAATTCTTTTAATCTAATTAAACCTAAGGTTTATGTAAAAAGAAAATTTTTATAATGAAAAAGAATTAAGGTAATTTGATTTACAAACAAAATTAGGTTGGTTTAAAAATGTAGGAAAAAGGATAAGTAAAAAGGAGGGTTAGCTTAAGTGTAACAAGAGGGAATGGGCCTAAAGGGCTTAATCAGAATTAGAGTTCAAAAAGGGGGGGGGGGGTGCCAATTAGGAAAACGTTTGGGCTTAGGTGTAGAAAGGGCAAGGCCCAGGTTTGACACAAAATGTTTTTAGGGTTCTCATGTTTTGTTTTCAGAAGAGGACTTAGGGTTTGAGAACTTTGCAGCAGCGCCGTTCATTTACTTCACTTCACCTTCTCCGATTATCTTCTGAATACGACTCCCTCTGCTTAGCCACCAGCGCCATCACCTAATCTCTCCTTCCTCCATAAATCGAGCCCAGTGGTTTTACGAAGCAAGGTTTGATTTTGACATTTTATACGTTTTTTACGATTTTGCATGTTATGATTTTATGATTATTGATCTTGAGTAAACTTGGTTTTCTGTTGAGGTGGTAGAAGGAAAGAGAGAAAGACATACTACCTTCGTTTTCTGGATATGGAGGAGAGGTGGGGTCGGAGGTGCTCCGGAGGCTTTGACGGTGAGGGGAACTTGATGAGGCTGTGCTTCCTGGTACCTTAGTATTCTTCCTTTGCTAGGTTTTTTGATGACGATATATCTGAAAGCCTTTTTTTGTCTTCTTCTTCTTGTCGCCCTGTTTACATGCTTCGTATGCTTTTTTTATCTCATTCTTCTGTTGCCTGGACGCTTGTTGTATGCTGAGATTGAATGATTTTGGCTTGTTAATGTGTTTACCCAATGATGGTGTTTACTGAGGGCTTGTGATGTTTGACTTTGAATGCTTTGTATGTGTTAGTTATCCTGTGAGGATTCCAACTGAGAATTTGGGTTGCCTCGATGATTTTTGATGATGATATGCTCTGAGTATGCTTGAGTTGATATTGATGCTTGCCCCTGTTTTGGCTTTGTGCTGTTGGAATGGTTTTGGCCTTTGACAGGTTGACATTCAGCAGGTTTTAGGCTTAGCACTGTCTTGAAAAGGGTTTGTAGGTTTGATATTCTGGTTTAGGCTTGGATATCAGGCTTTTTAGTGTTTTCAGGTTGTTGGTTTGGTGAGGCTTCAAGTAGGTTTGAGGATTGGGAGGTTTATGCAGGTTTCTTGATGGTTGAGTTTGACAGTTTGTATGGTTTTGTAAACTGGCTTTGAGGTTTGAAAAGCTTGACAATTTTTGTGGTTATGATGTATCTCTTAGTTCTCTTTTTGTTTTTTTGATTTTTCTAATGCTTAGGCAGGTAAAACAGATTGAAGGTTTTGAGACTGGAGGCTTTTTTAGATTTGCTTCAGGCAGGTTATACTGGTTGGTGGCCTTGTGGCTTTTTACTGGTTTATGGCTTGGGAGCTTTGCTTCAGGCTATCTTATGGCTTGGACATGCTGTTGCAGTTTTGTATATTTGTTTTGTCTTCTCCTTTTGTGGTTTCTCTCCCTTGGTACTGTGTTATTACAGTTGTTTTATATTTTTTCCTCATGCCTAAAGCCTAAGCCTGCAAAACCTGCACTTCTTTTCTCTTCTCTCTCCCTTTAGTACAGCTTTAGCATTAAAAAAAGTTTATGCTTTGTACTTTTTCTGAAAGGGCAGCACTGGGAAATGATGAAAATGAAAAGCTTGCTTGCATATTAATCCTTCTCTGCATATTTGTCCCTTTTCCTCCAGATTTTGTTCTGCACCTTGTACCTTTTGATACTTTGATATCTTCTTTTGACAGTTTTGAGTAGCCTTGTACAGTTTGTGGACAATTTGGAATTTGTGATTCAGTTTGGACTTTGTGGTTAGGCCTAGTTCAGTTTGTTTTGAAATATGCAGTATGTAGTGGTTTGACAATTTTGACTTGTGCATTCTTTATATTTGTGCATTCAAAGTTTAGCAAGCAAATATTCATCCCTCTTTGTGAACCGGGAGAAATCCCGTGATTTGCAAAGAGGGCTAACTGATCCCAGTCAGTTGCCCTTAATGATGAACTTTATTTTTATCTGTCTTTAATATTTATCTGCAATTGACTTTCCCTTTGTTCTTTGTTTTGCAGATAAAATTCCATGGAGTACTGGAGCAAGGGATAAAAGATGAAGAATTGAAGATTTAGAAACATACTTAGGATAGTTTTTATTTAAACTTAAATAAATGTAAAATCATTGTTGTAAACAATTTGTAAACAAAACAATTGTACAAATAATTTAAAAATAAATAAAAAGTTTCTTTATCCAATTAATTCTTTTCCTCTTTTTTTTTAATTGTTCATTTTATTATTTATAATTCTTTAATTATAATAATTGAAAATAAATTCCAATCATTTAATCTTAGAATAATAAATAATTAAATAAACAATGCTTCAGCATTTGATCAGTTAAACCTGGCGTTTCGAACATCCAGAGCAAAACAACAGTCAATCACAACAATTGCCCAGACGCTTTTTCCCTTTACTGACTTTAATCAAACATTGCAGATTCAAACCCAATGCAACCTTTTACTGATTCAGTCAAACAAACGTGAATTCAATCCAAATGCATTCTTTTACTAATTAAGTCAAATAATGCGAATTCAAACCAAATCTCAGAATAACTTGCAAAGCACCGTAGAATTAAATCTTTCTGAAGAACCGCACATGAACAACCCTAATTCCCGATTAAATGCCAAAGAAGCGTTCGCCTGATTGAAGTTGAGCCAAAATAAACCAAAACCCTAAGCCAACTGTTTGAAACATTCTAGAGCCCTGAAAATCAGTAAAACCCTAATTGTGTCTGACTGACGAGAAAAGTCTGTTTGACCGATTCTTGAGCCAGTTTGAAAAAATCAGGAAACGCCTGAAGCTGTGATTTCTTGAGGAAAAATGCGAGGGCAAATTTTGGGGTACAACACTGTCTTACCACTGTTTTGGTAAGAATCCCCATCATTGGATGTGAGGGGACAGGTGTGGGACGTTTGTATAGTCATATAAGGAAACCTATGGGACGTTTTAACAATGTTGTTTAGGGACTAGATCGTTTATCGAAGGCAACATTGAGGGTCATCGAGGGACTACGATCTTTTATTGAGGGTCTTTGCTAAAACGCCCATATTCGAGGGACATGGATATTTTTCTGAGGCAACAAGTGAGATTACCCTAAGGGTGCATGTGTGAATAGTGTGTTTGATTTGCATGCATTTAGTCTTTGATTAGGGGGTTGTCTACTTGTTGTTTTCATCCTATCATACATACCCTATTTTACAAGCAATCATTTAAAAGTAATAAAATGCAGAAAGATAAAATCCTACACTATTACAACCATATTGAATTGCATGAAAATATAAAGGCAAAAATAAAATAAAAGCAAGAAAAATGGGTCTTTAGATTCAGGCATAAAACCCTTTGATTTTTCACTCTTTGACTTCCTTCGATTTGGGGTCTGGAGTCAGTGGAGTCATGTCCTTCGATTTGCCTTTCTGCCTCCTTCGACTGGGGGATGGAATTAGTGCAGGCGTGCCTTTCGTCTGGGCCTGGAAGTCAGTGCAAGATGCAATCTGCCTTTATGCCTCCTTCGAAAGGGGGTTGAAAGCGGTGAGGGAATGCCTTTCATCTGGGCCTGGAAGTCAGCATGGCGTGCCTTCTAGCTGCCTCTTTCGTTTGGACCTAGAGTCAGTGAGGAAGCCTAAGGCTTAGTTTCATACTCTTGTCTCCTACTTATTTAGTTTGAGATATTAAATAGCAACATGGCCTAAGGCCATGCTAGCATTACCTTAGGTCCAAGTTAGTTCTTAAAACATTTATAAGAAACCAAAGAACAAAACCAAAAAGAAAGGCAATAACAACAAACTAAAAGGGTGTAAGCGAAAGAGGAACAAACACTATGTATATGTTTGAAACAAAAAGGAATTTTATTTACATGTTATGCTGGAAACGAAGGATCCAAGGTTAAGGATGAGTTACCTTGCTTGAGGATGGGACGTGTGTTGGGCCTTTAGGTGGTTGCCTTGAGTGTCCCTGGAATCGAAGAGAAGGAGCAAGGGTAGTGTCTCTACTGCTGGATTCGAAAGATAAAAACAAGCAAAATGTCTTTCTTGCTGGATTCTAAGGGTAACAAGATGTAACGATATTTCAGATTCGAAGGGGACAAATGTTTGGATTCTGGGTTTGTGTTTTCATAAGTGTTTAAGTGTTTGAGAACTTTATGGTGTTTGAAAAATTTGAAGATTTGTTCCTCTAACCAAAAAGTCCTCCTCAAACATATGTTGGAGCCTCTTATTTATAGGAAAGACTGCCTGAAGCTTTTGGAGGGAAAACAAAAGGTTTGAACAAATTGAGTAACCTGCTCTTTGTAGCTTTCGAGAGACAGTGCCTTGTATATTATTTTGGTGCAAGAATTGGGCAGTTTTTTAGGACTGTTGTGCAGCAGTTTTGGCCAGTGTACCAGGCCTGAACTTGGCAGCAAGCATCTTTGAATATTTCACCCTTTCATTTTGACCCTTCTTCGACCAAAATCTTCTCCCAACAATACTATTTGATTTTCCTCCAACAAGTGCCTTTCAAATTAGTCACTTTTGTGCATCCTTCGAAGGATCCAAAAGTGTGACCCTTGGATGGGTCACCAAAATCATGCCTTAAAGTGGGCTTGTAAATCCTTCAAATGGACTATCAAGCATGTCCTTCGAATAGGATGCCCAGAGTTGGATTCGAAAGATGCTGATTTGAAGGGGACATAGTTACAAATGAAACCTTGTGAAGGTGGTTTTGTCCAGTCAAAGGCTTGCCTACTCAAAGATCCATGGGCCAAACTAAGGAGTGTACATAGGGGGTCCCTGCTTTGTGACTTCATGCAAACATGCAAAAGATCTATGTTCAAATGAAGCTTGCATGAAGGGAACCACATGCCCAACGAAGGGTGTGACCAATAGCTTGTACTGAAGGATTCATACGCCCAAACAAAGAAAGCATGAAGGGAATCAAGGGCCCAAATGAAAGAGGTACTCTATGCTTGCGAATATATCCAAATGAAAGGTGTGACCAGTAGCTTGTACTGAAGGATTCGTACGCCCAAACGAAGAAAGCATGAAGGGAGTCAAGTTCCCAAACGAAAGAGGTACGCTAGGCTTGCAAAGATGTCCAAATGAAAGGTGTGACCAGTAGCTTGTACTGAAGGATTCATACGCCCAAACGAAGAAATCATGAAGGGAGTCAAGTTTCCAAACGAAATAGGTACGCTAGGCTTGCAAAGATGTCCAAATGAAAGAGAAATGCATGAGGCAAATTTGAGCAATGGAAGGATGCCAAAAGGGAGATTTTTTCCTTGGAATCGAAGGAGGCTACAGGAGGCTTTGTGCCTTGTGAATCCAAGCCAGCGTGCCAGAGGCCCACGCCCAGTCGAAGGATGCAAGCCAAGCTTGCATCGAAAGAGGCCAAAAGGCTAATCGAAGGAGCTGAATTGAAAAACACTTTTTTTTCTCCAAATTTGTCAATATTATTTTTATCTGTTTTCTCCCTTTTTGACAGTTTTCCTTTTAATATTGGTACTGAAAAATCCCAATGTACATGTGCAAGCTTGAACCTTGAGAGTCCTTGTGAGAAATGCCTTGAAAAATGAGAGGGAAAATTTTGGGGTACAACAACTGCCCATGTTCAATCTTCTTAAATCTGAAGAGTTAGATTGGTGAGTCTGACATTTGTGACTTGAAGGTGGAAGATGATTGAACACTAGAGTGCCCAGAAATTTACACTCGATGATGTGGTGGTTGATTGTGTAGGGAATGGGCTTAAAGATGCCATTTGGCGAGATGATAGAGAGTCGTCGGAGATGGGCTTACAGATGCCATCCAAAGGTGATTGTTAACAAAAATTAGACTAGAGTATAAGAAAAAAAATCTCTGGTTGATTTATGCTGAAATAAAAGATGTAGTGGGATGAGTATTAGAATAATATCCATAAATGGATCGTATCTGAATCGTATCTGAAATATGTACTGAATGAGCGCCAGAATGACATCCGTATCTGGATCGTATCTTGAAGGTATGCTGAATGAGTGGCAGAATGACATCCGTATCTGGACTGTATTTGAAAGGTATGTTGAACGAGTGGCAGAATGACATCCGTATCTGGATCATATCTGAACTGTATTTGAAAGGTATGTTGAATGAGTGGCAGAATGACATCCGTATCTGGATCGTATCTGGACTGTATTTGAAAGGTATGCTGAATGAGTGGCAGAATGACATCCGTATCTAGATCGTATCTGGACTGTATTTGAAAGGTAATCTGGAATAAGTATCAGAATGTCAGCCATATCTAGATCGCATCTGAACTGTTTCTAGAAGAGAATATGGAGTAAGTAGCAGAATAATATCCATCTCTGAATCGCATCTGAATTGTTTCTAAAAGAGAATCTAGAGTAAGTATCAGAATAATATCCGTCTTTGGATCGCATATGAACTGTTTCTAGAAGAGAATCTGGAGTAAGTATCAAAATAATATTCGTCTTTGGATCGCATCTAAACTATTTCTAGAAGAGAAACTGGAGTAAGTATTAGAATAATATCCGTCTCTGGATTGCATCTGAACTATTTCTAGAAGAGTGTATGAGAAGGAGCCCATGTAGGATTGCTTCAGCTGGTCGTGTAGATAATTATCCTAGTTTATTTTAGGTATTAGTCTATGACCTTTTGAAAATTGTTGATGATAGCCATTTGTTGACTGATCTTTCCAGAAGAGGTAAGGGGTTAGCTGCATGCAATATCATGATGTATGAAGTGTATGGCGTAATGATGTTCTCAAAATGAATGAGATTATGTCGTATGTGTTTATCGTGTATGTGAATATGATGCATGAAATATTGTTGGAATGTAATTTTGTATTGGAAGATAAATCCTTGATAAGTGTTGGGGAGTTTTGGGAAGCTGGATCCTGGACGGCCGTTGGGGATGAAGAGTATGCACACATTTCCAGACCTTGTTTTTAGAATGTTTCCGCTGGGGATTCCTGTTTTGTTGTTTGAGGAGAACTCCGTTGGGGAGTGTTGATTTTTCTTGAGAAGAAAACTTTATGGAGAGTGTTGATTCCTGCTTGGGTAAGGGAGTTCAGAAGTCTTCGTTGTCTATTGCTCTACTGGGGAGCTATTGGGGATTTTAGAGCATTCTACTGGGGAAGAGAAGTTGTGGTCCTTTGATTTTTGATAATCTGAGAGGCAAATTCAAGCTGGGGAATTTTGTCGTTTGTTGGGGAAATAAACCATGTTTCCAATCTGTTGGAGAGGTGTTTTCTTTTTGCAGAACTCCTCGAGGACTCTTGAGATCAACTCAGTTGGGGAGAAGTTTTCAGAGATTGAAACTCTGGCTGGTGATCATCCTATGAAAAGGACTTTGTGGGAGATTTATCACTAACCCTAGTAGCAAGTGTTGGTAGTATTTCCAGGAAATGTTTGCCTGACTGTACGTAACCCTTTGCAGGAATTCAAGTTAAATTCTCCAAGTGATTAGATAAAGACACGCCCCTGGTTATTCAGCATTTCTCGAGAGATTTCTTAGAATCTTGACCTGACTGCCCCAGAATAGTGATCATGCTGATGCCCCTTTTGCTTATAGGAGACCTGTCATTGGAAGTGTCACCCCATTTGAAGTGATTTTATTCACTAAGAGATTTTGTTCAACAGATGGTCGTCGCGTGGATTTCTCCCCTGTCAAACAATTAGCCGTATGCAAACAACGATATTCAAAATAATGAAAAGTTTATGCTTGTCTTGAAGTTTTGAAAATGTGTTTTAGCAGATAAAAGAATTTTGCGAGTATGTGAATTCAAATCAGAATTTAGAATAAGCCTTACAGGAGTTAGGATACCTTTTGTAACAGTATGCTTTCGGACTAACTCGTGCTTCAATTAGGACTTTGAAAGGTTGTATCATGGTCGGGTTCTCGGTTTAAGAAACAAAGGATAAAGCTTAAAGTGTATATGTACCCGCCCGTTCTTTGTAATGTTCTTCAGTCTTAAACTCAGTTAATTGTGAGTTTGAACTACAATTGAGTCTGGAATGACGTTTTGGTGATGGTTTCGACAAGTTAAGTTTATTGGAAGGCAGTATTTTTGCCATATTTTCCATGTTGTTGAGGATTTATAGTGACCTCTTTTTGATTTATTATCCCTGATTTTGCCTGACTATTCTTGTTTTTGAGATTACAGCCAGCGGGATGCCCCAGATTTTCTTAAGTCTCCTTCGTAGGTTTTGACTTAGTGGGCTTTTCTTCTTGGGAGATAATGACTGCCTATTTTGGTAGGGAACCATCACCATCTTTTGATTCGAGAGGAATGTTTTTGATCTCATTTGAAGTGAAAGTTTGCGACTGAATGCGCATTTGAATTAACTGAGAGACTGCCCTGCCCCAGGTTTGGATTAAAGGTTTCAATTTGTGTAAAAAGGAAAAATACTACTTCTTAGGCTCAAGGGGGTTGACTATGGATTATCCTCCTTATAACTCATGTGTTTAGGAATTGAAAGAAACGCATGTACATCGTCAGCAAGGTCTGTCCAAAAGCATATTGTATGAGATTATGGCATTGTTTTCATCATCCTCCCTCTAAAGGCTTGCAACTTTTAAAACAAGAGTTGAATATCATAAAGGGAGTAAAAAGCATAGTTTAAATATAATGAAAACGAATGGATTAATTCAAGACAAACATATGCAATGCATTAATGAAATAAAGTTTGACATTAGTAGATAAATGTTTAAACAACAAAAGAGATTACAATTGAAAATTCAAAATGAACAGGACTCTCTTAATGATTTGGCATAGGAGCAGTGATCACGTTAGGAGCCTCTGGAGGGTCGAACTCAATCTCCTTGGTATCAATCATGTCTTGGATCTTGTTCTTCAGAGCCCAGTAGTTGTTCGTGTCGTGTCCAGTACTATTAGAATGGTATGCACACCTTTCATTGGGATGATAAGTAGGAGCAGAAGTATTGGGATTCCGGAGAGGAGCCTTTAACATAATCAACTCTGCTTTCAACATGTGTTGTAGAGCTTGATCCAGCGGAATATTGATCTTAGTGAATTGTCTTTTAGGCACGACTTCCTTACGATGATTCCCCTATTGAAGTTGTTGCACTGATGCAGGACCGGAGATCAGGACTGCCCCTACATGTTGTTAGTGGTTTCTCCTGTTATGACCCTTTTGACCATAAACAACATTGGACTATTTTTTTCCCATTGTATGGCTTTTTCTGAGTATCAGAGGATGTAGATCCTTGGATTTTTCCACTTTTGATGCCCGCTTCGACCCTTTCGCCAATTAGTATAAGCTCGGTGAACCCAGCCGAGGAGCTTCCGATTAGGTGATTGAAGAAAGGTCCCTTCAAAGTTCCCATAAAGATGTCAATCATCTCCCTATCAGTTAATGGTGGCTGCACTCTTTGAAGCCCTCGTTGGAACGCATGGTCATATTTTGCAATTGCATACGAGTTGGTGCAAGATCAGTGTTGTATTGATACTGCTTATAGAAAGCAGTAGCCAAGTCTTCCCAGGTATGAATGTTGGTTCCTTCTAACTGATAGAACCATTCCAGCTGAGTCTCAGCCAAACTTTCTTGGAATAAATGGACCAATAGCTTCCGGTCAGCAGTGTGAGGCTGAATCTTGCGGACATATGACCTCAGATGCATTTTAGGACAAGAGATCCCGTCATACTTGGCAAAGGTAGGGATTTTGAATTTTGGTGGGATGACCACTCCGGAAACCAAACCTAACTCTTCAAAGTCTAAGCTGGGCATCTGTTGAATCTCCATAGCATTGAGGCGATCCTCCAACTGCTTGTATTTATCATCAGCGAGAGAATACTGCTCTTCAGTGTAGTCAACCTCTTCTTTGTTAGACCCCAGACTGTGATCCCCCTCTTTTGTCTAGTTGTCTCCCTTGGTTGATGGAGTTGAGAGATCTAGATCTCTCTTGACTGGTCCTCTAAGTCTTCTTCCCAAGTTCAAGATGCCTACCGACTTCTTTGACTTTTTCTTCTTATCTTTGAGAAGAAGAGTCTTCAGGTCCTCTTGCCCCTTAGCCATAGCCAGGAACATTTTTTGGAATTGGGCATTTTGTGCTTGGAGATCCTTCACTGTTTGTTCTATATCCATCTTATTGAAATAAACAGTAGGAAGATAAGGAGACCTGTATGGGAGAAACCTGTCATGATATGGTGCATGATATGTGGATGCGTGTTTTCAAGGATCTCGCGGAGTAGACACACAAGAAGATGTTATAAGTTACTTACAGCTTTGATTGGATAACTTTGTATATGTGGATGTCCTTCCACGAGAATTAAGCTCACCATGTCAAGTGGATCGTAGCCCTTGACTCAAGTTACTGTGCTTTGGTCTTTGACGGTGTTTGACTAGAGGAAAATAAATCCTCTTGCCCCTTGATAAATGTCTGGTTCAACGTGACCCTGTATCAAAGGCCCTGGAGATCCTTGAAATGGTTATTTAAAATTCTATAGTATGATATCATGATGTTATGTACAACTATGCAAAGCAAGCAAGTTTTTATGTACAAGTAATCATACACACACAAAGCAGACAAGTCCTTAGGTTTAGGCTTGCATGGAGTTTGTAGGTAAGTAACCCCTTGAAGTTTAGTTGGGTCAACCTGTCCTAGAAATAGTAACTGGATTCTAGGGGATCTCAATATCACTGATCTTTCTTCATCGGGAATTGTTTCAGCGCAAGCCTCTTTAATGGCGACCAAAATATCCCGAAAGTCTGATCTCAATGAGCGTAGCATCGAGTATCAATCAACTTTGGACTGCACCAAAGTCGTCTATCTCACTACTTCCTAATGGCCAAGTTGGTCGAGTAAGGTTCTAAATTCAGTTAGTGCTTCATGACACCACACAACGGCCCCGTATTCTCCTTGAGTATTCAAGGGCTACCGGTACCAACAAATGTGTCACACTAACGTAGCTATTGTTTAGACTATGTCGGTATACCCCACACAGTTTCCACAATCTATTGCTACTTACCTAAAAGGTGCCTAAGATCCGGGTAGAGGATCAAAATAAGTCCAAACAAGGAACCATAATGTAAAGCAAGCAATTCAAACAATGAAAGCAAGTAAAGGTGATCTAGCCCTAAGGTAACCCCACTTTTAAGTAACACCCCAACAGAGTATCCAGTTCTGTAATAGGGTGGGAGAACAGACTTGGGTACTGGTTTGCGTTTGATCGCAATTGTTGCGGATAGTAAGAGTTGCCACCGACTTTTCTTTTATCCTACAAAAGGAAAGGTTGAAAAGAACAGGAAAGACTATTAGATATGTTTTCTTGAGTTCGGGGGGTAGGTTATGAAAAGGGAAGGTATTAGCACCCTTTTCATCCGTAGTTATCTACAGGCTCTTAGTTTTTTGCTAGATCACTTGCTTTTGTTTTAAAATGTGCTTGTGGTGTGTGTTTTGAAAGTATTTTGAAAACGTCTTTGTAATGGTTCTCGTTTCTATAAGAACGCGTACAAAGTGTTGTTTGGAAAATAGTTCAAAGAATTGTTTGTGGAATGTGTTTTTTAAAAATGATTTTGAAAAGGTGTCTTTGTAATGGTTCTCGTTTCTATAAGAACACGTACAAAGTGTTTGTCTTTTGAAAATTGTTTCAAAATGAAAGTGTTGGTGTATAAAATGTTTTTGTTGTGAGCAAGTGAGCAACTAGGAGCAACCTACCTACTCAAAAGTTCTTAAATGTTCTTTTCCTCCTCCTTTAGATGTTTCTATCTTACCATTGTTTTGGTAAGAAGCCCCATCATTGGATGTGAAGGGATAGGCGTGGGACGTTTGTATAGTCATAGAAGGCAAACTATGGGACGTTTTGGCAATGTCGTTTAGGGACTAGATCATTTACCGAAGATAGTGTGATACGGTGACAGAACCGGACTGGTTTTAGGAAAATGCTGGTTTGCGTTTTGTGTTTGTGTTTCCAAAGTATTGCGGTAAGCAAGAGTCGCCACCGACTTTTATTTTATCCAACAGGAAAGGAAAAAAGCACAGAAAAATTCCTTTTTCGAGATATTTTGAGTACGGGGGGTAGGTTATAGAAAGGGAAGGTATTAGCACCCTTTCTATCCGTAGTTATCTACGGGCTCTTAGGTACTTGCTCATCATTTTCAAATTTGCTTCTTTGTGTTTGTGTGATTTGAAAAGATTTTTTTTTGACTTCGATTTAACTCTTGCTTCTGTCTTCAAGAATGTAATGAAGTGTTTTTGAAAACTTTGTTTGAAAAGGAGTGTAAGTGTGAAAAAAGTTTGTTTGGATTGAGCAATTACTTAAGAGTTAATCTTCCTACTCGAAAAAAGAATCGTTCTATGTTCGTTTCCTTTAGACAGCGTTATCCCACTATTAGTGAGTAGGTAGCACCATCGTTGGAGTTTTAGGGTCAATTCGAAAGGGACGTACAGTCACTAAAGCAATGTTAGGACGTCTTAGTAATAACCCTAATGTCTTAGATCAATTATTCGAGGCAACAATTCTAAGGCAACCTTTCTGAGGAAACTTTGATCTTTGAGACAAAAGGGCGACCACTAAAATATCCTATACTCAATGACCGTTTACCGAAGGCAACCGAAATGGGAGTGTACCCTAGGAGTGCGCATGTGCGAGTGATTCAATTTCAAGTTTATTATCTTTGCACATTTAGGAATAGCTAACCATTTTAAAGTTAATCATACATTCTTGTCATGCATCCCTATTATTCATACATCTAACAGTTAATATTTGTGGAATTTAAAAATGTGGAAAGTAAGCTACGCTATTACAAGGCTTCGGGTATTTACGTAGCCAAAAACAAACCCTTAAAAAAACGATAAACGAAAATAAAAGATCTTAATTAATCTATTACAACTTGTGAGCAATTACATTAATATGGTAAAAATAAATAATAAAGCGCGCATGAAGAAATTAAGAACGAGAGAGAACTAGGGTTTTGACCCCTTCTAACCTAATTGAAAGAAAAAATGTTTTTGTTGTTTTTAATTATTTTTTAAGAAAAAAGAATAGGGTTTTTAAATTAAATACAAAAATAATTAGTAATTAAGTTAATTAAAGAAAATAAATTACATGGCCTATTTTTGTGTTTTGGTTATTTTTAAGAAAAAGAAAATAAAATTAAATTATAAACAAAACCCTAATTGTTCTAATTATTTTTAAATTTATTTACAAAAAGAAATTAAAATCACCTAAAATTAAATAACCTAATTAAATTAATATTTGTATAAAAAATAAATATCCTAAATCTAATTGGATGAAAATATTTTTATGATTTTTTTTGATAAAAAGAACTATTAATTTGCTAGTAAATATAAATTAATTAATTAATTAATTAAGAAAAATAAAAAGAAAAGAATAAAGAGATTGGGCCTGAAATAGCAATCTGAGGGGGGTGTGGATAGCCAAGTCTGGGCCCAAAATAGGTTGGTCCATGTTGACTGGCCAGATTCCCATGCGTTGCATTGATTGAAGCCTATGATGCTCCTTCATTGATGGCCCTTTGGATCTGGCCGTCTGGCCACTTGGCAGGTTGGATGATGAGGTCATATGGTGTGCTTCAAACCTGCGTGTGCGCCTGATCACATGAAAGAAAATAATATGAAGAAATTGGGGGACCTGGGACTCGAACCCAGGCCCTGAAACACTTTCCAACGCTTGGCAACCAACTGAGCTACCTGCTTTGTTTGTACATAAAATAATAATAATAGGTAATGTACAATAATGGGAGTTAGTGGAGAGAGAAAAACAAAATCGCGCCAGAATTCAAATTACCCAGTAGTAGGACACCACGCAGGTCATCCCCAACCTCGCTCCGTTGGTAAAAGTTAAACACTTTTACTTACGGACATATGTCTTTTGCTACAACCTGGCAATTTCTCAAAATCAAGCACAAGCAAGATAAACAAAATATATGGCCATGAATCAGTTCGTCTGGACCTACTGAGCATAATGGTGCTCCTTTTATGGCCCAATTTTACATGTGTAAAAAGATCCTAAAATGAAGCATAAAACCCTAACAATGGTGAAATCTCATACAATCCATAAAAATGCAATTAAACATTCCAGATAGCTTGCAAATGTGATGGTGAACAAGAATATGTGATTATCTCATGCTATAAGTGCCAGAATTATGCAAATCGAATTCAAAAAAAGTTCAATGTCGTGACTGCCTTACAGTGGTTTCTAGCGCCTGAAATTGCTTGTTCTTGATTGGTATAGGTTCCTTGTGATCCCAGGAAGCGATTGGGATGACTAGAGAGTCCTGAGAATGCCTGGAAATATGAAATCGTGTCTGCACTTTTTTGGTGTTTTTTCAAGTTTTGTTTTTGTTCTTGCACCTCTCTCTAGCCTTGTTTTAGGTCTGCAATTGTTCCTTATGTATTGAGGAATGAATTAGGGTTGAAAAAGTGTGCTCAATCTTTATGAATCATGGCTTTTGATTTTGATTTGATTCCTTTGAATATCTTTCCAAAAATAGGCTAAAACCAATATTTTTATGCTCACAAAAGCTTTGCACGAATTCAATCACTTGCCAACTGGATATGAGACCTGAAACATGCACAATATCTTGAGATTTCAATGATTTGGATTTTCTATGATTTGTTTTGATTTAAATTGATTTAACTCAAATAAAAATCAAAATAAATAATAAAAATAATATAATGACAAGTGGAAGGGCCTAGGACTCGTGGACCATGCTACCAACTCAAAAAAAGTGCAAAAGGTTAGGCCCATTTAGCAAAAATTGCAATTTGAGGCATAGTTGACTTTTGGCAATTTTGCAAAAAAGGTCAACTTCACCAATGCATAACTTCCTCAATTTTGACTCTTTTAAGGTGTTCTTGGACTTTTTAGAAAGCTTAGGATGTCACCTAAGCAACCTATTTTGTTTCATATCAATTGGATCTTCCATGTTTATGTAAGAAGATTTGACAAAAAAGGTGTTTTTGTTGACTTTTCAAAATGACCTATAATGTCCAAATTCATAACTTCTTGTGAGTGCATATTTTGAACTTTGGAGATGAAGATGGATTGTATATCATTGCATCCTATTCAAAATGAGCTTTGGACAGGTCATTTCTCATAAATTATGAGAAAGTTATGCTTGGTCAAAGTTGAGTTGACTTTTCCTACAAAACCCTAATTTAGCAACTTTTGGTCCTTGATGAATTATGAGCAATCCTTGATGAATCATGATCAACCCTAGAACAAATGATGAAATATACTTCAAAATGAGGATGTTGACCAAAAATCTTGAAGTTTGACTGTATGTGGGCCACAATTGACTTTTGCCCTAGCACAGTCGATTTTCAGGCCTTTGAGCAATTGACTGAGCAAACTTTCTCTGCAAGGCTTGAAACTTGACATGGATGATCTTGAGAAAATATTAGGGCAATGGTGATCATTTGGGATCCCTTGGACTGAAGTATCTTGGTGCAACATGAAACCCTAGTTTTGAAGTTGACTGCCTTAGGAGAGAGTTTGTTTGGTCAACCCATGGACTTCCCTGAGCAACTTGAAGATCTTTCTTGAAATGTTTTGAGAAATATGGGAGGGAAAATTTTGGGGTACAACAGCTGTCCCTGTTCAATCTTCTTAAACCTGAGGATGTAGATTGACTTTTCTGCCTTTCGTGATGCGAAGGTGGAAGATGATTGAACACTAGAGTGTCCAGAAATTTGCACTCGCATGAAGTAGTATTTGTCTTGTGATGTAGGGAATGGGCTTACAGATGCCATTTGGAAATTGATGACGGGATATGGGCTTGAAGATGCCATCCGAAGGAGTGTCGATCGCATAAGAGATTCCTTAACGAGAGCTTGTATACCTGTTGTTGAGGAAGATTCCGTTGGGGAATGTTGTTCTTTGTTAAGAGAAATAGATTTTTAGGAGCTTCGGTCATCCGTTATTCTACTGGTGAATCGTCTCTGTTCTTGAGAAAAGTTGAATTTTAGGAGCTTCGGTCGTCCGTTATTCTACTGAGGAATCGCCTCTTAGTTAAAGAGGTGAGAATGAACTACTATCTGGTCGTAATCCAGGCTTCATAGTGATAAGACCGACTTCTATCTGGTCGTAATCCAGGCTTTACAGTGACTTACTAGGGAGATGAGATTATACTTGCTATCCGGTCGTAATCCAGGCTTCGCAATTTCTCAATTCTTATCTGATCATAATCCAGGCTTCAGAAGGAATTAAGTTGTTATCCGGTCGCATCCGGGCTTCAACTTGAATTTAGGGCGCACTAATATCTGATCGACTCCGGGCTTCTTAGTAATTGACCAGGTAAACTGTTATTTGGTCGAAATCCAAACTTCGCAGTGTCTTGTACTGTTATCTGGTCGATTCCCTGGCTTCAGTCCTTTTATCGTTATCTGGTCGTAATCCAGGCTTCACGATGCTTTATACCATTATCTGGTCGAATCCAGGCTTCATGGTGTCTTGTACTGCTATCTGGTCGTAATACAGGCTTCACAATACCCTACTTCTTATCTGGTCGAAATCCAGGCTTCAGAAGAAATCAAGTGGTTATCCGGTCGCCTCCGGGCTTCCGTTTGACTGTTGGGCCTACTAATATCCGGTCGAATCCGGGCTTCATAGTAATTGGCCGAGTGAACTGCCAGTTGGTCGTAATCCAAGCTTCACAGTGTCCCTCACTGTTATCTGGTCGTAATCCAGGCTTCAGTGTCTTTTACCGCTATCTGGTCGTAATCTAGGCTTCACGATGTCTTATACCATTATCTGGTCGAATCCAGGCTTCATGGTGTTCGGAGAAATCAAGATATTATCCGGTCGAATCTGGGCTTCATAACTTATATTAAAGATATACCACTATCTGGTCAAATCCAGGTTTCGCGGTGTCTTTGGATTCTATCTGGTCGTAATTCAGGCTTCACAACGTCTTCTACCATTATCTCGTCGAGTCCAGGATTCATGGCATCTTGTATTGCTATCTGGTCGTAATCCAGGCTTCGTAATAACTTGTTAAGCTGCTATCCGGTCGATTTTCGGGCTTCACGGCTTGTGTTTATGATATACCACTATCTGGTCGAATCCAGGCTTTATGGCGTCTTTGTACTGTTATCTGGTCGTAATCCAGGCTTCACAATAACTTGCTGGGGATTAAACTATTATCCGGTCGAATCCGGGCTTCATAGCTTGTTTAAAAGATGCCATTATCTGGTCGAGTCCAAGCTTCGCGGTATTCTGATACTTTTATCCGGTCGTTCTCTGGGCTTCACAATATGATGGAGGAATCAAGATATTATCCGGTCGTACCCGGGCTTCATAGCTTGAACCTTGTGAGAATTTGATTGTATCTTTTCCTGAAATGTAAAGAATTAGTCGTATATAATGTCATGATGTATGACATGTATCGAGCAATGATGTTCTCAAAATAAATGAGATTGTGTTATATGATGCGTATATACATGTCATGATGTATGGATGTGTAATGTTTTTATGATGCTTTTAGCTGGGAAAATAAATCCCGGGTTGCTGCTGGAGAATATGAAGAGTTTCGCTCGCTGGGGATAACGACCGAAGATGATTGAGATGATGATCCTGCTGGAGAATATATTGGTGAGAGAATGACTCTGTGGGGAAGAGATACTTTGTCAGAAGATCTGCTGATTTGGTGAAATAACCTCGGCTGTGGATGAACTCCCATTGCTGGCGGGGATGAACTCTGTTGGGGATTAAGTTCCTGTTTGTGGAAGAAATAAACTCCATTGGGGATGGTCTTTCCTTGTTGGTGAAGGATGAACTCTGCTTGGGGAGAATCTTACCGACTCACTCGCGATTGTGAACCTCGGCTGGGGAGAGTTGATAATACTATATTCTGGTACTTCTTACTCTGCGGGGAGTGTATGCCTTTTTAGTCATATTCTTCAGCTAGATCTATCCCTGTACCTGGTGAGTAGAGTAACTGTAAGGCTCGAACGTTTCTTGTCAAATGCATATATCAAAATGAACCATTGGATGTTCTTGCAAAAAAGAAAAAAGAAAAACAATTATAAATTTCTTTGTGAAAATGAATTGTATTGATTTTGAAGTTGGCCTGTAAATAGGCGTTTTTGTACAAGAGGTTGACGTCCTAGTAAGAGAACGCCACCGAAAGATGAATTATACAATTTGTGAAAAACAAAGAAAACAACTATGTGAACAATCCCATTGGGTTCCAACTCTGCTATTGTCTTTATATCTTCGAGCGTCTCATCACTTTGCTACTTGGTTGAAGGTAGATCAGATTGATTAGTGTCATCCGAGCTTGATAGTTGATACCGAAGTCTAGTTGCAAGATGATCCAATGAGACATAGTGTTACGCTTTGATCCCTAATTTTGCCTGGACCGCCCTTTCGGGTTTTCAGTCCACTGGGATACCCTTTTTTGCCCAAGCCGCCTTTCAGGTTTTCGACTTGTCGGGTGTATAGTTTTTCCATTTTCATCCCTTATTTTTGCCCGAACCCTTTTGGTTCGCCGGGAAGCCCTTATTTTTGCCTAGGCCAGTCAACCTAGCGGGTCTCTGATTATGCGTAGTATTTTTTCACTATGTCTGCATTAACGGGGTGAGGAAGGTCGTCACCATCCATGGTGGTTAGAATCATAGCTCCTCCCGAGAAAATGTTCTTAACCACAAATGGCCCTTCATATGTGAGGGTCCATTTGCCCCTGGGATCACCTTGCGGCAGTATGATGCGCTTGATTACTAGATCCCCGACTTGATATTCTTGTTGTCTAACTTTCTTGTTAAATGCCTTGATCATTCGCTTTTGATATGTCTGACCATGACAAATAGCAGTAAGTCTCTTTTTGTCGATTAAGTTCAGCTGATCAAGCCGAGTTTGGATCCAGTCATCTTCTCTCAAACCTGCATCCTTCATAATCCATAGAGAGGGTATCTGAACTTCAATGGGTAAGACTGCCTCCATACCATATACCAAGGAATATGGTGTTCCCCTATTGACGTCCGCGCTGAGGTACAGTACCTATGAAGAGCGAATGGTAACATCTCATGCCAGTCTTTGTATGTCACCGTCATCTTCTACACAATCTTCTTGATGTTCTTATTATCCTCCTCAACAACCCCATTCATCTTCGGCCGGTAGGGAGAAGAGTTGTGATGATGTATCTTAAACTATTTGCAGAGCTTGGTGATCATCGTATTATTGAGATTTGTACCATTGTCTGTAATGATCCTCTCGGGTATACAATATCGACAGATCAAATTGTGCCAAATAAACCGTGCCACGACGTTCTTGGTTACTGTAGCAAAGGAAGCTGCCTTAACCCACTTTGTGAAATAATCAATAGCTACCAGGATGAAATGATGCCCGTTGGACATAGTAGGTCTGATCTCGCCGATCATGTTGATGCCCCACATTGCAAAAGGCCAAGGTGTCGTCAAGACATTCAGAGGAACTAGGGGTATATGCACCTTATCAGCATAGACTTGACATTTATGACAAGTCCGAGAATGCTGATAACAGTCGGCTTCCATAGTAGACCAATAATATCCTTCCCGTAGGATTTTCTTTTCCATGGTATGTCCACTGGAATGAGTTCCGAAAGTACCTTCATGTAACTATGCCATGATCCTTTCTGCCTCGCTTTTATCCATACATCGTAGTAAGGTTGAATCATGGTTATGCTTGTAAAGGATATCATTACTGATGAAGAACTTCGCCGCGAACCTCCTCAAGAACTTCTTATCATTAACAGATGCACCCTCGGGGTATTCCTGAGCCTCAAGATACCTCTTTACTTTGTGAAACCAGGGTTTATCTGCTACCTCTTAAGTCTCGATATCACAGCAATTTGCGGGTTCGTCCAACCTTTCAATGGTAATCCCGGGAGCTTCATTGTCCCACATGACCTTGAACATAGAAGACATGGTAGCTAGCGCGTCCACTAACTGATTCTCCTCTTTGGGGAAGTGTTCAAAGGTTATCTCCTCGAAGTGCGGGAGCAACATCAATACATACTCCTTGTAAGGAATAAGATTTGGGTGTTTCGTATCCCACTCGCCTTTAATCTGACTGATCCCGAGAGAAGAATCTCCGAACACACTCAAGAACTTAATCCTTAGGTCAATAGCTGCTCGAAGGCCCATGATGCATGCTTCATACTCTGCCATGTTGTTGGTGCAGTTAAAACATAATCGGGCGGTGAACGGAGTATGACAGCCTTCAGGAGATATGATCATGGTGCCAATGTAATTGCCCAAAGCGTTTGAAGCTCCATCAAAGTACATAGACCATCAGGATCCTTCCTCAGGTCCTTCATCTGGTCCAGGTTTCTCACAATCAGCCACCAACATGATGCTCTCATCTGGAAACTCGAAATTCATAGACTGGTAATCATCTACGGCCTGATGTGCCAAATGATCTGCCAACACACTTCCCTTGATTGCTTTTTGGGTCGTGTATTAGATGTCATACTCAGTTAAGATCATCTGCCATCTTGCTATTCTTCCGGACAGGGCAGGCTTTTCGAAGATATACTTGATTGGATCCATCTTTGATATCAGTAGGGTAGTGTGAGTCAGCATATACTGTCTCAGCCGGCGAGCAGCCCATGCCAAAGCGCAGCAAGTTTTCTCAAGCAGTGAGTATCGGGTCTCACAGTCGGTAAACTTTTTGCTAAGGTAGTAAATAGCATGCTCTTTTCGGCCAGACTCATCATGCTGCCCCATCACGCATCCCATTGAATTGTCAAGTACTGTCAAGTATAAGATCAAAGGTCTTCCTTCAACTGGAGGCATCAGAATAGGTGGCTCTTGGAGATATTCTTTGATTCTTTTGAAAGCATCCTGACATTCATCATTCCATTTTACCACTTGATCTTTCTTCAGCAGTTTGAAGATTGGATCACAAGTAGCAGTCAGGTGTGAAATGAATCGGGAAATGTAATTCAAACGTCCCAAAAAGCCTCCGACTTCCTTTTCTGTTCAGGGAGCTGGCATTTCCTGTATAGCCTTCACCTTTGCAGGATCCACCTGAATACCTTTATCACTAACAACGAAACCCAGCAGCTTACCAGACCTTACCCGAAGGTGCACTTGTTCGGGTTTAACCTCAACTTATAAAACTTCAACCTGTCAAATAGCTTCTGGAGATGGTCAAGGTGTTCTTCTTCAGTCTGGGACCTTGCAATCATTTCATCGACGTATACCTCAATCTCATGGTGAATCATATCATGGAACAAAGCGACCATGGCACGCTGATACGTTGCCCCAACATTCTTCAACCCGAAAGGCATTACCTTGTAACAAAAGGCGCCCCACTGTGTAACGAAAGTAGTCTTCTCCATGTCTTTGGGAGCCATCTTAATCTGATTGTAACCGGAGAAACCATCCATAAAGGAGAAGACCTTATGCTGTGCGGTGTTGTCAACCAGAACATCGATATGAGGCAGAGGGAAATCATCCTTGGGGCTCGCCCTGTTCAGATCTCTATAATCCACACACATTCAAACCTTACCATCTTTCTTAGGCATCGGAACCACGTTGGCAACCCACTGTGGGTAAGAAGTGACAACTAGAAAACCGGCATCAAACTGTTTCATAACCTCAGCTTTGATTTTCTCAGACATCTCTGGGCGCATTCGGCGAACTTTCTGCTTCACTGGAGGACAGTCTTCTTTGGTTGGCAAGTGGTGTACCACGATATCAGTATCCAACCGAGGCATATCTTCATAAGACCAAGCGAATATCTCAACATAGTCACGCATCATCTGTATCAATTGTTGCTTAACACTAGGCTCCAGATTTGCACCTATCTTGACCTCTTTCTTGTCTTCCTCGGTACCCAAATTCACTGATTCCACTGGCTCTTCATGCGTCTGTATGGCCCTCTCTTCCTGAAGTAACAGTCTAGCAAGTTCCCCAAGAACTTCACAATCATCCTCACCTTCGTCCTCGGCTTGGTTGATCGGAATTTCGAAGTCATAACTGGCAGTAGTAGAGTCGTTATCAGTGGGATCCAGAGTGGATGTGGACCTGTATTATGATATGTGAGTGTGTATAAGACAAATAGTTGTTTTGATAAAGTGCAAGATAGAAAAGAAATACAAGGAGCGCAAAATTTGTAATGCAAGAAAAACGTCCAATGCTTTATTGATGATATATGGAAATGACACATAATAAGCCCTCACAAACAAAGCCACGGTGTCTCGGGCAAGGCACCGGGCCGTAAAAGTTTCAAATTATCTGTTACAAGTCTCAAAACAAAAGTCTATTACTGTGTAATAAAAGAAACGGACACGGCGTCCTTCGCCGTCCAATTGTTCAAGCCACCGTTGGTAGTCAGATAAATCCAGCTGTCGATATCTGACCCTTCATCATCATCCTCAATTTCATTTACTCCCTGATCATGTTTCGGCATAGGAGCAGTTATGACGTTAGGTTTTTCTGGTGCGTCAAACTCAATTTCTTTAGCTTCAATCAAATCTTGCACCTTATTCCTCAAGGCCCAACAGTTGTTGGTGTCATGCCCTGGGCTATCAGAGTGATAGGCACAGCGGGCATTCAGATTATACAACGGAGAGGTGATATTGGGATTCTTCGGAGCTTCCCTCAGGGTTACCAGGTTAATCTTCAATAACTGCGGTAAAATTTGAGATAAGGTCATACTGAGCCGAGTATATTGTCTTTGTGGTCTTTCTACTCTTTGATGATTGTTGCGTTGTGGGACAACAGTGGGTCTTGATATTATTACCGCATTAACTGCTTGGCGGTGTTCAGGTCGGCTTTGGCTCCTCGAACTGTAAACTGCACTGGCTTCTTTCTTGAAAGGCTTCTTTTCTGTACTTGATGAAGAACCTTTCTGTATTTTGCCACTTCTGATACCAGCCTCTACTCTCTCCCCAGTCATAATCAATTCAGTGAACCCAGACGATGAACTATCGATCAAATGATTGAAATATGGACCAGACAAAGTCCCAAGAAACATATCCACCAACTCCCTATCAGACAGAGGGGGTTGTACTCTTCCATCCAGATCTCTCCACTTCTGAGCGTAGTCTTTAAAACCTTCACTCGCACCCATGGACATACTCTGAAGCTGAGTATGCGTGGGAGCAAGGTCGGCATTATACTGGTATTTCTTGTAAAAAGTAGCAGCAAGGTCCTCCCAGTTGCGGACATTAGCTCCTTCCAATTGATAGAACCATTTAAGCTGAATCCCTGACAGACTATCTTGAAAGAAATGGACCCACAGATTCCTATCAGGAGTGTAGGGTTGAATTTTTCTGACGTATGAGTGGAGGTGAAGCTTTGGATAAGATACTCCGTCATACTTAGCAAAGACCGGAGCTTTAAACTTATGAGGAATCACCACCCCAGATGCTAGTCCCAAATCTCCGAAATCCAAACCGAGAACCTTCTGAATCTCCATGGCACTCAGACGGTCTTCAAGTTGTTTGTACCTATCCTCAGCAGGAGGGTACTGTTCATCATCAAAATCAGTGTCATTATCAAAGACCACAGGGCTAGGACCCTTCCTTTCCTCTTGATTCTCTCCTCCTCCAGATGAATGAGACAGATCAGCTTCCTCTCGTAACCTATTCCCAAATCTGTGACCCATATTCAGCAGAACTACCTTCTTCTTCTTCTTCTTCTTCTTCTTCTTCTTCTTCTTCTTCTTGTCCTTCAAGATGAGAGTCTTCAAGTCTTGTTGTCCTTTAGCCAAGTTTAAGAACATCTCCTGAAATTGAGCATTCTGAGCCTGAAGAGCCTTGATAGCTTGATCAATAGGTGTTTCAGAAGACATTTTGGGCTGAAATAAACAGCGGAGAAGATAAGAAACCTGTAAGGGTACCTGTAATGAGGTGCATGGTAATGGAATGCGTATGAAATGATTTCAAAGACTTTAGGAGATTCAACTTTGTAAAACAAAATAAAACACACTTTATTAGATTAAAACTTGTAACAATGTTTAACAATGCCTTCAAGGCGTTTACAAAAGAAATAAACTGAAAATAAAATCTAGACTAGAAACAATAAAAGACATCAGAAGTCCAATGGTCATTTTCCCTTCGTGCTGACATAATCGTTGATTGTCCTTTCATTCTCAAGCTGCCTTGTAAGCTTCAAGATCTTTCGTTCCTGCTCATGATACTTCTCCCTGTAGGTATCCCTTTCTTCCTTTAGCTGGATCCAGGATCTCTTCAATGCCCCAAGATCAGTAGGCATGTAGGGATGAAGGACTGTATAAGGAACCCCTTCTTAATTAGTATGCTCTACAATCACCGGCAAAACAGCTTCATATGGCATCCCCAGCTTTTGAGCACGGGCTTGAACCCACTGGAGATAAGGTTGCATTGGGAGAGAAGTCTTCAGTCCTAGCTCATGTGGGTCAGACCTGTTCACCCTTCCCCAGGCTCGTATAAACCTTCGGAGATGCTCATTGACGTCCCCCTTGTAGTCAAAGACGATATCTGTAAGAAGCAGCTCATGAGGACCATCTCTCTGAGCGCGTCCAAATTTTCGTAAAGCCAAACAAGGATTGTAGGTTATTCCCCCTCTAATTCCAAGCAACAGAACATTAGGGTATTCCCCACATCGATCAATGACAGCTACTCTTTCCATATCTTTAGAACTCCAAAGGATGTCCATATGAGCAAGGGACATGATTCTGTAAGCCCAACTGTTGTACCCCAAAATTTGCCCTCCCATATTCTCCAAGATTGGCCAAGATCAAGGTTCAAAATCTCTCAAGGATTGCACAGTCCAATATCCTCCTAACACAGTCAAAATTAGGGTTTTGGTTCTTGCAAAGAAATTGAGGTTTCCAAGGGTCCAATCAAGTCCCATATGCCTATATACATTGTCAAGCATCCATATGTCAAGTTTCAAGACTCACAGCATCAAGTTGCACAGTCAAAAACCCTAATTGCTCCACAGTCAACTGTAGGGGCAAAATGGTCATTTGACAGTCAAAAGTCAAAATTTTTGGTCAACATCTTATTTTGAAGCCACAATCATCATTTGATCAATTATTTATCATGATTCCACAAGCATGGCTCAAAAAGTCTCAAGATGCAAAAGTTTCTATTTTTGGACAGTTGAAAAGTCAACTGCAAATTGACCAGGGCATAACTTCCTCATGGTTTATCAGAAAAATCCCATCCAAAGCTCATTTTGAAGGGAATGACATTTCCTACAACTCATCTTCACACTCCAAGTCCAAGAAATGCTCTCACAAAAAGTTATCAATTTCAACATTATAGGTCATTTTCAAAAGTCAACAAAAAGGCACTTTAAGTCAAAGACCATAACTTGAGATTGGTAAATCAATATGACATGGTACCAAAGGCATTGGTTAGAGGACTTCAAAACCTTTCCAAAATGTCCAAGAACATGATCATAGCTTCAAAATTGAGCAAGATATGCATTGGAGAAGTTGGGAAATTTTTGGGAATTTTGAAAAGTCAACTTTGCACAAAAAGCTTCAAATTTGCTAATGGGCCTCAAATTCTTCCTTGAATCATTACCCAAAGCCTATGCACGACCCAATGAGCTCAAAATAATTTATTTTCTTATTTTTAATTAATTAATTGAATTTATATTTATATTAATTCATTTAATTAGTTTTTATTATAAGAAAATTCAAAGATATGATTTTGTAGATCTTTTTGTGCAGCAGATCAGACTAGGGCAAGCTGGCCAAGTCGTTTCACTTTCAAAAAAGGAAAATCATCCATAATTGGCAAAGGTTTCAATGAAAAAAGATTGAAAAATATATGATGAAAATCAAAGATATGAAACATCAATTCATGGACTTTTGGGCCAAGGTTTTGACCTAGAATCATTCACATACTTATGCAAGACCTAACCCTATTCAGAAAGACACGAAAAAGCTGCTCACAAACTCATAACCAATTTGCAAAAAAGAGAGAAAAAGCTTGAAACTGATTTCATAGTTGGAGCACGTTTCAAAGCATAAAAAGGATTCTAACACATTGCTGGACCTTCCAGGAATCTTTTGGCATCAAGAATCAGTCCAAACGCGCCAAGAATCATAGAACATAAGCCATACAGTTTGCCACATTTTCTTAAATTCCATATCATGATTCATGCGCATTTGATACATATTATTGGTTGTTTTGTATTCACAGGAACCTTCTGAAGCTAATGATATGATTCAATTGCATTATAAGGCTCTGTATCGTGATTTGCCATTAACATGTTTTAGGGTTTCAGAGCTCAAAAATTGGGGCTTTGCATATGCTGTAAAATTGGACTATCAAACCAGTATAGACAAATTTCTTGCAACGAGACGAAGCGATTGAAACCCTCGCGCTCAATTTATTTAACCTATGGGCGTAATCGCTATTTTCCACACTTTCAATTTGTGGGGGTTTAAAACCCCCGCTACTTGTTTCATATTGCAGGTACAAACGAAGAAGAAGGCTGAGGTGTCCAGGCGTGATTGGAAGATTCAAACTTTGGCGCGTTTTTTAAACGTTCCAACATAATTGTTCTTTTTCATATATTATATTTATTATCCATTATGTATACAAACGCGCGCAACAACTCAGTTGGTGGATGACACGCTTGGTGAGTGCTGGGACCTGGGTTCGATTCCCAGGTCCCCCCTTATAATTCATAATTTTTGTCTTAATGTATTCTAGTGCAACGCCTCCCTCAAAGCTCCATCATGCGTCCTCACGCGTTGGCTTGCCAGATGTCCTGGTCAATAATCCAAGGGCCACTGAACGAATTCCATAGTACACTCCAGTCAACAACATGCACACAAGCATGGAAAGTTAAACAAGGACTTGTCTAATGGGCCTGAATTACTTCCAAACACCTCCATTCTGGGCCTGATACCCCCTTTTGGTTTGCATTTTTTATTTTATTTGATTTTCTTTTCTAATTCTTTTTAATGTTTTAATTGTTTTTTTTACCATTAATTAATTTTCATAATAAAAAAATCAGAAACCAAAAAAATAAAATATATTTAATTATTATTAATTTCACCATTAAAATATTTTTGTAAATAAATTTCAATAACTAACTTAGTTAAATTAGGTTTTAATTTTGACGCTTTCCTTAATAAATAAAAATGCATAGAATTAGGTTTTTGACATTTTATCCTTTTCTTAATTAATTATTTCCACCATTATTTATTATTATTATTATTATTTTTGTACATAAATATGTAAATAATTAACTAGCTTAAATTAGGTCAACTTTGACATTTTCTTTAATAATTTAAAAATAATTTAGAACTAGGGTTTCCTTCTAATTTTAATTTTCTTTATTTTCATAAATACCAAAAACATAAAAAACATTTCCTTTTCTTTACTCAAATAATTATTATGTATTACTTTAATTTCAAGCAAAGGGTCAAAACCCTCGGACGTTCAATTAATTCTTTTCGCGCATTTATTTTTCTTTTAGTGATTATTATGTAACTGCTTTCCGGATGTAATAGTAATTAGGTTTACGGCATTTTTACTTTCTGCATTTTTTATCAAAAACGGGTCTTTGTACTTTGGCGATGTATAGACCCGCGCCTTGTAATAGCGTAGCTTTTATCTTTCCGTATTTTAACTTTCCGCACTCCTAAATTCTAAATTGCATGAAAGAATGTATGTTAACTAAAAACAAGCGTAACTCACAATGCCATGATCAAAGATAAAACATAACCTGAAAACAACACACAAATACACACACCACTTCTAGGGTACGCCTCACTTGTTGCCTTCGAACGTGGTCGTCAAGTATAGGACGTTTTAGCAGTCCTTATGTCCATGATCCAGTTGCCTCGAAACGGTTGCCTCGAATCAGTTGCCTCGAAATAGTTGCCTCGAAACGGATGCCTCGGATTAAAAAAGGATCAAGGATATAAGGGTAGCTTCTAAGGTGTCCTACTGTTGCTTCGGTGACCACATTGTCCCTACAATCGAATTGACCCGAACACCTCCAACGGTGGTGCTACCTACCTCTCAATGGTGGGATGGCACTACCTTAAGGACATTTACACAGCCTAATTCCTTAGGGTAGGTAGACGACTCATAGATACTTGCTCTTTTCAAAACAAACAAAACATCTTTTCACACAGACACTTTCAAAAAGCTTTCAAAACAATTTTTTCAAACACTCTTGAGGACTGATACAAGAGTTATTCAGAAATCTTCCAATGAAACTTTTTCAAAACCCACACACACTTGAAAAGCAAACATTTTGAAAACATAAGAGCAAGTATCTAAGAGCCCATGGATAACCATGGATAGAAAGGGTGCTAACACCTTCCCTTTCTATAAATCTACCTCCCGAACCGAGAGATAATCTCATAAGGAATTTTGTTGTGCTTTTGTCCTGTCCATGTTGGAGAAAATAAAAGATGGTGGCGACTCTTGCTTACCGCGACATTTCGCGAAACCAGCTAAAAAACAGTCAGTTCTATTTCCACCGATCACAGAACTGGCGACTCTGCTGGGGATACTTAAAGTGAGGTGTACCTTAGGATAACTCATACTTGTGTTCTCAATTGCTGTGAATTGTTTGCTTTATTATTGTGGGTACTATCTTGGGAGTTCTATAGATCCTAACCCGGATCTGGGGGATACCTTCTTAGAAAGTAGCAACAAGACTGTGAGGGAACTGTGCGGGGTATACCGACACGGTTGAAGCAGTCTGCTACGTTGATGTGGCACTTTGGTGAGTACCGGTAACCCTTGAGTCAAGTCAAGGAGAGTACGGGGCCGCCGCGTGGTGTCGTGAAGCATCAACTGACCTTAGGAACCTTAATTGAACCATCCTGGCCTCTTTAGGGTAGTGAGATAACTGACTTTGGTGCTGTTCGAAGTTGGTTGATACTCGATACTACACTCAGTTGAGGGTTGTTTTCTTGGAATATTTCGGTCGCCAGTTCAGTGGCTAAATCGAAACGATGAACACAGAAAACAATCCAATGATATTGGGATCCTTAGAACCCGGTTACTTCTGATAGGACATGTTTGAGCCCACCAACCTCAAGAGGGTAATACCTAGACCCCATGCTGGCCTAAACTCTAAGGGCTGTCTTGTGTGACTTGTGTGCCTTACCATGTTTGCTTTTTGTGGATATTTGTGGTGTGTTTTTATCATAGCATCATAACATCATACAGCATCATATGCATCCACTAACCATTTCAGGGGTTCGAATCTTCATCTTTGTTCTTGTTTTGTAGGACATGGAAACTATCCGCAGAAAGACAATTCAGATCAGCCTTGTAAGGATCCCTCCTCAGCTTAAGAAACTCATATCCAGGATTCCCGAGGGCTCTTCTTTCAGTGAGAGGCATGGAAGACTCATTAGCTTGGTCAACACCAACATTGAGGAAGATATGATAAAGGTCCTCTTCCAGTTCTTTGACCCTCTGCACCACTGCTTTACTTTCCTGGATTATTAACTGGTGCCTACATTAGAAGATTTCTCCCGGCTTCTGAAGATCCCTATCCTTAGTCAACTACCCTACAACGATACGGAAAGGGAACCCAAACTTGAAGAGATTGCTAAAGCATTACGCTTACAACCATCTGACATCAAGGGACATTGGGAAGTTAGAAGTGGTATCAAAGGGTTCTTGGCCAGGTTTCTGTTTGAGAAGGCCCAAGAATGTTGGAATTCCCTTGACCTACAAGCCTTTGAAGAAGTTGTGGCCCTCCTTGTCTATGGGTTGGTGCTGTTCCCTAATCCAGACCAGCTTATAGATATCAGTGCTGTCAAGATCTTCATGTCCAGGAATCCTATACCTACGTTGCTTGGGGACATCCTTCACTCATGTTACACTCTAACCATGAGAAAAAGAGGTGTCCTTATGTGCTGCACTCCTCTCCTGGGAAGGTGGTTTATTTCGCACCTTCCACAATCAGTTTTGAAGAATGAGCAGGGTTTGAGATGGTCACAACGATTGATGACTCTTACACATGCAGATATACATTGGTGCTCTCGATCCAGAGAGGATGTCACTATCATTGATCGTTGCGGGGAGTTTCCTAATGTTCCTTTACTTGGAATCAGAGGAGGTATTACTTACAACCCCTGTCTGGCCTTGAGACAGTTTGGATATGCTCGGAGGGATGGCCCTCATGACATGGTAATTCTTGACATAGTTTTTGACTTCGACAACGATGCACAAGGGCTTCGCCAGAGATTTATCAGAGCTTGGAGGATGCCCAACAGGGTAGACAGCAAGACACTGGGGCACAAGAACTCCATCCTGTTGGAACCTTATCTCAAGTGGGTACGAGCCCGCTCCCAGAAGCTGGTGATGCCATATCCTCATGTTCTCCCTGTAATCAAAGAGCCAGTTTTGGAAGGAGAGGTGCCCTACACCATTCAATATCCTGACATGCCCACATCCTGGGAGGAAATGCAGAAGAGTTGGATCCAGCTTAAGGAAGAACGAAATTCTCTTGAGTCCAGTCTACATGCTAGTGAGAAGAAGGTCTTGGAGCTTACTCGCCTACTGCACGAGGAAAAGACTCTCAACACCTACATAGCTCCAAAGAGGATGCGCAGTGTCTTTTGGGATTAGCTTACTTTGTAATTTTTGCCCATGAGGCTTTGATGTACTGAACAATTATTTCTTAATGATAACGTGTGTTCCTTTTTGTCTGCAACAAATTTGAACTTTCGAACCCTTGAATGCATTGCATAAACAACATATCATGCATCATGTGCATAGCAGGTACTCTTTTTTACAGGTGGTTTAATCTTCTTCGCTGTTTATTTCAGCTCGCCATCATGAATCCTGAATCATCTACTGAGCAATCCATCAAGGCCCTCCAGGCTCAGAACGCCTAGTTCCAAGAGCTGATCATGAGTTTGGCCCAAGGTCAAGAGGAGTTGAAGGCTCTGCTGGTCAAGAAGAAGAAGAGAATTGTACTATTCAACACTGGCCGGAGGTTTGGTAACACACTGCAGAATGAGATTGATCAAGCTGGTTCTTCTGTAGGGAAAGGCAGTCCCCAGGGGGGAAGGGTTCCTAGCCCGGTGGTCTCTGACAATGAGACTGATTTCAATGAAGAGCAGTATCCTCCAGCTGAAGACAAGTACAAGCAGTTAGAGGATCGCCTGAATGCCATGGAAATTCAACAAGTGCCTGGGCTGGATTTCGGAGACTTGGGTCTATCTTCTAGTGTGGTGATCCCACACAAATTCAAAGCACCATCTTTCGCAAAGTATGACGGGGCGTCCTGCCCTAAGCTACATCTCAGATCTTATGTGCGGAAGATCCAACCATATACTGTGGACAAGAACTCATGGATCCATTTCTTCCAGGAGAGTCTTTCAGGGTCTCATCTCGAATGGTTCTATCAGCTGGATGGGACCAAAGTTCGTAACTGGGAGGACTTGGCTACTGCTTTTTACAAGCAGTATCAGTATAATGCCGACCTCGCTCCTACACGTACCCAACTCCAGGGTATGTCGCTAGGATCGGGAGAAGGTTTTAAAGAGTATGCGCAGAAGTGGAGGGACCTGGCTGGCAGGGTGCAGCCACCATTAACCGACCGTGAACTAGTGGATATGTTCTTAGGGACCCTATCCGGGCCGTTCTTCAATCATCTCATTGGCAATTCGTCTGCAGGGTTTACAGACCTCATTCTGACTGGGGAAAGGATAGAAGCTGGTATGAAATCAGGGAAGAAACAGAAAGGTGCGTCCTCAAGTTCTGAGAAAAAGCCTTTCAAGAAGGAAGCCAGTGCTGTGTATGGGCCCAGGAGGCAAAATAAACCAGAACGCTGCCAAGCTGTCAATGCGGTGGTGATTGCAAAACCTGCTGCCGCTCCTCGGCAACCTAACCAACCAAGGGGTGAGAGACCCAGAAGAGAATATACTCGGCTTAGTATGACCTTGTCGCAGATCTTGCCACAACTGTTATCAACCAACTTGGTGACCGTCAGAGAAGCTCCGAAGGTGGTAAACACAACCTCTCCGAAGTATAATCCAAATGCCCGATGTGCTTATCACTCCGATAGCCCGAGGCATTCTACTGATGATTGCTGGGCCCTAAGAAATAAGGTTCAGGACCTTATCGATGCGAAGGAAATACAGTTTGAGGCGCCAGAAAGGCCCAACGTTGTGACTGCTCCTATGCCCCAACATGGAGTAAATGCTATTGAGGAAGACCTGTATGCAGTTTCTGTGGATGATGTGGCTACCCCTTTATTGACTGTCAAGAGGAACCTATTGCTAGCCGATTTATTTCCGGGTTGTATCAAGGGTTGCCTTCTGTGTGCCGTTTCCCCCGCTGGTTGTCCGTTGCTGAAGTCAGGCGTCCAAAACCTGATGGATAGCAAAGAGATCTTGTTCAAGAAGACCGTTGTTCCTACTGTTCCCACTGAGGAAGTATCTGTTGTCACCATCTTCAACAATCCTACCAAGGCTCCCCCGAGGAAGCCAGTCAAAATCATGTCTGTTGCACCTATTATCATTACTGTTCCGGGGCCCCTCCCCTATAAATCTGACAAGGCTGTCCCATGGCACTATGGGGCAAATGTGTATGTACTTGGAGTAAAGCAGGAGTTCAACACTAGTACCGGTATCAGTAACATCACCGGTCCCGCTAAAGTTACTCGCAGTGGCAGGCTCTTCTCGCCTGACATTCTGCCACCAGTTATCCGAAGACCTCTTATCATTACGCCTACAAGTGCGCCTGTTTCCCCTTCTGATCAAGTTTCTACCCCTGCTGCCGAGTCATCTGACACTCGGGGCAAAGGGATTGCTGATGTGCCTGCCCAGATGGAGGCACCGAAGACTGTCAATGTTGAAGCCTCCCAGCAAGAGATGGAGGAAATCCTTAAGATCATTAAGAAGAGTGACTTCAACGTCGTGGAGCAGCTGGGGCATACCCCCTCTAAGATCTCTATGCTATCACTGCTGTTATGCTCAGAGGCCCATGCCAAGGCCCTGATTTCATTTCTGAAGATGACTCATGTGCCACAAGAGACGTCTGCCGATCAATTTACTGATTGTGTAGCCAACTTGACCGCTGACAATGGGTTGGGTTTCTCTGATGCAGATATGACCGCCAAGGGAAAGAACCACAATGATGCCCTGCATGTCTCCATTGAATGCAGGGGCACTACTCTTGCACACGTGTTGGTAGACACCGGTTCGTCACTGAATGTATTGCCCAAGAAGGCCTTAGACAGGTTGGATTGTGAGGGTCTGGAGTTGAAGCCTAGTAACATCGTGGTCCGAGCCTTTGACGGGTCGAAGAGGATGGTACATGGGGAGGTGGATATTCCAATTCGTGTTGGTTCTCAAGTCTTCGATTCAACGTTCTATGTAATGGACATTCGTCCATCTTATTCTTGCTTGCTGGGTCGCCCTTGGATTCACAAAGCTGGGGCGATGACCTCCACTCTACACCAAAAGCTCAAGTACCCTGTCAGAGGGAAGATTGTTACAGTGCAGGGGGAGGAAGAATACATGGTTAGTCATCTGAACTCGTTCCGGTATATAGAGATGGACGGGGAGTTCATTGAAACCCCCTTTCAACATTTTGAAGAGGTACCTCCAACATTGGCGTCAACATAGACAATGATTGAAGAGGACTTTCCTTTAAAGATGGCTTCCTTGAAGGACGCCCAGGCTGTAATTGAGAAAGAGGCTCAGAGGGCTGTACGCAAAGCAAGGATCGGAAGACCTCCCGTGTTCATCACCAACCCGGGAGTGAAAGCCATTGAAGGCGACGCGGAGGAATCAGAGTTTGATAGTTGGATCTACCCGACGACGGACGGTGGACTGAACAATTGGACTACTAAAGATTACATACCTGTTACCTTTGTTACCCAGTAATGAATTCCTTTGTTTTTAATTTTGTAATGAACAATAAATTGAAACTTTATGGCCCGGTGTCTTACCCGGGGCACCGTTGGCTTCATTTGTAAGGGCTTATTACTTGTCATTTCCATATATCATGAATAAAGACATTGGACGTTTTCGCATCTCAAATCTTGTGCTCCCTTTCTTTCTTTCTTTATATATTGCAAAACAGCTATATTTACACACACTCACCTATACAGGTTCCAATCCACTCTGGATCTCACTGGTAACGACTATGCTACTGCCAGTTATGACTTTGAAAATCTGATCAACTTAGCCGAAGACGAAGGTGAAGATGATTGCGAAGTGCCTGGTGAGCTTGCCAGACTGTTACTCCAGGAAGAGAGGGCCATTCAGCCACATGAAGAGCCAGTGGAAACGGTAAATCTGGGTACAGAGACAGATAGAAAAGAAGTCAAGATTGGTGCCCATCTAGAGCTCAGCGTAAAACAACGGTTGATTCAGATGTTGCATGATTATGTGGAAATCTTTGCCTGGTCCTACGAAGACATGCCTGGGTTGGATACCGACATTGTGGTCCATCACTTACCTACCAAGGAAGACTGCCCTCCGGTTAAACAAAAGGTCCGCCGTATGCGTCCAGAGATGTCCGAGAAGATCAAAGCTGAGGTTATGAAGCAATTCGACGCCGGTTTTCTTGCAGTAACTTCTTACCCTCAGTGGGTTGCCAATGTGGTTCCAGTACCGAAAAAAGATGGTAAGGTCCGAATGTGTGTTGACTACAGGGATTTGAACAGGGCCAACCCTAAAGATGATTTCCCTCTGCCTCACATCGACGTTCTGGTTGACAATACTGCTCAGCACAAGGTGTTCTCCTTCATGGATGGCTTTTCAGGTTATAATCAGATCAAGATGGCTCCTGAAGATATGGAAAAGACCACCTTTGTTACTCAATGGGGCACCTTTTGCTACAAGGTCATACCTTTTGGGTTGAAGAATGCTGGGGCAACCTACCAACGTGCCATGGTTGCTTTATTTCATGACATGATCCACCATGAGATTGAAGTATACGTCGATGATATGATTGCAAGGTCCCAAACTAAGGAGGAACACCTTGACCATCTACAGAAGCTGTTTGACCGTCTGAAGTTGTACAAGCTGAGGTTGAATCCGAACAAGTGCACCTTCGGGGTACGATCTGGAAAGTTGCTAGGCTTCGTCGTGAGCGACAAAGGTATTCAAGTGGACCCTGCCAAGGTTAAAGCCATACAAGAGATGTCAGTTCCCAAGACAGAGAAAGAGGTCAGAGGCTTTCTAGGACGGCTGAATTATATTGCCCGATTCATCTCGCACCTAACTGCTACCTGTGAACCAATCTTCAAGCTGCTAAAGAAAGATCAGGTAGTACGTTGGAATGATGAATGTCAGGCCGCTTTCGACAGAATCAAAGAGTATCTCCAAGAACCACCCATTCTTATGCCACCGGTTGAAGGGAGACCTCTAATACTATACTTGACGGTACTTGACAGCTCAATGGGGTGTGTGCTGGGGCAGCATGACGAGTCTGGCCGAAAAGAGCACGCCATTTATTACCTTAGCAAAAAGTTTACCGACTGTGAGACCCGATACTCACTGCTCGAGAAAACTTGCTGCGCTTTGGTATGGGCTGCTCGCCGGCTGAGATAGTATATGCTGACTCACACTACTCTGTTGATTTCAAAGATGGATCCAATAAAGTACATATTCGAAAAGCCTGCTCTGTCTGGAAGAATAGCAAGATGGCAGATGATCTTGACAGAATACGACATCCAGTACACGACTCTGAAAGCTATCAAGGGAAGCGTATTGGCAGACCATTTGGCACACCAGGCAGTGGACGACTACCAGTCAATGAACTTTGAATTTCCTGACGAGAGCATCATGGTAGTGACTGATTGTGAAGTACCTGGACCAGATGAAGGACCTGAGGAAGGATCCCGATGGTCTATGCACTTTGACGGAGCCTCCAACGCTTTGGGTAACGGTATCGGCGCTGTGATCATATCCCCCAAAGGCACTCATACTCCACTCACTGCCCGACTATGTTTCAACTGCACCAACAACATGGCGGAGTATGAGGCATGCATCATGGGTCTTCAAGCTGCGATTGACTTAAGGATCAAGTTTCTGAGTGTCTTCGGAGATTCCGCTCTCGTGATCAATCAGATCAAAGGCGAGTGGGATACGAAACACCCAAACCTTATTCCTTACAAAGAGTGTGTGTTGACGTTCATCTCCCATTTCACAGAGATAACTTTTGAACACTTCCCAAGAGAGGAGAATCAGTTGGCGGACGCGTTAGCTACGATGTCTTCCATGTTCAAAGTCAAATGGGATAACGAAGCTCCCCGGATCATTATCTGGAAACTGGACGAACCTGCATATTGTTGTGATCTTGAGGCTGAGGAGGTAACTGAAAAACCCTGGTATCATGAGGTGAAGAGGTACTTGGAAGCTCAAGAATACCCTGAAGGTGCATCTATCAATGACAAGAAGTTTCTGAGAAGGTTCGCAGCAAAGTTCTTCCTCAGCAACAACATTCTATACAAGCGAAACCATGATTCAACCTTACTGCGTTGTGTGTATAAGACCGAAGCAGAAAGGATCATGGCAAAGCTACATGAAGGTACCTTCGGAACGCATTCCAGTGGACATACCATGGCAAAGAAAATCCTTCGGGCAGGATATTTCTGGTCCACAATGGAAGCCGACTGTTACCAACATTCTCGGACATGTCATAAGTTCCAGATCTATGCTGATAAGGTGTACGTCCCTCCAGTCCCTCTGAATGTCTTGACTGCACCTTGGCCTTTTGCAATGTGGGGCATTGATATGATCGGTGAGATTAAACCTACGGCATCCAACGGGCATCGCTTCATCCTGGTAGCGATTGATTACTTTACAAAGTGGGTTGAAGCAGCTTCTTATGCTACTGTAACCAAGAATGTCGTGGCACGGTTCATTCGGCATAATCTGATCTGTCGATACGGCGTCCCGGAAAGAATCATTACGGACAATGGTACCAATCTTAATAACAAGATGATCACTGAGCTCTGTGAGCAATTCAAGATACAACACCATAACTCTTCTCCCTACCGGCCGAAGATGAATGGGGCTATAGAGGCAGCTAATAAGAATATCAAAAAGATTGTGCAGAAGATGACAGTGACCTATAAAGATTGGCACGAGATGTTACTGTTTGCTCTTCATGGGTACCGTACCTCAGCAAGGACGTCAACCGAGGTAACTCCCTTTTTCTTGGTCTACGGCATGGAGGCAGTCTTGCCGATTGAAATCCAGATACCCTCTCTCCGGATAATGAAGGATGCAGGCTTGAGCGAAGATGACTGGATCCAGACTCGACTTGATCAATTAAACCTAATTGACGAAAAGAGACTCACTTCTATTTGTCATGGTCAAACGTATCAAAAACGGATGATCAGGGCATTTAACAAGAAGGTCAGACCACAAGAGTATCAAGTTGGGGACCTGGTAATTAAGCGCATCATCCTTCCTCAAAGTGATCCCAGAGGAAAATGGACCCCTACGTACGAAGGGCCATTTATGGTTAAACATGTGTTCTCAGGAGGAGCCATGATTCTAACCACCATGGATGGTGACGACCTTCCTCACCCCCCAATGCAGACATAGTAAAAAGATACTACGCATGATAAAAGACCCGCTAGGTTGACATACCTAGGCAAAAATTAGGGCTTCCCGCCGAACCAAAAGGGTTCGGGCAAAAATAAGGGATGAAATGAAAAAATCTGTACACCCGGCAAGTCGAAAACCTGAAAAGGCGGCTTGGGCAAAAATGGGTATCCCGGTGGACTGAAAACCCGAAAGGGCGGTCCAGGCAAAAGTTAGGGATTAAAGCGTAATACTATGTCTCATTGAATCACCTTGCATCCAGAATCCGGTATCAACATCAAGTTCAGACGGCATCGATCAATCGGCTTCATCTTCAACTGAGCAACCAAGTGATGAGACGCTCGAAGACATAAAGGCGATAGCAGAGTTGGAACCCAGTGGGATTATTCCTTTCACATAGCTGTTTTGTTTTCCTTTTCACAAAATTGTATAAACTCTGTTATTCGCCGGCGTTCTCTTACTAGGACGTCAACCTCTTGTACATAAAACGCCTATTTACAGGCAAATTCAAAAATCAATACAAATTCACTTTTCAGACCAATTGCCAATTGTTTTCCTTTTTCTGTTTTGTTTTGCGAAGAACGTCCAATGTTCAATTGTGATATATGCATTTGACACTAATTGCTAACTCATAAATATTTGCATACGAAACAAAGGATTAATTACAAGTAACATCATAAACAGGGGCAATAATGAGTTGTCTAAGCAATCTAATTGCTCTGTCCACCAAGGTACCAAGGTAAGTTCGGCCGAAGAATGTAACCCAGATACCTTCACTCCCCGCCGAGTAAGACAAAATTCCACAATTCTCTCCCAAGCAGAGTTGGATTCCCATAAGCCCTACAAGGCACAGTATTCCCCAACAAGTCAGCGATACTCTCCCCAAGCAGAGTTAGCCTACAGTCAGCCCCAAGGAAGTCGGATACCCCCAAAAGATCTCAATATTCCCCAGCGGAGTATACAGATGTTCCTAAACAAGCATCCCCGACAGTCTTATTCTAAGATTGTTCCCCGGCGGAATACAAACACTTCAGTGGAGCCAGTCCCCGGTACAGTCTGAAAAGTTTCCCCAGGAAAGTGGAATCCATATCCCCAGCATGTCTTGAAGTTTATCCCCAGTAGATTCTGGAAGCTTATCCCCTGCAGAGTACGAACGCTCCCCCGGCTTTATTCAAAGGTTATTTCCCCACCAGGATATAACTGGGTTATCCTCAGCCAATTGCAACGAAAAGACCGTCCTCGGTGAAGTTCTTCCTGTCCCCAGCGAAGTTCATCAAATCCTCAACATAGCTCAACGATATCCCCAGCGGAGTTATCATCAACATCTCAGCAAAGTACTTCTCTTCCCACAGAGTAATTCCCCGCAGAGTAATCTCTCCAGCAAAGTTTATTCCCCAACGGAGTCATCTTCTCCTATCGGTTTATTCTTGCAATCATCATCCCCAGCGGAAACGGAGAACACTATTCTTCAACATCAGCCCAGGAGTTAACTTCCCGGCACCCGTCAAGGATTTACTTTCCTAGACAAAATACAGTCATAAACATCACATCTTCATACATTATAGCATGCATATACGCATCATGAACATACAATCTCATTTATTCTGAGAACATCACGCATGTCATACATCATGACATTGCATACAACTAACGTTTTGTCTTTTCAGGGCAAAGATCAATACAAAGATGATTACTATCAACTGTCGCAATTCCAGATTCGATACCTGTAACTAGCCAGGGCATGTCTGTGAGTGACTAATTCCAAACTCGATTCCTGTATCCTGCCAGGGCACGTCTGAAGAGTTTGAAGATCCGATTCCTATATCTTGCCAGGGTGTATCTGTTGACGACTAATTCCAGACTCGATTCCTGTATCCTGCCAGGGCACGTCTGAAGAGTTTGGAGATCCGATTCCTGTATCTTGCTAGGGTGTATCTGTTGATGACTAATTCTAGACTCGATTCCTGTATCCTGCCAGGGCACGTCTAAAGAGTTCGAAGATCCGATTCCTGTATCTTGCCAGGGTGTATCTGTTGACGACTAATTCCAGACTCGATTCCTGTATCCTGCCAGGGCACGTCTGAAGAGTTTGAAGATCTGATTCCTGTATCTTGCCAGGGTGTATCTGTTGACGACTAATTCTAGACTCGATTCCTGTATCCTGCCAGGGCACGTCTGAAGAGTTTGAAGATCTGATTCCTGTATCTTGCCAGGGTGTATCTGTTGACGACTATTTTCCTGACTTAATTCCTGTATCCGGCCAGGGCACGTCTGAAGAGTTTGAAGATCCGACTCCTGTATCTTGCCAGGGTGTATCTGTTGACGACTATATTCCAGATTCGATTCCTGTGTCTAGCCAGGGCACATCTGTGAGTAACTGATTCTGGATTCGATACCTGTATCCAGCCAGGGCACATCCACATAAAGAGTTTGAAGATCAACTCCTATAACAGGCCAGGTAATTATCTTTCTTTCTCAGGTACGCAAGTTCTCGCTAAGGAATCTCTTACGTGATCGGCACCTAGATGGCATCTATAAGCCCATCCACATACCAACAGTCTCCAAATGGCGTCTATAAGCCCATTCCCGATAAAGTTCTGTCACACTTCCAGATGGAATCTATAAGCCCATCCTCCCATCCATTATCCTCCAAATGGCATCTGTAAGCCCATTCCCGACATCACATTGCTGACATTCTACTATGTGAGTGCAAATTTCTGGGCACTCTAGTGTTCAATCATCTTCCACCTTCGGATTACGAAAGGCACGCCAACCAATCTACATCCTCAGGTCTAAGAAGATTGAACAGGGGCAACTGTTGTACACCAAAATTTTCCCTCCCATATTCTCCAAGATTGGCCAAGATCAAGGTTCAAAATCTCTCAAGGATTGCACAGTCCAATATCCTCCTAACACAGTCAAAATTAGGGTTTTGGTTCTTGCAAAGAAATTGAGGTTTCCAAGGGTCCAATCAAGTCACATATGCCTATATATATTGTCAAGCATCCATATGTCAAGTTTCAAGACTCACAGCATCAAGTTGCACAGTCAAAAACCCTAATTGCTCCACAGTCAACTATAGGGGAAAAATGGTCATTTGATAGTCAAAAGTCAAAATTTTAGGTCAACATCTTATTTTGAAGCCACAATCATCATTTGATCAATTATTGATCATGATTCCACAAGCATGGCTCAAAAAGTCTCAAGATACAAAAGTTTCTATTTTTGGACAGTTGAAAAGTCAACTGCAAATTGACCAGGGCATAACTTCCTCATGGTTTATCAGAAAAATCCCATCCAAAGCTCATTTTGAAGGGAATGACATTTCCTACAACTCATCTTCACACTCCAAGTCCAAGAAATGCTCTCACAAAAAGTTATCAATTTCAACATTATAGGTCATTTTCAAAAGTCAACAAAAAGGCACTTTAAGTCAAAGACCATAACTTGAGATTGGTAAATCAAAATGACATGGGACCAAAGGCATTGGTTAGAGGACTTCAAAACCTTTCCAAAATGTCCAAGAACATGATCATAGCTTCAAAATTGAGCAAGATATGCATTGGATAAGTTGGGAAATTTTTGGGAATTTTGAAAAGTCAACTTTGCACAAAAAGCTTCAAATTTGCTAATGGGCCTCAAATTCTTCCTTGAATCATTACCCAAAGCCTATGCACGACCCAATGAGCTCAAAATAATTTATTTTCTTATTTTTAATTAATTAATTGAATTTATATTTATATTAATTCATTTAATTAGTTTTTATTATAAGAAAATTCAAAGATATGATTTTGTAGATCTTTTTGTGCAGCAGATCAGACTAGGGCAAGCTGGCCAAGTCGTTTCACTTTCAAAAAAGGAAAATCATCCATAATTGGCAAAGGTTTCAATGAAAAAAGATTGAAAAATATATGATGAAAATCAAAGATATGAAACATCAATTCATGGACTTTTGGGCCAAGGTTTTGACCTAGAATCATTCACATACTTATGCAAGACCTAACCCTATTCAGAAAGACACGAAAAAGCTGCTCACAAACTCATAACCAATTTGCAAAAAAGAGAGAAAAAGCTTGAAACTGATTTCATAGCTGGAGCACGTTTCAAAGCATAAAAAGGATTCTAACACATTGCTGGACCTTCCAGGAGTCTTTTGGCATCAAGAATCAGTCCAAACGCGCCAAGAATCATAGAACATAAGCCATACAGTTTGCCACATTTTCTTGAATTCCATATCATGATTCATGCGCATTTGATACATATTATTGGTTGTTTTGTATTCACAGGAACCTTCTGAAGCTAATGATATGATTCAATTGCATTATAAGGCTCTGTATCGTGATTTACCATTAACATGTTTTAGGGTTTCAGAGCTCAAAAATTGGGGCTTTGCATATGCTGTAAAATTGGACTATCAAACCAGTATAGACAAATTTCTTGTAACGAGACGAAGCGATTGAAACCCTCGCGCTCAATTTATTTAACCTATGGGTGTAATCGCTATTTTCCACACTTTCAACCCTTCTATCCGTAGTTATCTACGGGCTCTTAGGTACTTGCTCATCATTTTCAAAATTGCTTCTTTGTGTTTGTGTGATTTGAAAAGCTTTTATTTTGACTTCAATTTAACTCTTGCTTCTGTCTTCAAGAGTGTAATGAAGTGTTTTTGAAAACTTTGTTTGAAAAGGAGTGTAAGTGTGAAAAAAGTTTGTTTGGATTGAGCAAGTACTTAAGAGTTAATCTATCTACTCGAAAAAAGAATTGTTCTATGTTCGTTTCCTTTAGACAGCGCTATCCCACTATTAGTGAGTAGGTAGCACCATCGTTGGAGTTTTAGGGTCAATTCAAAAGGGACATACGATCACTACAGCAATGTTAGGACGCCTTAGTAATAACCCTAATGTCTTAGATCAATTATTCGAGGCAAAAATTCCGAGGCAACCTTTCTGAGGCAACTTTGATCTTTGAGACAAAAGGGCGACCACTAAAATATCCTATACTCAATGACCGTTTACCAAAGGCAACCGAAGTGGGAGTGTACGCTAGGAGTGCGCATGTGCAAGTGATTCAATTTCAAGTTTATTATCTTTGCACATTTAGGGTTAGCTAACCGTTTTAAAGTTAACCATACATTCTTGTCATGCATCCCTATTATTCATACATCTAACAATTAATATTTGCAGAATTTAAAAATGCGAAAAGTAAGCTACGCTATTACAAGGCTTCGGGTATTTACATAGCCAAAAACAAACCCTTAAAAAAACGATAAACGAAAATAAAAGGTCCTAATTAATCTATTACAACTTGTGAGAAATTACATTAATATGGTATAAATAAATAATAAAGCGCGCGCGGAGAAATTAAGAACGAGAGAGAACTAGGGTTTTGACTCCTTCTAACCTAATTGAAAGAAAAAATGCTTTTGTTGTTTTTAATTATTTTTTAAGAAAAAAGAATAAGGTTTTTAAATCAAATACAAAAATAATTAGTAATTAAATTAATTAAAGAAAATAAATTACATGGCCTATTTTTGTGTTTTGGTTATTTTTAAGAAAAAGAAAATAGAATTAAATTATAAACAAAACCCTAATTGTTCTAATTATTTTTAAATTTATTTACAAAAAGAAATTAAAATTACCTAAAATTAAATAACCTAATTAAATTAATATTTGTATAAAAAATAAATATCCGAAATCTAATTGGATGAAAATATTTTTATGATTTTTTTTTATAAAAAGAACTATTAATTTGTTAGTAAATATAAATAAATAAATTAATTAAGAAAAATAAAAAGAAAAGAATAAAGAGATTGGGCCTGAAATAACAATCTTAGGGGGGGTGGATAGCCAAGTCTGGGCCCAAAACAGGTTGGTCCACATTGACTGGCCAGATTCCCATGCGTTGCATTGACTGAAGCCTATGATGCTCCTTCATTGATGGCCCTTTGGATCTGGCCATCTGGCCACTTGGCAGGTTGGATGATGAGGTCATATAGTGTGCTTCAAACCTGCGTGCGCGCCTGATCACATGAAAGAAAATAATATGAAGAAATTGGGGGACCTGGGACTCGAACCCAGGCCCTGAAGCACTTTCCAACGCTTGGCAACCAACTGAGCTAGCTGCTTTGTTTGTACATAAAATAATAATAATAGGTAATGTACAATAATGGGAGTTAGTGGAGAGAGAAAAACAAAATCGCGCCAGAATTCAAATGACCCAGTAGAAGGACGCCACGCAGGTCATCCCCAACCTCGCTCCGTTGGTAAAAGTTAAACACTTTTACCTACAGACATATGTCTGTAGCTATAACCTGGAAATTTCTCAAAATCAAGCACAAGCAATATAAACAAAATATATGGCCATGAATTAGTTCGTCTGGACCTGCTGAGCATAATGGTGCTCCTTTTATGGTCCAATTTTACTTGTGTAAAAAGATCCTAAAATGAAGCATAAAACCCTAACAATGGTGAAATCTCATATAGTCCATAAAAATGTAATTAAACATTCTAGATAGCTTGCAAATGTGATGGTGAACAAGAATATGTGATTATCTCATGCTATAAGTTCCAGAATTATGCAAATCGAATTCAAAAAAAGTTCAATGTCGTGACTGCCTTAAAGTGGTTTCTAGCGCCTGAAATTGCTTGTTCTTGATTGGTATAGGTTCCTTGTGATCCCAGGAAGCGATTGGGATGACTAGAGAGTCCTGAGAATGCCTGGAAATATGAAATCGTGTCTGTACTTTTTTGGTGTTTTTTCAAGTTTTGTTCTTGTTCTTGCGCCTCTCTCTATCCTTGTTTTAGGTCTGCAATTGTTCCTTATGTATTGAGGAATGATTTATGGGTTGAAAAAGTGTGCTCAATCTTTATCAATCATGGCTTTTGATTTTGATTTGATTCCTTTGAATATCGTTCCAAAAATAGGCCAAAACCAATATTTTTATGGTCACAAAAGCTTTGCACGAATTCAATCACTTGCCAACTGGATATGAGACCTGAAACATGCACAATATCTTGAGATTTCAATGATTTGGATTTTCTATGATTTGTTTTGATTTAAATTGATTTAATTCAAATAAAAATCAAAATAAATAATAAAAATAAGATAATGACAAGTGGCATGGGCTAGGACTCGTGGACCATGCTACCAACTCAAAACAAGTGCAAAAGGTTAGGCCCATTTAGCAAAAATTGCAATTTGAGGCATAGTTGACTTTTGGCAATTTTGCAAAAAAGGTCAACTTCACCAATGCATAACTTCCTCAATTTTGACTCTTTGAAGGTGTTCTTGGACTTTTTAGAAAGATTAGGATGTCCCCTAATCAACATATTTTGTTTTATATCAATTGGATCTTCCATGTTTATGTAAGAAGCTTTGACAAAAAAGGTGTTTTTGTTGACTTTTCAAAATGACCTATAATGTCCAAATTCATAACTTCTTGTGAGTGCATATTTTGAACTTGTGAGCTGAAGATGGATTGTAGAGAATTTCATCCTCTTAAAAATTAGATTTGGATTGGTCATTTCTCATAAAGTATGAGAAAGTTATGCTTGGTCAAAGTTGAGTTGACTTTTCCTACAAAACCCTAATTTAGCAACTTTTGGTCCTTGATGAATTATGAGCAATCCTTGATGAATCATGATCAACCCTTGATCAAATGATGAAATATACTTAAAAATGAGGATGTTGACCAAAAATCTTGAAGTTTGACTGTATGTGGGCCACATTTGACTTTTGCCCTAGCACAGTCGGTTTTCAGGCCTTTGAGCAATTGACTGAGCAAACTTTCTCTACAAGGCTTGAAACTTGACATGGATGATCTTGAGAACATATTAAGGAAATGGTGAGCATTTGGGATCCCTTGGACTCAAGTATCTTGGTGCAACATGAAACCCTAGTTTTGAAGTAGACTGCCTTAGGAGAGAGTTTGTCTGGTCAACCCTTGGACTTCCCTGAGCAACTTGAGGATCTTTCTTGAAATGTTTTGAGAAATATGGGAGGGAAATTTTTGGGGTACAACATCTGCCTCTGTTCAATCTTCTTAAACCTGAGGATGTAGATTGGATTTTCTGCCTTTCGTGATCCGAAGGTGGAAGATGATTGAACACTAGAGTGCCCAGAAATTTGCACTCGCATGAAGTAGTATTTGTCTTGTGATGTCGGGAATGGGCTTACAGATGCCATTTGGAAATTGACGACGGGAGATGGGATTGAAGATGCCATCCAAAGGAGTGTCGATCGCATAAGAGATTCCTTAGCGAGAGCTTGTATACTTGTTGTTGAGGAAGATTTCGCTGGGGAATGCTGTTCTTTGTTGAGAGAAATAAAATTTTAGGAGCTTCGGTCGTCCATTATTCTACTGGTGAATCGTCTCTGTTCTTGAGAAAAGTTGAATTTTAGGAGCTTCGGTCGTCCGTTATTCTACTGAGGAATCGCCTCTTATTTGAAGAGGTGAGAATGAACTACTATCTGGTCGTAATCCAGGCTTCATAGTGATAAGACCGACTGCTATCTGGTCGTAATCCAGGCTTTACAGTGACTTACTGGGGAGATGAGATTATACTTGCTATCCGGTCGTAATCCAGGCTTCGCAATTTCTCAATTCTTATCTGGTCGTAATCTAGGCTTCAGAAGGAATTAAGTTATTATTTGGTCGCATCTGGGCTTCAACTTGAATTTAGGGCGCACTAATATCCAGTCGACTCCGGGCTTCTTAGTAATTGTCCAGGTAAACTTATTGTTTAGGGGTTGATTAGGGGTTGTCTAGTTGTTGTTTTTATCTTATCATACATACCCTATTGTAGCGGTAGAAATGTTTAAGACTAAGCCATTGGATTGACTAGACTTATACAAATCAAAATCAAAATCGCCACCGCGCTTTATTGTTTCCAAAGGAATGGGAAAAGAGAGAGTAACCCAAAAAGAGGGGGAAAGATTCAAGGTAAGGGGGTTGGTTATGCAAAGGGAAGGTGTTGTACCCCAAAATTTTCCCTCCCATATTCTTCAAAGTTTTGACAAGCCTCATTTCAATTTGCTCAAGTCTCTCAAAGATTGCACAGTTCAAACACCCTCATAAGCCAGTCAAATTAGGGTTTTGGTTCTTGCAAGGAAGTTGAAGTTTTCAAGGGCTCAATCAAGTCACACATGCCTATACACATTGTCAAGCATCTACATGCCAAGTTTCAAGGCTCACAGGGTCAAGTTGCACAGTCAAAAGCCCTAGTTGCTCCACAATCAACTGCAGGGGTAAAATTGTCATTTGGAAGTCAAAAGTCAAAATTTTTGGTCAACATCTTATTTTGAGCTCACAATCATCATTTGATCAAGTCTTGATCATGATTCCACAAGCATGGCTCAAAAATCATCAAGATGCAAAAGTTTCCATTTTTGGACAGTTGAAAAGTCAACTGTAACTTGACCAAGGCATAACGTTTTCATGGTTCATCAGAAAAATCCCATCCAATGCTCATTTTGAAGGGGATAACATTTCCTACAACTCATCTTCACATTCCAAATCCAATAAATGCTCTCACAAAAAGTTATCAATTTCAACATTATAGGTCATTTTCAAAAGTCAACAAAAAGGCATTTTAAGTCAAAGACCATAACTTGAGATTGGTAAATCAAAATGACATGGGACCAAAGGCATTGGTTAGAGGACTTCAAGACCTTTCCAAAATGTTCAAGAACATGTTCATATGATCAAAATTGAGCAAGATATGCATTGGAGAAGTTGGGAAATTTTCATGAAATGGCAAAAGTCAACTATCCTTAAAACTTCAATTTTTGACAAAAGGCCCCACTTTTTTCCGCTTGATTCAGCCTTGTCATGCCACCTACGTGTCCCATGATCAATTTCAAGATTAAACATTAATTTTTATATTTTTATTTAATTTTATTTGATTTAATTCATTTTAAATCCATAAAATTCAAATAAAATCAAAAAAATTAATTAAATAACATATTTTGATTTGAATGGCTTTTATGTGTCATGAACAACCTACCAAATTCGTGCCAAGCTCAAATATGCATGAAAATTCAAATTTGAACAAACTTGGAAAGTTCCTTTAATGGTGATTAAGCAAAATCCAAAAACATCATTGCAATGGATCATTGGCTCTTAATGTGACCTATTCTCATTCATTACTACATATGCAAGGGTGACAAGCCTCATTCACGACCTAAGCATCCCTGAAATGGCCAAACCAAATTCCAAAAATTCCAAAGAAATTTGAAAACTGAAATCCATCTTTCAGCACGATTCAAAGTGTTTTCTTGATCCAAACACCTTGTTGACATTCCCAGGGACGATTTGCAATCAAGAACAAGCCATAAACCTCAAGGAAACGCCCAGCACAAGTCACACGGTTTGAATTTTTTTCCATAAACGCATCCTTTGATTCATGCATCATTAATGTATTTTGTGGTTTGTTTTGTGTTCAGAGAGACCATACGAAGCTTTTGGTACAATTCAATTTGATTATAGTGCCCTGAATCAAAAGACACCATTGTTGAATGCTAGGTTTTCAGAGCTCTCATATTAGGGCTTTTCATATACTGTAAAATTAGACCTCCAGACGCACATGGTTGGAACCGTTTGAATGAGACGAAGACATTGAAACCATCGCGCCCTTTTTATATAGCGTGTACATCTAATCGCTATTTTTGCGTTTTGTATTTTGTGGGGGTTTAAAACCCCCGCTATCTAACTTCTATTTTACAGGAAACGCGAAGAAGATGATGGCGTGCTTGCATCCCATTGGCTCATTCAAAATATGCGCGCTACTTTTCTTTTGTCCAGCATATAACATGTTTATTGTATATTATATTTGTTTCTTATTATTCTAACAAACGCGCATAAGTGGTCTAGTGGTACAGGTGCTGGTAAATGATCATTGGGACCTGGGTTCGATTCCCAGGTCCCCCCAAAATTCCATATCATTTTTTCTTATGTGTTTGTGTGCAGGATGCCCAGTGCGTTTCACCATGAACCTTCAGCGTTCCACATGTCAAGTGGCCATGATCATCAATCCGAGGGCCAAAAAGTGATGAACACTATATTCTCCAGTCAACGTGCTCCAGGCAATCTCCAAAAGTCAACAAGGCTGGTTAATGGGCCAGCAATTTCCAGGCTTCACACCTCCATTGGGCCATCAACACCCCCATTGGTTTCTATTTCTTTTTTTTTCTATTTTCCTTTTCTTTTTTTTTTTTTTTTTTTTTTAATTATTATCATTATTGTTAATTAACCTAACAAACTAATTTTTTCCCATAAAATTCAATAAAACCAAAAAACAAAACATTTTATTATTTATTAACTTATTTTTGTAAATAAATTTTAATATTAATTAATTAGTTGTGTAATTAGAACAATTTTAACTTTTTTTAATAAGTAAAATTAATTTAGAATTAGGACTTTCAACTTTTAATTTCTTTTTTTATTTTATTAAAAACATAAAAACATAAAAAAACATTTTTTTAATTAATTAATTAGTAATTAGGTTTAATTTCATTTAATTACAAAAAAAGAGGACAAAAAATTCAATTCTTTCTTAAAAAAGGGTCAAAACCCTTAGGACGTCCCGATTCGTTCTTTCGCGCGCAATTTATTTCTTTTCATTATATTTTTGTATCTGCTCAGGAAATGTAATAATTAATTAGGACCTCCTTTATCGCTATATTTATTTTCTCGCACTTTATTTCCAAACGGGTTTTTGTTTTTGGCGATGTATAGACCCGCGCCTTATAATAGTTAGATTTATCTTTCCGCAATTTACTTTCCGCACTCCTAACTGTTAAATATGCCTGCAAGAATGTATGAATAATAAAACCAATTCGTAGCTCACAAATAACATGTACAAGATAAACATTAACATGAAACAACACACATGCACATGCCACCCCTAGGGTACGCCTCACTGGTTGCCTCGAACGTGGTCATCAAGTATAGGGTGTCTTAGAGGTCGCCCTTCTGTCTAAAGATCCAGTTGCCTCGAAACGGTTCCCTCGGATAAAAAAGGATCTAGGACATTAGGGTTACTTCTAAGGTGTCCTACTATTGCTTCGGTGACCACACTGTCCCTAATCATCGAATTGACCCGAATAACTCCAACGATGGTGCTGCCTACCTCTCAATGGTGGGATAGCACTATCTAAAGGACTCTTACACAGCTTAATTCCTTAGAGTAGGTAGATTCTCTTAAGTACTTGCTCTTTTCAAAACAAACAAAACAACTTTTCACACTGACACTTTCAAAAGTTTTCAAAGAAATTTTTCATACACTCTTGAGGACCGATACAAGAGTTACTTAGAAATTTTTCAAACAAAACTTTTTCAAAACCCACACACATTTGAAAAGCAAACATCTTTTGAAAACATAAGAGCAAGTACCTAAGAGCCTGTGGATAACCACGAATAGAAAGGGTGCTAACACCTTCCCTTTCTATAAATATACCTCCCGAACCGAGAAACATTCTCAAAGAAGGAATTTTGCTGTGCTTTTGTCCTTTCCAAGTTGGAGAACATAAAAGACGGTGGCGACTCTTGCTTACCGCGACATTTCGCGAACCAGCTTAAAAAAAACAGTCAGTTCTATTTCCACCGATCACAGAACTGGCGACTCTGCTGGGGAATTTAAAAGTGAGGTGTACCTTAGGAATAGTTCATCATCATGTTTTAAATTGCTTGATCTGCTTGCTTTAATATTGTGGGCCTGTTTTGGGAGTTTCATAGATCCTAACCCGGATCTGGGGGATACCTTTTAGAAAGTAGCAACGAACTGTGAGGGAACTGTGCGGGGTATACCGACATGGTTGAAGCAGTTTGCTACGTTAATGTGGCACTTTGGTGAGTACCGGTAACCCTTGAGTCAAGTCAAGGAGAGTACGGGGCCGCCGCGTGGTGTCGTGAAGCATCAACTGACCTTAGGAACCTTAATTGAACCATCCTGGCCTCTTTAGGGGTAGTGAGATGACTGACTTTGGTGCAGTCCGAAGTTGGTTGATACTCGATACTACACTCATTGAGGGTTGTTTTCTTGGAATATTTTGATCGCCAGTTCAGTGGCTAAATCAAAACAATGAACATAGAAAACAACCCTATGATATTGAGCTCCTTAGAACCCGGTTACTTTTGATAGGACAGGTGTTTGAGCCCACCAACTTCAAGAGGGTAGTACCCCAAACTTCATGCTGGCCTAAACTCTAAGGGCTGTGGTGTGACTTGTGTGCCTTATCATGTTTGCTTTTTGTGAATACTTGTGGTTTGTTTTTATCATAACATCATAGCATCATACAACATCATATGCATTTACTAACCACTTCAAGGGTTCGGATCTTCATATTTGTTCTTGTTTTGTAGGACATGGAAACTATCCGCAGAAAGACAATTCAGATCAACCTTGTAAGGGTCCCTCCTCAGCTTAAGGAGCTTACATCCAGGATTCCCGAGAACTCTTCCTTCAGTGAAAGGCATGGTAGACTCATCAGCTTGGTCAATACCAACATTGAAGAGGATATGGTGAAAGTTCTCTTCCAGTTCTTTGACCCCTTGCATCACTGTTTTACTTTCCCGGATTATCAGTTGGTGCCTACTTCGGAAGAGTTTTCTCAGCTTCTGAAGATTCCTATCCTTAGTCAACTACCCTATAAAGGTACGGAAAGAGAGCCAAAACTTGAAGAGGTAGCTAAAGCATTATGCCTACAACCATCTAACATCAAGGGGCATTGGGAAATCAGAAGTGGTATCAAAGGATTCTTGGCCAAGTTCCTGTTTGAGAAGGCCCAAGAATGTTGGAATTCCCTTGACCTACAAGCATTTGAAGAAGTTGTGGCACTCCTTGTCTATGGGTTGGTGTTGTTCCCGAATCCGGATCAACTTATAGATATCAATGCCGTCAAGATCTTCATGTCCAGGAACCCAATACCTACGTTGCTTGGGGACATCCTTCACTCATGTTACACTTGAACCATGAGAAAAAGAGGTGTTCTCATGTGCTGCACTCCTCTCCTGGCAAGGTGGTTTATTTCGCACCTTCCACAATCAGTTTTAAAGAACGAGCGGGGTTTGAGATGGTCACAACGATTGATGACTCTTACACATGCTGATATACATTGGTGTTCTAGGTCCAGAGAAAATGTCACTATCATTGATCATTGCGGAGAGTTCCCTAATGTTCCTTTACTTGGAATCAAAGGAGGTAACACTTACAACCCATGTCTGGCTTTGAGACAGTTTGGATATGCTCAGAGGGACGACCCTCATGACATGTTGATTCCTGATATAGTTTTTGACTTCGACAACGATGCACAAGGACTTCGCCAGAGATTTATCAGAGCTTGGAGGATGCCCAACAGGGTAGATAGCAAGACAATGGGGCACCAGAACTCCATCCCCCTGGAGCCTTATCTCAAGTGGGTACGAGCCCGTTCCCAGAAGCTGGTGATGCCATATCCTCATGTTCTCCCCGTAATCAAAGAGCCAGTTTTGGAAGGAGAGGTGCCCTACACCATTCAACATCCTGACATGCCAACGTCCTGGGAAGAAATGCAAAAAAGCTGGATCCAACTCAAGGAAGAACGGAATTCTCTTGAAATCAGTCTACATGCCAGTGAGAAGAAGGTCTTGGAGCTCACCCGTCTACTCCGTGAGGAAAAGACCCTCAACACCTACATTGCTCCAAAGAGGATGCGCAGTGTCTTTTGGGATTAATTATTTTGTAATGATTTGCCCATGAGGCCCTGATGTACTGAACATATTATTTCTTAATATAACGTGTGTTCCTTTTTTGTCTACAACGAATTTGAACTTTCGAACCCTTGAATGCATTGCATAAATAGCATATCATGCATCATGTGCATAACATGTACTCTTTTTCTACATGTTGCTTAATCTTCTTCGCTGTTTATTTCAGCACTCAGTCATCATGAATCCTGAACCTACTACTGAGCAAGCTATCAAGGCCCTCCAGGCCCAGAACGCCCAGGTTCAAGAGCTGGTCATGAGCTTAGCCCAAGGACAACAGGAGTTGAAGGCTTTTCTCCTGAAGAAGAAGAAGAAGAAGAGGACTGTGCTGTTCAACACTGGACGCAGACTCGGGAATACACTGCAGAATGAAGCTGAGCTGACTACTCCATTTGTTGGGGAAGGCAGTCACCAAGAGGGAGGGGTCCCTAGTCCCGTGGTCTCTGACACCGAGACAGATTTCAATGATGAACAGTACCCTCATGCCGAGGATAGGTACAAACAGCTGGAGGACCGGTTAAATGCTATGGAGATTCAACGTGTGCTTGGGTTGGATTTTGGAGACTTAGGGTTATCTTCTGGGGTAGTGATCCCACACAAGTTCAAGGCGCCTGCCTTTGTGAAGTACGACGGGGCTTCCTGCCCTAAGATGCACCTCAGATCGTATGTAAGGAAGATCCAGCCTTACACTGCAGACAAGAACTTATGGATCCATTTCTTCCAGGAGAGTCTTTCAGGGACTCAACTCGAATGGTTCTATCAGCTGGATGGAACCAACATTCGTAACTGGGAGGACTTGGCTACTGCTTTTTATAAGCAGTATCAGTACAATTCCGACCTCGCTCCCACGCGTACCCAACTCTAGGGTATGTCACTTGGGACGGGTGAAGGTTTTAAGGAGTACGCGCAGAAGTGGAGAGACCTGGCTGGTAGGGTGCAACCACCGTTGACTGATCGTGAACTCGTGGACATGTTCTTGGGGACCCTGTGTGGTCCATTCTTCAACCACCTAATTGGTAATTCCTCTGCTGGGTTTACAGACTTGATCCTGACTGGTGAAAGGATCGAAGCTGGTATCAAATCGGGGAAGATACAGAAAAGTGCCTCCTCGAGTACTGAAAAGAAGCCCTTCAAGAAGGAAGCTAGTGTTGTTTATGGTCCCAGAAGACAGAACAAACCAGAACGCCGCCAAGCTGTTAACGCGTTGGTAATTTCAAAGCCTGCTGCTTCTCCTCAGCAATACAACCAGCCAAGAGTTGAGAGGCCCAAAAGGCAGTACACTCGGCTCAGCATGACCCTGTCTCAAATCTTGCCGCAACTACTGTCAACCAATTTGGTAACTGTCAAGGAAGCTCCGAAGGTGGTAAACACAACATCTCAGAAGTACAACCCCAACGCCCGCTGCGCTTATCACCCTGATAGCCCGGGGCATAACACAGATGATTGTTGGGCTCTGAGGAATAAGGTTCAAGACCTTATTGATGCTAAAGAGGTTCAGTTCGAGGCGCCCGAGAGTCCTAATGTGGTGACAGCTCCCATGCCCAACCATGGAGTAAATGCTATCAGGATGGATGACGAAGTGGAAGAATCCGAATTCGACAGTTGGATCTACCCAACGACCGAAGATGGACCAAGCAACTGGACTGCCAAAGACTCCATGCCTGTTACTTTTGTCACTCAGTAATGAACTCCTTTGTTTAAAGTTGTAACGAACAATAATTTGAAACTTTATGGCCCGGTGTCTTACCCGGGGCACCGTGGCTTCATTTGTGAGGGCTTTTGTGTGTCACTTTCATATATCATGAATAAAAGCATTGGACGTTTTTCACATTTTAAATCTTGCACTCCTTGTCTTCCTTTATTATACATATTGCAAAACAGCTATATTTACACACACACTCACTTATACAGGTTCCAATCCACTATGGATCTCACTGGTAACGACTCTGCTACTGCCAGTTATGATTTCGAAAATCTGATCAATTTAGCCGAAGACGAAGGTGAAGATGATTGCGAAGTGCCTGGTGAGCTTGCAAGACTGTTACTCCAAGAAGAGAGGGCCATTCAGCCACATGAAGAGCCAGTGGAAACGGTAAATCTGGGTACTGAGACAGACAGAAAGGAAGTCAAGATTGGTGCCAATCTAGAGCTCAGGGTGAAACAGCGGTTGATTCAGATGCTGCATGATTACGTAGAAATCTTTGCCTGGTCTTTCGAAGACATGCCTGGTTTGGATACTGACATTGTGGTTCATCACCTGCCTACCAAGGAAGACTTCCCTCTAGTTAAACAGAAGGTCCGCCGTATGCGTCCAGAGATGTCCGAGAAAATCAAAGCTGAGGTCATAAAACAATTTGATGTCGGGTTTCTAGCAGTGACTTCTTACCCTCAGTGGGTTGCCAACGTGGTTCCAGTGCCGAAGAAAGATGGTGAGGTCAGAATGTGTGTTGATTACAGGGACTTGAATAGGGAGAGCCCTAAGGATGATTTCCCTCTACCTCACATCGACGTTCTAGTGGACAACACCGCTCAGCATAAGGTATTCTCCTTCATGGACGGGTTCTCAGGTTATAATCAAATCAAGATGGCTCCTGAAGACATGGAGAAGACCTCTTTTGTTACTCAGTGGGGCACCTTTTGCTACAAGGTCATGCCTTTTGGGTTGAAAAATGCTGGGGCAACCTACCAACGAGCCATGGTTGCTTTATTTCATGACATGATCCATCATGAGATCGAAGTGTATGTCGACTGTGATGCGGTGGGAGAACTAACTTGAGGTTTTGCGTTTGTTTTCACAAATGTTTCGGTTGAGCAAGAGTCGCCACCGACTTTTTATTTTATCCTAAGGAAAGGTTAAAAAGCACAGCAAAAACCTTTGAGATGTTTTCTTGGGTTCGGGGAGTAGATTATAGAAAGGGAAGGTATTAGCATCCTTTCTATCCATGGTTATCCATGGGCTCTTAGTTACTTGCTTAGATAACTTGCCTTGCATTTTCAATTGTTTGAAATGGTGCTTTGTGTGTGGGTTTTGAAAATGTTTTGAAAAAAGGCCAATGTGGTGGCAACCTTTGTAATGATCCATGTTGGGATGTATACAAAGGTGTATGTCTTTTGAAAAGTTTTCAATGTTTTTGAAAGTTGTTTTGAAAGTGTGTTGTGATGTGTGGTTTTGAAAAAATAGGCAAGTGTTTTTGTTTTGCAAGTTGGCAAGTAACTAAGAGTTTTGTCTACTCCTAAATTTACTCAAAGATCTTTGCTATGTTTTTAACCCTTTTAACAATTTTGTTCCACCATTGTATTTGGTGGACAATCTTGTGTTAGGATGTGAACGGGACGGGCGCGGGTCATCGTTTAGACCATGATTGCAATGGTGCCAAGTATCTTTGGACAATTTTTCCTTTAAGGGACTTGATCATTTTTAGGCAACTTTCGAAAGCGTCATCGAGGGACTATGATCATTTGAATTTGTTTTGTTTTGCCAAAGATACCTAACATGCAACATGGCCCATTATTGAAGGCAACAAGTGGAGTAACCCTAAGGGGTGCAAGTGTGATTGGTGTTGTCCATTTTCATGCTTTGTTATCTTTGAATTAGGTCAAGCTATTTGTTTGGTTGATTTTTGCATACAAACCCTAAATCTATCATGGTATAATTAGAAAGCTTTAAAATGCGAAATTTAAAGTCCTAAACTATTACAACACAAATTATGGGATGGGGGGTACAAATGTTCAAATGGGGGATATTTAGCAAGAAAAATTAAATCTAAACTATTACATCCAAATTGAATTATACAAATTATTTAATTGCACAATAATTAAATAAAATACAATAAATATGCAAGATGCAAAAAATGATTTTTATATGTATGTAAAAGGTGTTTTTTATGTGACAAATAAACAAAAATAAAAAGGAATAATTTTGGATATTTTTACATTTTAGGGCAAACCCTAATTTTGCTAAATAAAAGGTATTAATTATTTATTATATACAACATTTATTAATTATGTACAAAAAATAAATAAAAAGGGAATATATTGTAAAAAAGTGATTTTTTAAGTTAAATATTAATAAAAATAAACATGTATTATTTTTTGTATTTTTATCCTAAATATTCTAATAAATATATAAGTATTTATATTATTTACTAAATATATTAAATATGTTCAAAAATAAAATATTTATTATTTACAAAAAAAGTATATTTTTTAGAAAATGTTTTCAAAAGATAAAGTAAAATAAAATCAGAAAATAACAATGTTTTTGTATTATTTTTTAATATTTTAAACAAAATATCATGTATATTTATTTACATATAAACTAAACGAAACAAAATAAATACCAAATAAAATGCAAAAAATGTGAGAAAAATATTTTTAATGTTTTTTCATGTTTGGATAAAAATATAAAATCAAAATCAAAAGGAAAAAATCAAAAATGACAAATATATCTCAAAATGGGCCGGGGTGTGTGTGTGTGAAACAGTGGTGCAAAAAGGAAAATGAATCAGGCCCAGCCCAAAGGACAAGCTTCTTCAACCTCCAGCCAGTTTCTGTCAAAAAATGCGCGTTTCTTTGCCTTGTTCAAACATCCTGATTCTTGGACTTTCAAGCAAAACTCATAACACCAAAAATGTAGAGCATCAAGAGACGAATCCAGACATATAAAGAACTTAACTTAACTCTAAGAAACGAAGGAGAATTTCTTCATCCCTAATTCCTGACCTAAGTTTTTTCTAATATTCAGGTTCCAAATTCTCTCAGCACACACAACATAAATGCAAAGTAATTATATGTGTAGCTTCAGGGCCATGAGTAGAGCATTTTTCATTCATAAACCTAAACCTAACTCTTCCTAGATTGAGAGATAGAAGTCCATGAACTTACCTGTTCAGCTTGGGTCGTGTATGACAATGGAGGCACTTTCAAGGCAATGTGAGGACTTGTACAGCTTGCTTGAAGTTCAGGGATGCTTCTCCAATCTTTAGCTTGCTTTGAAACTAAATGAATCGAGCTATAGAAGTCAACCTGCAAAACAGAAAAAGTGAAAATGGTGAAGTTGGTTAGAGGTGTTACAGTCTGTAGCTAGGGCTTGGGATAGTTTCAATGGATGGTAGGGAGTGTATATGAACCAGCTTTGACCAAAACGCACGAGCAAACTGAGTTGTGCAACTCAATCTGCAGGGATGCCCTGTTTTGTGAAGCAAAATGGTGTTTTGATGTTTAGGGAGATATTGAAGGTAGTTGGCTCGTGTTTCAGGTCAGTTGAGGAGTATGGAATGTGTGGAGAAAGTTTGCTTAAGCTTGTTCTTGCAGCAACGTGAGATGTGATCAGTTATGCAATGTTTCTTCTATGATAAGAAAAAGTTGTCAACTTGGTTTCTAGGCTACCACAGGCCCCTCAAGTATGATGCACAAATCACCCTTGATCAGTGGACTTTGCTCATGAACTTGTGCCTCAAAGATCTGCATTGTACCTCATAGATTGCAAACTTGACATAAAGCTAAACTTTACAAGAATAGATAAAATGCTTTTTCTATTTATGGCTTAATCTTGTATGCAATGTCCAAATGCACAAAATAATGCCTTGGCACAATGGATTTGCATTAAATTATTGAGTGTGGATGAGATTAGGGGCCTGTAAGGTATCTTGCACATGTTGATTTCAAAAATGCACAAGTTATGAACATGTACATGGCTTATGAACAAAGTGACTTTTGCCCATATTGACAAATTCGATTCTCCCTAACCACAAGGGTGTTTGAGAAGTTCTTGGATATTTTGGAAAGCTTGGAATGTTTAATACAATCCATCTTTGTAATGCAAATTGAAATTCCAAGTGGAAGCATGTGAAAAGTGGCCATGAAGTTAGGCAAAAATCCTGCCTAGAATAGGTCAAAATTTTTCTAAGTTAAGAATGTTTTGCACCCTTGTTCCAAAAATCATAACTTGAGCTACAAGCTTCTTTTGAGGAAACTTTGTGAATAAAAGTTGTAGATTTTGCAATGAACTACAACTTTCATGTTTTGAGTTTTGTTTGATTCCAAATTCATCTTGATGAGAAAGTGGGACAAAGTTAGGAAAAAATTAGGGATTTTCATAACTTAGAAAAATTCTAAGTTATGAAAATTCTTCATTTCAAACCCTAATTTGTGGTTTTTGATTTCTTGATGAACAAGTTTCATAATTTGACATGTCTTGATGAAAAATGAATCTTGACACTTGATTTTGACCAAAAAGTCAAAGTTTGACTTTTCAGTATACAGTCAAATTTGGCTCAGTTGACTGGAAAATTCATCTGTCAATCTTGTGTATTTGGGATCTTTTGAATTTGTTGAACATGTCAAGACAATGCCATTGGGTCCTTGAGTCCATATGTGAGCTTGTTTTGCCATTGGCTAGGTCAAACAGTCAAAAATTGCCTTTGTGCAGTCAAAACCCTAAAAATGACCATTTTGCCCTTTTAGTGATCTGATCAAATTTCTTGTGGAATTGTGATCCAAACTTGATCAAATGGTCCATATGAGTTCATAATGTTGATGTGGGTAAAAAATCATGAGGTTTGACTGTCAATTGACCACAATTGACTTTTTCCCCAATACAGCTGATTTCTAGGTCAACTGTCCAATTGATTGGAAAGATTGGAATCAAGGCTTGAAACTTGGTATGGATAAACTTGTGAGTCCAACATGAAGCATGAAAGTCATCTTGGGCATTTCAGGTCATAACATCTTTGTGCAAACTCAAACCCTAATTTGGGTCAACAGTGCAAGGAGAAGTCTTGAGCAGAGCAAAACCCTAACTTGATCTTGAGCTCCAAAGGTCTTGTGGTGAGGAAATGTTGAAGAAAATGGGAGGGAAAATTTTGGGGTACAACAGTTGCCCCTGTTCAATCTTCTTGAACCTGAAGAGTTAGATTGGCGAGTTTGCCTTTCGCGGCTCGAGGGTAAAAGGAGATTGGACACTAGAGTGCCCAGAAATTTGCACTCGCATGATGGAGTATCAGCAATGTGATGGCGGGAATGGGCTTACAGATGCCATTTGGAGAGATGATGGATAGGGGGATGGGCTTATAGATGCCATCTGGAGATGTGACAGAACCTTGTCGGGAATGGGCTTATAGATGCCATTTGGAAGTGTTGATCGCGTAAGATATTCCTTAGCGAGAACTTGCGTACTTTGAGAAAGGAATATGTTTCCTGGCCTGTTACAGGTGTTGATCTTCAAACTCTTCATGCAGATATGCCCTGGCTAGATACAGGAGTCGAATCCACAATTAGTTGCTCACAGATGTGCCCTGGCTAGATACATGAATCGAATCTGGAACTTAAAAAGGTTGTTTACAGACGTGCCCTGGATGGATACAGGTATTGAATCTCTAAACTGCTTATGCATATATGCCCTGGCTGGATACAGGTGTCGAATCCACAATCAAATAATCACAGATATGCCCTGGCTGGATACAGGTATCGAATCTGGAAATTGGTCATCTTCAGATATGCCCTGGCTGGATGCAGGTATCGAATCTGGAAGTTGTCGTCTACAGATATGCCCTGGCTGGATACAGGAATCGAATCTGGAATTTGTTGCTCACAGATGTGCCCTGGCTAGATACAAGAATCGAATCTGGAATTTGCAAAAGGTTGGTAGAGATAGCTTTCCTGGCTGGATACAGGTGTAAACCTCTGACCTGAGAATGAAGGATAATTTCCTGGCCTGTTACAGGGGTTAATCTTCAAACTCTTCATGCAGATATGTCCTAGCTAGATACAGGTATCAAATCTACAATCAATCGCTCACAGATATGCCCTGTCTAGATACAGGAATCGAATCTGGAATTGCGATAGTTGATAGTAATCATCTTTGGATTGAACTTTTCCTGAAAAGGCAAAACATTAGCTGTATGCAATGTTATTATGTATGAGCTGCATGATGTCATGATGCTCAAAATGAGACAGTGTTGTATGCACTTTATCATGTATGTATGAAATGTGAAATGTCTATGAATGTATATTCGTCTAGGAAAATAAATCCTTGACGAGTGCCGGGAGTTTGTTGAATCCTGGGCTGATGTTTTGAAGAGTAGGGGTCTTCGTTTCCACTGGGGATGATGGTTGCAAGAATAAACCGGTAGGAGAAGATGACTCCGTTGGAGAATAAACTTGTTGGAGAGATTACTCTGAGGGGAATAAAATAGGTGAAGAGGTTACTCTGCGGGGTATTACTCTGTGGGAAGAGATACTTCGTTGAGGTTTTGATGAGAGCTCCGCTGGGGATTCCACTGATAAGTTATGTTGGGGAATTTGATGAACTCCGCTGGGGGATAGGAAGAACTTCGCCGAGGACGATCTTTTCGTGGTTATTAGCTGAGGATAACCCAGTTATACCCTGGTGGGGAAATAACCTCTGAATAAAGTCGGGGAGACGCATTCGTAATCTGCATGGGATAAGCTTCCAGAATCTACTGGGGATATGGATTCCACTTTCCTGGGGAAACTTTTGGATTGTACTGGGGAATGGCTCCACTGGGATGTCTGGTATTCCACCGGGGAACAATCTTATACTAAGACTGTCGGGGATGCTTGCTGAGGAATGTCTATACTCCGCTGGGGAATGTTGAGATCTTATGGGGATACCCAACTTCCTTAAGGCTGACCGTAGACTAACTCTGCTTGAGGAGAGCATCGCTGACTTGCTAGGGGAATATTGTGCCTTTTCAGGGCTGACGGGAGAGTATTGCTGAAATCTGGTCTTGCTCTGTGGGGAGTTGAGGTGACTTGGTTACGTTCTTCGGCCGAACCTACCTTGGTACCTTGGTGGACAGAGCAACTAGACCGCTCAGACAATTCTAAATTGCCCCCGTTTCTGATGTCACCTGTAATCAGTCTTTTGTTTCGCATGCAACTATTCATGATTAGAAATTAATGTCAAATGCATATATAAAAAATGAACATTGGACGTTCTTCGCAAAACAAAACAGAAAAGGAAAAACAATGGATAATTTGTCTGAAAAATTGAACTTGTATTGATTTTGAAATTTGCCTGTAAATAGGCGTTTTTGTGTACAAGAGGCTGACGTCCTAGTAAGAGAACGCCACCGAGAAAAATAGAGTTTATACAATTTTGTGAAAAGGAAACAAAACAGCTATGTGAAAAATAATCCCACTGGGTCCCAACTCTGCTATCGCCTTTATGTCTTCAAGCGTCTCATCACTTTGCTGCTTAGTTGAATATGAAGTTGATTGATCGATGCCGTCTGAGCCCGATAATTGATGCCGAATTCTGGATGCAAAATGATCCAATGAGACATAGTGTTACGCTTTATCCCTAACTTTTGCCTGGACCGCCCTTTCGGGTTTTCAGTCCACCGGGATACCCATTTTTGCCCAAGCCGCCTTTTCAGGTTTTCAACTTGCCGGGTGTACAGATTTTTTCGTTTCATCCCTTATTTTTGCCCGAACCCTTTTGGTTCGCCGGGAAGCCCTTATTTTTGCCTAGGTGTGTCAACTTAGCATGTCCTTAATTCATGCATAGTATCTTTTTACTATGTCTGCATTGGCGGGGTGAGGAAGGTCATCACCATCCATGGTGGTTAGAATCATAGCTCCTCCTGAGAAGATATGTTTAACCACAAATGGCCCTTCGTACGTAGGGGTCCATTTTCCCCTAGGATCACCTTGAGGAAGAATGATGCGCTTGATTACCAGGTCTCCGACTTGATACTCTTGTCGTCTGACTTTCTTGTTAAATGCTCTGATTATCTGTTTTTGGTACGTCTGACCATGACAAATAGCAGTGAGTCTCTTTTCGTCAATTAGGTTTAATTGATCAAGCCGAGTCTGGATCCAGTCATCTTCGCGCAAGTCTACATCCTTCATTATCCAGAGAGAGGGTATCTGGACTTCAATAGGCAAGACCGCCTCCATGCCATAGACCAAAGAAAAGGGAGTTGCCCCGGTTGACGTCTGCGCTGAGGTACGGTACCCATGAAGAGCAAACGGTAACATTTCATGACAATCTTTGTAGGTCAATGTCATCTTCTGCACAATCTTCTTGATGTTCTTACTCGTTGCTTCTACAGCCCCATTCATCTTCGGCCGGTAGGGAGAAGAATTGTGGTGCTGTATTTTGAATTGCTCGCAGAGCTCAGTGATCATTTTGTTGTTAAGATTGGTACCATTGTCCGTAATGATCCTCTCAGGTACACCGTATCGACAAATCAGGTTGTGTCGAATGAACCGTGCCACGGCGTTCTTGGTTACGGTTGCATAGGAAGCTGCTTCAACCCACTTCGTGAAGTAATCAATCGCTACCAGGATGAAGCGATGCCCGTTAGATGCTGTAGGTCGGATTTCGCCGATCATATCAATGCCCCACATTGCAAAGGGCCAAGGTGCCGTCAAGACGTTCAGAGGAACCAGAGGAATGTGCACCTTATCAGCATAGATCTGGCATTTATGACAAGTTCGAAAATGCTGATAACAATCAGCTTCCATTGTGGACCAGAAATATCCCGCCCGAAGGATTTTCTTTGCCATGGTATGTCCACTGGAATGTGTTCCGAAGGTACCTTCATGTAGCTCTGCCATGATCTTTTCTGCTTCAGTCTTATCCACACAACGCAGTAGGGTCGAATCATGGTTTAGTTTGTACAGAATGCCGTTGTTGAGGAAGAACTTCGCTGCAAACCTTCTTAGGAACTTCTTGTCATTAACAGATGCACCTTCGGGGTATTCTTGAGCTTCCAGGTACCTCTTCACCTCATGATACCAGGGTTTTTCTGTTACCACTTCGGTTTCGAGATCGCAGCAATGTGCAGGTTCATCCAACTTCCAAATGATGATCCGGGGAGCCTCGTTGTCCCATTTGACTTTGAACATAGAATACATCGTAGCCAACGCGTCCGCTAACTGATTCTCCTCTCTTGGGAAGTGTTCAAAAGTTATCTCCTCGAAGTGGGGAAGCAATGTCAACACATACTCTTTGTAAGGAATACGATTTGGGTGTTTCGTATCCCACTCGCCTTTGACCTGATTGATCACGAGAGCGGAATCTCCGAAGACACTCAGAAACTTGATCCTTAAGTCAATTGCAGCTTGAAGACCCATGATACACGCTTCATATTCTGCCATGTTGTTGGTGCAGTTTAAACATAACCGGGCGGTGAGTGGAGTATGAGTGCCTTTAGGGGATATGATCACAGCGCCGATACCATTACCCAAAGCGTTCGAGGCTCCATCAAAGTGCATAGACCATCGGGGTCCTTCCTCAAGTCCTTCATCTGGTCCAGGTACTTCACAATCAGTCACTACCATGATATCCTCGTCTGGAAATTCAAAGTTCATCGACTGGTAATCATCCACTGCCTGGTGTGCCAAATGGTCTGCCAACACACTTCCTTTGATTGCTTTCTGAGTTGTGTACTGGATGTCATATTCCGTCAAGATCATCTGCAATCTTGCTATTCTTCCAGACAGAGCAGGCTTTTCGAATATGTACTTGATTGGATCCATTTTTGAAATCAACAGAGTAGTGTGAGTCAACATATACTGCCTCAGCCGGCGAGCAGCCCATACCAAAGCGCAGCAAGTTTTCTCGAGCAGTGAGTACCGGGTCTCACAGTCGGTAAACTTTTTGCTAAGGTAATAAATAGCGTGCTCTTTTCGTCCAGACTCGTCATGCTGCCCCAGCACACACCCCATTGAGTTGTCAAGTACTGTCAAGTATAGTATTAGAGGTCTCCCTTCAACCGGTGGCATAAGAATGGGTGGCTCTTGGAGATACTCTTTGATCTTTTCGAAAGCGGCCTGACATTCATCGTTCCAACGTACTACTTAATCTTTCTTCAGCAGCTTGAAGATTGGTTCACAGGTAGCAGTTAGATGCGAGATGAATCGGGAAATGTAATTCAATCGTCCTAGAAAGCCTCTGACTTCCTTCTATGTCTTGGGAGTTGGCATCTCTTGTATGGATTTCACTTTGGCAGGGTCCACTTGAATGCCTTTGTCGCTTACGATGAAGCCTAACAATTTTCCAGATCTCACCCCAAAGGTGCACTTGTTTGGGTTTAACCTCAGCTTGTACAACTTCAGACGGTCAAACAGCTTCCGTAGATGGTCAAGGTGTTCCTCCTCAGTTTGGGACCTTGCAATCATATCATCGACGTATACTTCTATTTCGTGATGGATCATGTCATGAAATAAAGCAACCATGGCACGTTGGTAGGTTGCCCCAACATTTTTCAACCCAAAAGGCATGACCTTGTAGCAAAAGGTGCCCCACTGAGTGACAAAGGTGGTCTTCTCCATGTCTTCAGGAGCCATCTTGATTTGATTATAACCGGAGAAACCGTCCATGAAGGAGAAAACTTTATGCTGAGCAGTATTGTCAACTAGAACGTCGATATGAGGCAGAGGGAAATCATCCTTAGGGATGGCCCTGTTCAAATCCCTGTAATCAACACACATTCGGACCTTACCATCCTTTTTCGGCACTGGAACCATGTTGGCAACCCACTGAGGATAAGAAGTCACTGCTAGAAACCCGGCATCAAATTGTTTCATAACCTCAGCCTTGATTTTCTCGGACATCTCTGGACGCATACGGCGGACCTTCTGTTTTACCGGAGGGCAGTCTTCCTTGGTAGGCAGGTGATGAACCACAATGTCGGTATCCAACCCAGGCATGTCTTCGTAAGACCAAGCAAAGATTTCCACATAGTCATGCAGCATCTGAATCAACCGTTGCTTCACACTGAGCTCTAGATTGGCACCAATCTTGACTTCCTTTCTGTCTATCTCAGTACCCAGATTTACCATTTCCACTGGCCCTTCATGTGGCTGAATGGCCCTCTCTTCCTGGAGTAGCAGTCTTGCAAGTTCACCCGGCACTTCGCAATCATCTTCACCTTCGTCTTCGGCTAAGTTGATCGGATTTTCGAAGTCATAACTGACAGTAGCAGAATCGTTACCAGTGAGATCCAGAGTGGATTGGAACCTGTATAAGTGAGTGTGTGTAAATATAGCTGTTTTGCAATATATAATAAAGAAAGAAAAGGAGCGCAAGATTTTGAAATGCAACAAACGTCCAATGTTTTGATTAATGATATATGAAAATGACATACAAAAGCCCTCACAAATGAAGCCGCGGTGCCCCGGGTAGGACACTGAGCCATAAAAGTTTCAACATATTGTTTGTTACAAATTGAAAACAAAAGAGTTTATTACTGAGTGACAAAAGTAATAGGTGTGAAGTCTTTGGCAGTCCAGTTTCTTGGTCCATTGTCGGTTGTTGGGTAGATCCAGCTATCGAATTCAGATTCCTCCACGTCGTCTTCAATAGCATTCACTCCCGGGTTGGTGATGAACACAGGAGGTCTTCCAATCCTTGCCTTGCGAACAGCCCTCTGAGCCTCTGCAGTGAAACCCAGACCAAACTTGTCGGTCTTTGGAGTAATGTCAGGAAGTCGGCCCCAGTTTGCACACTCACCCTTCTCAATAACAGCCCGGGCATCCTTTAAGGAAGCCATCTTCAAAGGAGGGTCTTCAATCACAGTTTCAGCTGATGCCAATGTCTGAGGCACCTCTTCAAAGTGCTGGAATGGAGTCTCAATGAATTCCCCATCCATTTCTATGTACCGGAACGAGTTTAGGTGGCTGACCATATACTCTTCCTCCCCCTGAACTGTAACAATTTTCCCTCTAACCGGGTACTTAAGCTTCTGATGTAGTGTGGAGGTCACCGCTCTAGCCTTGTGGATCCATGGACGACCAAGCAAACAAGAATAGGATGGTCGGATATCCATCACATAGAAAGTAGAATCAAATACTTGAGAACCAACCCTGATTGGAATGTCAACTTCACCATGTACCATCGTTTTCAAACCGTCAAAGGCTCGGACAACAATGTTACTGGGCTTGAGCTCCAGACCCTCACAATCCATCCTGTCTAGGGCCTTCTTGGGCAACACATTCAATGAAGAACCGGTGTCTACCAACACGTGGGCAAGAGTAGTGCCCCTGCATTCAATGGAGACATGCAGGGCGTCGTTATGGTTCTTTCCCTTGGCGGTCAGATCGGCGTCAGAGAAGCCCAAACCATTATCAGCAGTCAAGTTGGCCACACAATCAGTAAATTGATCAGCAGATGTTTCTTGTGGCACATGGGCCGTCTTCAGGAAGGAAATCAGGGCCTTGGCATGGGCCTCTGAACACAACAACAGTGATAGCATAGAAATCTTTGATGGGGTGTGCCCCAGCTGCTCCACTATGTTGAAATCACTTTTCTTGATAATCTTGAGGATCTCCTCCATCTCTTGTTGGGAGGCTTCAACAGTGGTTGTCTTCGGCGCCTCCGTCAGGGCAGGCAAATCAGTAGCAATCCCTTTGCCCCGAGCGTTAGATGACTCGGCAGCAGGGGTAGAAACAGGAAATTGATTAGGAAGGGGAACATGCACACTTATAGGTGTGATGATAAGAGGTTTCTGAATAGTTGGTGGCGCAATATCTGGTGAGAACAACCTACCGCTGTGAGTAATTTTGGCAGGCCCAGTGATATTACTGACGCTGGTACTAGCATCAAACTCTTGCTTAACTCCAAGCACATAAACATCTGCCCCATAATGCCACGGGACAGCTTTGTCGGACGTATAAGGGAGAGGCCCCGGAACAGTAATGATGATAGGAGCAATCTTCTGAGTGGACATGATTTTGACAGGCTTCTTTGAGGGAGCCTTAGGAGGTTTGTTGAAAATAGTGACGATAGAAACTTCTTCAGTAGGGATAACAGGAGCAGCAATTTTCTCAAACAAGATTTCTTTGCTATCCATCAGGCTTTAGATACCTGATTTCAGCAAAGGACAACCAACAGGTGAAACAGCACGCAGGAGGCAACCTTTACCACATCCTGGAAATAAACCGGCTAGCAACAGGTTCCTTTTGACAGTCATCAACGGAGTAACAATCTCTTCCACGGAGGCTACATACCGGTCTTCTTCCACATCATTCACTCCATGCTGGGGCATGGGAGCAGTCACAACATTGGGCCTTTCGGGCGCCTCAAACTGTATTTCTTTAGCATCAATAAGGTCCTGAACCTTATTCCTCAGAGCCTAGTAATCGTCCGTAGTATGCCCCGGGCTATCAGAGTGATAAGCGCAACGGGCGTTGGGGTTGTACTTCGGAGAAGCTGTGTTCACCACCTTCGAAGCTTCTTTGACAGTAGTTGCGGCAAAATCTGAGACAGGGTCATGCTAAGCCGAGTGTACTGCCTTTTGGGCCTCTCTCCTATTGGTTGGTTGAACTGCTGAGGAGCAGTAACAGGCTTTAAAATTACCAATGCATTGACAGCTTGGCGGCGTTCCGGCTTAATTTTTCTTCTGGGACCATAAACAGCACTGGCTTCCTTCTTGAAGGGTTTCTTTTCAGTACTCGCGGAGGCACCTTTCTGTATCTTCCCCGACTTGATACCAGCTTCTATCCTCTCACCAGTCAAGATTAAATCTGTAAACCCAGCAGAAGAATTACCAATCAGATGGTTGAAGAACAGACCGGAAAGGGTCCCTAAGAACATGTCAACAAGCTCACGGTCAGTCAGCGGTGGCTGCACCCTGCCAGCCAGGTCTCTCCACTTTTGCGCATACTCCTTGAATCCTTCGCCCGTCCCTAGTGACATACCCTGGAGTTGGGTACGCGTAGGAGTGAGGTCAGAATTGTAATGATACTGTTTATAAAATGTAGTAGCCAAGTCTTCCCAGTTTCGGATACTGGCTCCATCCAGCTGATAGAACCATTCGAGTTGGGCCCCTGAAAGGCTATCCTGAAAGAAATGGATCCAAAGGTTCTTGTCTGCAGTGTAAGGTTGGATCTTCCTTACATATGATCTGAGATACATCTTTGGGCAGGATAGCCCGTCATACCTTGCAAAAACTGGCACTTTGAACTTCGGGGGGATCACAATTCCAGCAACTAATCCCAAGTCTTCGAAATCTAAGCCGGGAACTCTCTGCAGCTCCATAGCTGCCAACCTGTCTTCCAAGCCTTTGTACTTATCATCGGTGGGCGGGTATTGTTGCTCAGAGTAGTCTTCGTCTTCTTCAGCCTCTCATTCTTCAGCTTCGGATTCGGAAGGTACCGCAGCCGCATTCCCTTTACTGGTTCCCTCTTCAGAAGTAGGGGAAATTCAAGGACTCTTCTGGCTTCACCCTCAAACCTTCTTCCCAGGGTAGCCACCCCGATTCTCTTCTTCTTCTTTTTCACTTGCTCTTTGTTCCCCAGCAGGGCCTTTAGATCATCTTGACCCTTAGCCAAGGTCATCAGGAGATGTTGAAACTGTGAGTTCTGAGACTGCAAGTCCTTGACCGTATGTTCGAGATCCATCTTACTGAAATAAACAGCAGAAAGATAAGGAAACCTGGTGTGGAGACCTGCTTATGCGCATGATGAATGATATGCTTATGTATGCAATGTATTCAAGGATTTAGAAAATTCAAAATTGTTGCAAACAAAAAGGAACGCACGTCATATTAATAAGAAGAAATTTGTCAGTACATAAATGCCCCATGGGCCAAATATTACAAAAAAGTCCTCAAGGTAAAAAGATGTTGCGCATCCTCTTTGGTGCGATGTAGGTGTTGAGGGTCTCTTCCTCATGGAGTCGGCGGGTAAGCTCCAAAACCTTCTTCTCACTGGCGTAGAAGCTGGCTTCAAAAGTGTTCTGTTCCTCCCTGAGTTGGATCCAACTCTTCTGCATCTCCTCCCACGATGTAGGCATGTCAGGATATAGGATGGTGTAGGGAACCTCTCCTTCCTTAACGGGCTCTTTAATCACAGGGAAAACATGAGGGTAAGGCATCATTAGACTCTGGGCTCGGGTTCGTACCCACTTGAGATAAGGCTCAAGAGGGATGGAGTTCTTGTGCCCCAGTGTCTTGTTGTCTACCTTGTTAGGCATCCTCCAAGCTCTGATGAATCTTTGGCGAAGTCCTTGTGCATCGTTGTCAAAGTCAAAAACTAAGTCATGAATCAACATGTCGTGAGGGCCATCCCTCCGTGCATATCCAAATTGTCTCAAAGCTAGACAAGGGTTGTAGGTAATGCCTCCTCTAATGCCAAGCAATGGAACATTAGGGAACTCTCCACAACGATCGACGATGATGACATTTTCTCTGGACCGAGAACACCAATGTACATTAGAGTGAGTGAGGGTCATCAACCGTTGTGACCACCTTAGGCCTTGGTCATTCTTCAAGACAGATTGTGGAAGGTGCGAAATAAACCACCTTGCAAGGAGAGGAGTACAACACATGAGAACACCCCTCTTTCTCATTGTTCGTGTGTAAAATGAGTGAAGAATGTCCCCAAGCAATGTTGGTATTGGATTTCTAGATAAGAAGATTTTGACGGCGTTGACATCTACAAGCTGGTCAGGATTTGGGAACAAGACCAACCCATAAATGAGGAATGCCACAATTTCTTCAAAGGCTTGTAGGTCCAATGAATCCCAACACTCTTGTGCCTTCTCAAACAAGAATTTTACTAAGAAGCCTTTGACACCGCTTCTAGTTTCCCAATGCCCCTTGATGTCATATGGTTGCAAGTGTAGTGCTTGAGCAACATCTTCAGGCTTTGGTTCTTTTTCCGTACCGTTGTAGGGTAGTTGATTAAGAATAGGAATTCTCAAGAGTTGAGAAAATTCCTCTAAAGTGGGCACCAATTGGTAGTCGGGGAAAGTGTAACAGTGGTGAAGGGGGTCAAAGAACTGGAACAACACCTTTACCATGTCCTCTTCAATGCTGGTGTTGACTAGGCTGAGCAGTCTACCATGTCTTTCACTGAAGGGAGAGCTTTCCGGAATTCTTGATGTGAGCTCCTTGAGTTGAGGAGGGATTCTCACAAGGTTGACTTGGATAGTTTTCCTGCGAAGAATTTCCATGACCTATAAAACAAGAACAAAGATGAAGATCTAAACCCTTGAAATGGTTAGTGAATGCATATGATGCTTTATGATGTTCATGATGTATGCACAAACATATGTACAAGCAATTCACACCAAACCCTAGTTTCAGGCTTGCATGAGGTTTCATAGGTAAGTACCCTCTTGAGTGAAGTTGGCTTAAAAACCTGTCCTATAAATAGTAACCGGGTTCTAAGGAGCTCAATATCATTGGATTGTTTTCCATGTTCATTGTTTTGGTTTAGCCACTTAACTAGCGACCAAAATATTCCAAGAAAACAACCCTCAATGAGTGTAGTATCGAGTATCTACCAACTTCGGACTGCACCAAAGCCGGTCATCTCACTACCCCTAATGAAAGGCCAAGATGGTCAAGTAAGGTTCTAGGTCATTAGTGCTTAGTGACATCACTCAGCGGCCCCGTACTCTCCTTGATTGAACTCAAGGGTTACCGGTACTCACAAATATGTCGCACTAATATAGCTATTTCTTCAACCGTGTCGGTATACCCCGCACATTTTCCACAACGTATTGCTATCTATGAATGTTTCCCCCAAATCCGGGTGTAGGATTGCAAACCCAAACAAGAGAGCCAAGATGTAAAGCAATCAAAGCAAACAATTAGTCATGCAAGAGGGTAATCTAAGCCCTAAGGTTACTCCACTTTAAAAGTTATCCCCAGCAGAGTCGCCAGTTCTGTGATACGGTGGGAGAACTGACTTGAGGTTTTGCGTTTGTTTTCGCAAATGTTTCGGTTGAGCAAGAGTCGCCACCGACTTTTTATTTTATCCTAAGGAAAGGTTAAAAAGCACAGCAAAAACCTTTGAGATGTTTTCTTGGGCTCGGGGAGTAGATTATAGAAAGGGAAGGTATTATCACCCTTTATATCCATGGTTATCCATGGGCTCTTAGTTACTTGCTTATATCACTTGCCTTGCATTTTCAATTGTTTGAAATGGTGCTTTGTGTGTGGGTTTTGAAAATGTTTTGAAAAAAGGCCAATGTGGTGGCAACCTTTGTAATGATCCATGTTGGGATGTATACAAAGGTGTATGTCTTTTGAAAAGTTTTCAATGTTTTTGAAAGTTGTTTTGAAAGTGTGTTGTGATGTGTGGTTTTGAAAAAATAGGCAAGTGTTTTTGTTTTGCAAGTTGGCAAGTAACTAAGAGTTTTGTCTACTCCTAAATTTACTCAAAGATCTTTGCTATGTTTTTAACCCTTTTAACAATTTTGTTCCACCATTGTATTTGGTGGACAATCTTGTGTTAGGATGTGAACGGGACGGGCGCGGGTCATCGTTTAGACCATGATTGCAATGGTGCCAAGTATCTTTGGACAATTTTTCCTTTAATGGACTTAATCATTTTTAGGCAACTTTCGAAAGCGTCATCGAGGGACTATGATCATTTGAATTTGTTTTGTTTTGCCAAAGATACCTAACATGCAACATGGCCCATTATTGAAGGCAACAAGTGGAGTAACCCTAAGGGGTGCAAGTGTGATTGGTGTTGTCCATTTTCATGCTTTGCTATCTTTGAATTAGGTCAAGCTATTTGTTTGGTTGATTTTTGCATACAAACCCTAAATCTATCATGGTATAATTAGAAAGCTTTAAAATGCGAAATTTAAAGTCCTAAACTATTACAACACAAATTATGGGATGGGGGTACAAATGTTCAAATGGGGGATATTTAGCAAGAAAAATTAAATCTAAACTATTACATCCAAATTGAATTATACAAATTATTTAATTGCACAATAATTAAATAAAATACAATAAATATGCAAGATGCAAAAAATGATTTTTATATGTATGTAAAAGGTGTTTTTTATGTGACAAATAAACAAAAATAAAAAGGAATAATTTTGGATATTTTTACATTTTAGGGCAAACTCTAATTTTGCTAAATAAAAGGTATTAATTATTTATTATATACAACATTTATTAATTATGTACAAAAAATAAATAAAAAGGGAATATATTGTAAAAAAGTGATTTTTTAAGTTAAATATTAATAAGAATAAAAATGTATTATTTTTTGTATTTTTATCCTAAATATTCTAATAAATATATAAGTATTTATATTATTTACTAAATATATTAAATATGTACAAAAATAAAATATTTATTATTTACAAAAAAAGTATATTTTTTAGAAAATGTTTTCAAAAGATAAAGTAAAATAAAATCAGAAAATAACAATGTTTTTGTATTATTTTTTAATATTTTAAACAAAATATCATGTATATTTATTTACATATAAACTAAATGAAACAAAATAAATACCAAATAAAATGCAAAAAATGTGAGAAAAATATTTTTAATGTTTTTTCATGTTTGGATAAAAATATAAAATCAAAATCAAAAGGAAAAAATCAAAAATGACAAATATATCTCAAAATGGGCCAGGGGGTGTGTGTGTGAAACAGTGGTGCAAAAAGGAAAATGAATCAGGCCCAGCCCAAATGACAAGCTTCTTCAACCTCCAGCCAGTTTCTGTCAAAAAATGCGCGTTTCTTTGCCTTGTTCAAACATCCTGATTCTTGGACTTTCAAGCAAAACTCATAACACCAAAAATGTAGAGCATCAAGAGACGAATCCAGACATATAAAGAACTTAACTTAACTCTAAGAAACGAAGGAGAATTTCTTCATCCCTAATTCTTGACCTAAGTTTTTTCTAATATTCAGGTTCCAAATTCTCTCAGCACACACAACATAAATGCAAAGTAATTATATGTGTAGCTTCAGGGCCATGAGTAGAGCATTTTTCATTCATAAACCTAAACCTAACTCTTCCTAGATTGAGATATAGAAGTCCATGAACTTACCTGTTCAGCTTGGGTCGTGTATGACAATGGAGGCACTTTCAAGGCAATGTGAGGACTTGTACAGCTTGCTTGAAGTTCAGGGATGCTTCTCCAACCTTTAGCTTGCTTTGAAACTAAATGAATCGAGCTATAGAAGTCAACCTGCAAAACAGAAAAAGTGAAAATGGTGAAGTTGGTTAGAGGTGCTACAGTCTGTAGCTAGGGCTTGGGATAGTTTCAATGGATGGTAGGGAGTGTGTATGAACCAGCTTTGGCCAAAACGCACGAGCAAACTGAGTTGTGCAACTCAATCTGCAGGGATGCCCTGTTTTGTGCAGCAAAATGGTGTTTTGATGTTTAGGGAGATATTGAAGGTAGTTGGCTCGTGTTTCAGGTTAGTTGAGGAGTATGGAATGTGTGGAGAAAGTTTGCTTAAGCTTGTTCTTGCAGCAATGTGAGATGTGATCAGTTATGCAATGTTTCTTCTATGATAAGCAAAAGTTGTCAACTTGGTTTCTAGGCTACCACATGCCCCTCGAGTATGCTGCACAAATCACCCTTGATCAATGGACTTTGCTCATGAACTTATGCCTCAAAGATCTGCATTGTACCTCATAGATTACAAACTTGACATAAAGCTAAACTTTACAAGAATAGATAAAATGCTTTTTCTATTTATGGCTTAATCTTGTATGCAATGTCCAAATGCACAAAATAATGCCTTGGCACAATGGATTTGCATTAAATTATTGAGTGTGGATGAGATTAGGGGCCTGTAAGGTAGCTTGCACATGTTGATTTCAAAAATGCACAAGTTATGAACATGTACATGGCTTATGAACAAAGTGACTTTTGCCCATATTGACAAATTCGATTCTCCCTAACCACAAGGGTGTTTGAGAAGTTCTTGGACATTTTGGAAAGCTTGGAATGTGTACTACAATCCATCTTTGTAATTCAAATTGAAATTCCAAGTGGAAGCATGTTAAAAGTGGCCATGAAGTTAGGCAAAAATCCTGCCTAGAATAGGTCAAAATTTTTCTAAGTTAAGAATGTTTTGCACCCTTGTTCCAAAAATCATAACTTGAGCTACAAGCTTCTTTTGAGGAAACTTTGTGAATCAAAGTTGTAGATTTTGAAATGAACTACAACTTTCATGTTTTGAGTTTTGTTTGATTCCAAATGCATCTTGATGAGAAAGTGGGACAAAGTTAGGAAAAAATTAGGGATTTTCATAACTTAGAAAAATTCTAAGTTATGAAAATTCTTCATTTCAAACCCTAATTTGTGATTTTTGATTTCTTGATGAACAAGTTTCATAATTTGACATGTCTTGATGAAAAATGAATCTTGACACTTGATTTTGACCAAAAAGTCAAAGTTTGACTTTTCAGTATACAGTCAAATTTGGCTCAGTTGACTGGAAAATTCATCTGTCAATCTTGTGTATTTGGGATCTTTTGAATTTGTTGAACATGTCAAGACAATGCCATTGGGTCCTTGAGTCCATATGTGAGCTTGGTTTGCCATTGGCTAGGTCAAACAGTCAAAAATTTCATTTGTGCAGTCAAAACCCTAAAAATGACCATTTTGCCCTTTTAGTGATCTGATCAAATTTCTTGTGGAATTGTGATCCAAACTTGATCAAATGGTCCATATGAGTTCATAATGTTGATGTGGGTCAAAAATCATGAGGTTTGACTGTCAATTGAACACAATTGACTTTTTCCCCAATACAACTGATTTCTAGGTCAACTGTCCAATTGATTGGGCAAAGATTGGAATCAAGGCTTGAAACTTGGTATGGATAAACTTGTGAGTCCAACATGAAGCATGAAAGTCATCTTGGGCATTTCAGGTCAAAACATCTTTGTGCAAACTCAAACCCTAATTTGGGTCAACAATGCAAGGAGAAGTCTTGAGCAGAGCAAAACCCTAACTTGATCTTGAGCTCCAAAGGTCTTGTGGTGAGGAAATGTTGAAGAAAATGGGAGGGCAAATTTTTGGGTACAACATCGACGATATGATTGCAAGGTCCCAAACTGAGGAGGAACACCTTGACCATCTACAAAAGCTGTTTGACCGTCTGAAGTTATACAAGCTGAGGTTGAACCCGAACAAGTGCACCTTTGGGGTAAGATCTGGAAAACTACTAGGTTTCGTCGTAAGCGACAAAGGTATTCAAGTGGACCCTGCCAAAGTGAAAGCCATACAAGAGATTCCAGCTCCCAAGACAGAGAAAGAAGTCAGAGGCTTTCTAGGACGTCTGAATTACATTGCCCGATTCATCTCGCATCTAACTGCTACCTGTGAACCAATCTTCAAGCTACTGAAGAAAGATCAAGTGGTATGTTGGAACGATGAATGTCAGGCCGCTTTCAACAGAATCAAAGAGTATCTCCAAGAACCACCCATTCTTATGCCACCGGTTGAAGGGAGACCTCTAATCTTATACTTGATAGTACTTGACAGCTCAATGGGGTGTGTGCTGGGGCAGCATGACGAGTCTGGCCGAAAAGAAAACGCCATTTATTACCTTAGCAAAAAGTTTACCGACTGTGAGACCCGATACTCACTGCTCGAGAAAACTTGCTGCGCTTTGGTATGGGCTGCTCGCCGGCTGAGACAGTATATGTTGACTCACACTACTCTCTTGATTTAAAAAATGGATCCAATCAAGTATATCTTCGAAAAGCCTGCCTTGTCCGGAAGAATAGCAAGATGGCAAATGATCTTGACAGAATATGACATCCAGTACACGACTCAGAAAGCAATCAAGGGAAGTGTATTGGCAGACCATTTGGCACATCAAGCAGTGGACGATTACCAGTCGATGAACTTTGAATTTCCAGACGAGAATAACATGGTAGTGACGGATTGTGAAGTACCTGGACCGGATGAAGGAACTGAGGAAGGATCCCGATGGTCTATGCACTTTGACGGAGCCTCAAACGCTTTGGGTAACGGTATTGGCGCTGTGATCATATCCCCTAAGGGCACTCATACTCCACTTACTGCCCGACTATGTTTCAACTGCACCAACAACATGATAGAGTATGAAGCATGTATCATGGGTCTTCAAGCTGCAATTGACTTAAGGATCAAGTTCCTGAGTGTCTTCGGAGATTCCGCTCTCGTGATCAATCAGATCAAAGGCGAGTGGGATACGAAACACCCAAACCTTATTCCTTACAAAGAGTATGTGTTGACATTGATCCCCCATTTCGAAGAAATAACCTTTGAACACTTCCCAAGAGAGGAGAATCAGTTGGCGGACGCGCTGGCTACAATGTCTTCCATGTTCAAATTCAAATGGGATAACGAGGCTCCCCGAATCATTATCTGGAAGTTGGATGAACCTGCACATTGCTGTGATCTTGAGACTGAAGAGGTAACTGAAAAACCTTGGTATCATGAAGTGAAGAGGTACTTTGAAGCTCAAGAATACCCCGAGGGTGCATCTGTTAATGACAAAAAGTTTCTGAGAAGGTTCGCAGCAAAGTTCTTCCTCAGCAATGGCATTCTCTACAAGCGAAACCATGATTCAACCTTACTGCGTTGTGTGGATAATACTGAAGCAGAAAAGATCATGGAAGAGCTACATGAAGGTACCTTTGGAACACATTCCAGTGGATATACAATGGCAAAGAAGATCCTTCGGACAGGATATTTCTGGTCCACAATGGAAGCCGACTGTTATCAACATTCTCGGACGTGTCATAAGTGCCAGATCTATGCTGATAAGGTGCACGTTCCTCCAGTTCCTCTGAATGTCTTGACAGCACCTTGGCCTTTTGCAATGTGGGGCATTGATATGATTGGCGAGATCAGACCTACAGCATCCAACGGGCATCGCTTCATCCTGGTAGCGATTGATTACTTCACAAAATGGGTTGAAGCAGCTTCCTATGCTACCGTAACCAAGAACGTCGTGGCACGGTTCATTCGGCACAACCTGATCTATCGCTACGGTGTACCTGAGAGGATCATTACGGATAATGGTACCAATCTTAACAACAAGATGATCACTGAGCTCTGCGAGCAATTCAAGATACAACACCACAACTCTTCTCCCTACCAGCCGAAGATGAATGGGGCTGTCGAAGCAGCTAATAAGAATATCAAGAAAATTGTGCAGAAGATGATAGTGACCTACAAAGATTGGCACGAGATGTTACCGTTTGCTTTTCATGGATACCGTACCTCAGCACGGACGTCAACATGGGCAACTCCCTTTTCCTTGGTCTATGGCATGGAGGCAGTCTTGCCTATCGAAGTTCAGATACCCTCTCTCCGGATAATGAAGGATGCAGGTCTGAGCGAAGATGACTGGATCCAGACCCGACTTGATCAATTGAACCTAATTGACGAAAAGAGACTCACCGCTATTTGTCATGGTCAAACGTACCAAAAACGGATGATCAGGGCATTTAACAAGAAAGTCAGACGACAAGAGTATCAAGTCGGAGACCTAGTAATCAAACGCATCATTCTTCCTCAAAGTGATCCCAGGGGAAAATGGACCCCTACGTACGAAGGGCCATTTGTGGTTAAGAATATCTTCTCAGGAGGAGCTATGATTCTAACCACCATGGATGGTGACGACCTTCCTCACCCCGCCAATGCAGACATAGTAAAAAGATACTACGCATGAATAAAAGACCCGCTAGGTTGACACACCTAGGCAAAAATAAGGGCTTCCCGGCGAACCAAAAGGGTTCGGGCAAAAATAAGGAATGAAATGAAAAAATCTGTACACCCGGCAAGTCGAAAACCTGAAAAGGCGGCTTGGGCAAAAATGGGTATCCTGGTGGACTGAAAACCCGAAAGGGCGGTCTAAGCAAAAGTTAGGGATAAAGCATAATACTATGTCTCATTGGATCACCTTGCATCCAGAATCCGGTATCAACTATCAGGTTCAGACGACATCAATCAGTCAGCTTCATCTTCAATTGAGTAGCAAAGTGATGAGATGCTCAAAGACATAAAGGCGATAGCAGGGTTGGAACCCAGTGGGATTATTCTTTTCACATAGCTGTTTTGTTTCCCTTTTCACAAAATTGTATAAACTCTATGTTGTTCGGCGGCGTTCTCTTACTAGGACGTCAGCCTCTTGTACATAAATGCCTATTTACAGGCCAATTCAAAAATCAATACAAATTCACTTTTCCAGATAAATTGCCAATTGTTTTTCCTTTATCTGTTTTGTTTTGCAAAGAACGTCCAATGTTCATTTTTGATATATGCATTTGACACTAATTGCTAACTCATAAATATTTGCATGCGAAACAAAGGATTAATTATAGGTGACATTAGAACCAGGGGCAATAATGAGTTGTCTAAGCGATCTAGTTGCTCTGTCCACCAAGGTACCAAGGTAAGTTCGGCTGAAGAATGTAACCCAGGATACCTTCAATCCCCGCAGAGTAGGACAAGACTCAGCAATACTCCCCCCCGAGCAGAGTTGGTCTCCCATTAGCCCCGAAAAGGCACAGTATCCTCAGCAAGTCAGCAACACTCTCCCCGAGCAGAGTTAGTCTACTGTCAGCCTTAAGGAAGTTGGGTATCCCCAGAAAATCTCAACATTCTCCAGTAGAGTATACAGATGTTCCTAAGCAAGCATCCCCGACAGTCTTAACATAAGATTGTTCCCCGACGGAATCCAGACACCCCAGTGGAGCCACTTCCCCAGTACGGTTCAAAAGATTCCCCAGGAAAGTTGAATCAATCTCCCCGGTAGGAAGCTTATCCCCAGTAGATTCTGGAAGCTTATCCCCTGCAAAGTACGAACGCATTTCCCCGGCTTTATTCAAAGGTTATTCTCCACCAGAGATTATAACTGGGTTATCCTCAGCTAATTACCACGGAAAGATCGTCATCGGCGAAGTTCTTCCTATCCCCAGCGGAATTCATCAAATCTTCCAACATAGCTCATCAACGGAATCCCCAGCGGAGTTATCATCAACATCTCAGCGAAGCATCTCTTCCCACAGAGTTAATTCCCCACAGAGTAATCTCTTCAACAAGTTTATTCCCCAACAGAGTCATCTTCTCCTACCGGTTTATTCTTGCAACCATCATCCCCAGCGGAAACGAAGAACTCTCCTCTTCAAACATCAGCCCAGGATTCAACAAACTTCCCGGCATCCGTCAAGGATTTATTTTCCTAGACGAAAATACATTCATAAACATCACATCTTCATACATTATAGCATGCATACGCATCATACAACACAAATCTCATTTATTCTTGAGAACATCATGACATCATGCATTTCATACATCATGACATTGCATACAACTGAAGTTTTGCCTTTTCAGGAAAAAGGTCAATCCAAAGATGATTACTATCAACTGTCACAATGCCAAATTCGATTCCTGTATCTAGCCAGGGCATATCTGAAGAGTTTGAAGATTCGATACCTGTACCCAGCCAGGGCATATCTGTAGATGACTAATTCCAGATTCGATTCCTGTATCTAGCCAGGGCATATCTGAAGAGTTTGACGATTCGATACCTGTATCCAGCCAGGGCATATCTGTAGATGACTAATTCCAAATTAGATTCCTGTATCTAGCCAGGGCATATCTGAAGAGTTTGAAGATTCGATACCTGTACCCAACCAGGGCATATCTGTAGATGACTAATTCCAGATTCGATTCCTGTATCTAGCCAGGGAATATCTGAAGAGTTTGAAGATTCGATACCTGTATCCAGCCAGGGCATATCTGTAGATGACTAATTCCAGATTCGATTCCTGTATCTAGCCAGGGCATATCTGAAGAGTTTGAAGATTCGATACATGTACCCAGCCAGGGCATATCTGTAGATGACTAATTCCAGATTCGATTCCTGTATCTAGCCAGGGCATATCTGAAGAGTTTGAAGATTCGATACCTGTATCCAGCCAGGGCATATTTGTAGATGACAAATTCCAGATTCGATTCCTGTATCTAGCCAGGGCATATCTGAAGAGTTTGAAGATTTGATACCTGTATCCAGCCAGGGCATATCTATAGATGACTAATTCCAGATTCGATTCCTGTATCTAGCCAGGGCATATCTGAAGAGTTTGAAGATTCGATACCTGTATCCAGCCAGGGCACATCTGTAGACGACTAATTCCAGATTCGATTCCTGTATCTAGCCAGGGCATATCTGTGGGTAACTGATTGTAGATTCGATACCTGTATCCAGCCAGGGCATGTCTGCATGAAGAGGTTAGAGATTCGATTCCTGTATCCATCCAGGGCACGTCTGTAAGCAACCTTTTGAAGTTCCAGATTCGATTCCTATATCTAGCCAGGGCACATCTGTGAGCAACTGATTGTAGATTCGACACCTGTATCCAGCCAGGGCATATCTGCATGAAGGGTTTGAAGATCAACACCTGTAACAGGCCAATAAACCATCTTCCTCTCTCAAAGTACGCAAATTCTCGCTAAGGAATCTCTTACGCGATCGACACCTTCCGATGGCATCTATAAGCCCATCTCCACAACTATCCATCATATCTCCCAATGGCATCTATAAGCCCATTCCTGACAAGATTTTGTCACATCTCCAGATGGCATCTATAAGCCCATCCCCCTATCCACCATCTTTCCAAATGACATCTATAAGCCCATTCCCGCCATCACACTGTTGATATTCCACTATGTGAGTGCAAATTTCTGGGCACTCTAGTGTTCAATCATCTTCCACCTTCGGATCACGAAAGGCACACAAGCCAATCTACATCCTCAGGTCTAAGAAGATTGAACAGGGGCAACTGTTGTACCCCAAAATTTGCCCTCCCATATTCTTCAAAGTTTTGACAAGCCTCATTTCAATTTGCTCAAGTCTCTCAAAGATTGCACAGTTCAAACACCCTCCTAAGCCAATCAAATTAGGGTTTTGGTTCTTGCAAGGAAGTTGAAGTTTTCAAGGGCTCAATCAAGTCACACATGCCTATGCACATTGTCAAGCATCTACATGCCAAGTTTCAAGGCTCACAGGGTCAAGTTGCACAGTCAAAAGCCCTAGTTGCTCCACAATCAACTGCAGGGGTAAAATGGTCATTTGGCAGTCAAAAGTCAAAAATTTTGGTCAACATCTTATTTTGAGCTCACAATCATCATTTGATCAAGTCTTGATCATGATTCCACAAGCATGGCTCAAAAATCATCAAGATGCAAAAGTTTCCATTTTTGGACAGTTGAAAAGTCAACTGTAACTTGACCAAGGCATAACTTTTTCATGGTTCATCCGAAAAATCCCATCCAGTGCTCATTTTGAAGGGGATAACATTTCCTACAAATCATATTCACATTCCAAATCCAAGAAATGCTCTCATAAAAAGTTATCAATTTCAACATTATAGGTCATTTTCAAAAGTCAACAAAAAGGCATTTTAAGTCAAAGACCATAAATTGAGATTGGTAAATCAAAATGACATGGGACCAAAGGAATTGGTTAGAGGACTTCAAGACCTTCCCAAAATGTCCAAGAACATGTTCATATGATCAAAATTGAGCAAGATATGCATTGGAGAAGTTGGGAAATTTTCATGAAATGGCAAAAGTCAACTATCCTTAAAACTTCAATTTTTGACAAAAGGGCCCACTTTTTTCCACTTGATTCAGCCTTGTCATGCCACCCACGTGTCCCATGATCAATTTCAAGATTAAAAATTAATTTTTCTATTTTTATTTAATTTTATTTGATTTAATTCATTTTAAATCCATAAAATTCAAATAAAATCAAAAAAAATTAATTAAATAACATCTTTTGATTTGAATGGCTTTTATGTGTCTTGAAAAACCTACCAAATTCGTGCCAAGCTCAATTATGCATGAAAATTCAAATTTGAACAAACTTGGAAAGTTCCTTTAATGGTGATTAAGCAAAATCCAAAAACATCATTGCAATGGATCATTGGCTCTTAATGTGACCTATTCTCATTCATTACTACATATGCAAGGGTGACAACCCTCATTCACGACCTAAGCATCCCTGAAACGGCCAAACCAAATTCCAAAAATTCCAAAGAAATTTGAAAACTGAAATCCATCTTTCAGCACGATTCAAAGTGTTTTCTTGATCCAAACACCTTGCTGACATTCCCAGGGATGATTTGCAATCAAGAACAAGCCATAAACCTCAAGGAAACGCCCAGCACACGTCACACGGTTTGAATTTTTTTCCATAAACGCATCCTTTGATTCATGCATCATTAATGTATTTTATGGTTTGTTTTGTGTTCAGAGAGACCATACGAAGCTTTTGGTACAATTCAATTTGATTATAGTGCCCTGAATCAAAAGACACCATTGTTGAATGCTAGGTTTTCAGAGCTATCAGATTAGGGCTTTTCATATACTGTAAAATTAGACCTCCAGACGCACATGGTTGGAACCGTCTGAATGAGACGAAGACATTGAAACCATCACGCCCTTTTTATATAGCGTGTACATCTAATCGCTATTTTTGCGTTTTGTATTTTGTGGGGGTTTAAAACCCCCGCTATCTAACTTCTATTTTACAGGAAACGCGAAGAAGATGATGGCATGCTTGCATCCCATTGGCTCATTCAAAATATGCGCGCTACTTTTCTTTTGTCCAGCATATAACGTGTTTATTGTATATTATATTTGTTTCTTATTATTCTAACAAACGCGCATAAGTGGTCTAGTGGTACAGGTGCTGGTAAATGATCATTGGGACCTGGGTTCGATTCTCAGGTCCCCCCCAAATTCCATATCATTTTTTCTTATGTGTTTGTGTGCAGGATGCCCAGTGCGTTTCACCATGAACCTTCAGCGTTCCACATGCCAAGTGACCATGATCATCAATCCGAGGGCCAAAAAGTGATGAACACTATATTCTCCAGTCAACGTGCTCCAGGCAATCTCCAAAAGTCAACAAGGCTGGTTAATGGGCCAGCAATTTCCAGGCTTCACACCTCCATTGGGCCATCAACACCCCCATTGGTTTCTATTTCTTTTTTTTCTATTTTCCTTTTTTTTTTTTTTATAATTATTATCATTATTGTTAATTAACCTAAAAAACTAATTTTTTCCCATAAAATTCAATAAAACCAAAAAAAAACATTTTATTATTTATTAACTTATTTTTGTAAATAAATTTTAATATTAATTAATTAGTTGTGTAATTAGAACAATTTTAACTTTTTTTAATAAGTAAAATTAATTTAGAATTAGGACTTTCAACTTTTAATTTCTTTTTTTATTTTATTAAAAACATAAAAACACAAAAAAAACATTTTTTTTAATTAATTAATTAGTAATTAGGTTTAATTTCATTTAATTACAAAAAAAGAGGACAAAAAATTCAATTCTTTCTTAAAAAAGGGTCAAAACCCTTAGGACGTCCCGATTTGTTCTTTCGCGGGCAGTTTATTTCTTTTCATTATATTTTTGTATCTGCTCAGGAAATGTAATAATTAATTAGGACCTCCTTTATCGCTTTATTTATTTTCTCGCACTTTATTTCCAAACGGGTTTTTGTTTTTGGTGATGTATAGACCCGCGCCTTGTAATAGTTAGATTTATCTTTCTGCAATTTACTTTCCGCACTCCTAACTGTTAAATATGCCTGCAAGAATGTATGAATAATAAAACCAATCCGTAGCTCACAAATAACATCTACAAGATAAACATTAACATGAAACAACACACATGCACATGCCACCCCTAGGGTACGCCTCACTGGTTGCCTCGAACGTGGTCATCAAGTATAGGGTGTCTTAGAGGTCGCCCTTCTATCTAAAGATCCAGTTGCCTCGAAACGGTTGCCTCGGATAAAAAAGGATCTAGGACATTAGGGTTACTTCTAATGTGTCCTACTATTGCTTCGGTGACCACACTGTCCCTAATCATCGAATTGACCCGAATAACTCCAACGATGGTGCTGCCTACCTCTCAATGGTGGGATAGCACTATCTAAAGGACTCTTACACAGCTTAATTCCTTAGAGTAGGTAGATTCTCTTAAGTACTTGCTCTTTTCAAAACAAACAAAACAACTTTTCACACTGACACTTTCAAAAGTTTTCAAACAAATTTTTCATACACTCTTGAGGACCGATAAAAGAGTTACTTAGAAATTTTTCAAACGAAACTTTTTCAAAACCCACACACATTTTAAAAGCAAACATCTTTTGAAAACATAAGAGCAAGTACCTAAGAGCCCGTGGATAACCACGGATAGAAAGGGTGCTAACACCTTCCCTTTCTATAAATCTACCTCCCGAACCGAGAAACATTCTTAAAGAAGGAATTTTGCTGTGCTTTTGTCCTTTCCAAGTTGGAGAACATAAAAGACGGTGGCGACTCTTGCTTACCGCGACATTTCGCGAACCAGCTTAAAAAAAACAGTCAGTTCTATTTCCACCGATCACAGAAGGTATTAGCACCCTAAACATATATGGTACTCGGCAGGAATCTCTTTGAAAAATCTATATATTTTGGCTATAAAATGTTGTATGTAAAATAGATGGTGGAGGTGAGAAAAGAAATATATTTTTTATGATTTTTGCATCCGCCGTGGTTGCGAACCTTTAGTGCCTACGTACCACCTTTCGTGCAATAGGGGATCAGGGTACACGTAGTTCCTCTTTTAAAAAATTTAAAACATAATTGTGTTAGTTGATTTTATGAGATAAGACATTATCGTCATTGTCCGTGTGGAAAACATACTTACTACCCACAATCATGAGAAAGGAGAATTTGCATCATCTCAAAGTGGAGGATATGGCTTAGATTTAAAAAATCAACAATGCCTCACTCAACACCCAAGTGGAAAATATCTCTCTCCACTACATATTGTAGAAGTATAGTTGTTTGCATCATTACATGGATTGATAAGAGTCTAATATTTTGAGAAGGGTTTTTACAAATAAAAAAGACGAAGTGGCAAAATGGTTTGAAATGAGATTGATTGACTTTTAGTCTTCTAAAAAAATGTCAAGGTATTATTAAATTGATTGAAGTTTACTTATGAAAAGGTTTTTTGAAAATGCATGGACATAAGTCCAAGTTTATTATGGAAATGGTTCAAGTTTCAAAACAAGAAGAGTTTTCAAAAGGAGGAAGAAGATTTTTTGAAATTAAAGAAGATGGGAGGAGAAGAAGAGACTATCCTAAAATACAAGGTAAAAGCTAAGAATAAGAACCATCTAACCAACAAGAAGCCAATACTTGACATTATGAGTTAAGATGTAATTCCCATTGTGATCGGTGGGAACGAGGACTGACTGTTTTTTAATGCTGGTTCGCGTTTGCGTTTGTTTTTGCAAAGTGTCGCGGTAATCAAGAGTCGCCACCGTCTTTTATTTTATCCAACAAGGAAAGGACAAAAGCACAGACAAATTCCTTTTCGAGATGTTTCTCGGGTTCGAGAGGTAGATTATAGAAAGGGAAGGTGTTAGCACCCTTTCTATCTGTGGTTATCCACAGGCTCTTAGGTACTTGCTCACTATGTTTTCAAAAGTATTCTTTTCTTTGTGTTTGTGGGTTTTGAAAAGAGTTTTGTTTTTTTGAAGAAAATGTAAGTGCGAAAAGTTTGTTTTGTTTTTTAAAAGGAGCAAGTACTTAAGAACCTCTACCTACTCAAAAAGGAATTAAATTGTGCTAAAGTCCTTTAGACAATGCTATCCCACTATTGAGGAGTAGGTAGCATCGTCGTTGGAGTTTTTGGGTCAATTCGATTTATGGGTGGTCACTAAAGCAACGTTAGGACGCTTTAGTGGTAATCCTAATGTCTTAGATCATTTTTTATCGAGGCAACCATTTCTAGGAAACTTATGATCTTGGGACAACAGGACGACCTCTAAAACATCCTATACTTAATGACCACATTTGAGGCAACCAAGTGAGGTGTACCCTAGGAGTGACATGTGCAAGTGTATTGTTTTTTTCCAGTTATATTATCTTTGTATTTTTAGGTGTTCTACCATTTGTTTTTAGATCTTGTCATACAATCCTAGTTAGCATACATCTAAGCAATTAATATATGTACAGGAATTTAAAGTGCAGAAATTGTAAATCCTACGCTATTACAAGGCTTCGGGGAGGGGGATTATTTACATATCCAAAATTGGGGGAACAATAAGCAGTTACAATAAACGCGCGTGAATCTGAAAAATCCTAAGAATAAGAACTTTTGTTGTTTTATTTTATTTTTTGGGAAAATGCTAAATATTCAATTAAGTCAAATTTAATTAATAAAAAAAACCTGATTAAAATGAACTCTAAAGCATACCTAATATTTTTTGCATTTTTTGTTTATGAAAAAAGATTGAATTCAAATAAATCCTAAATCTACTGATTTTAAAATTGAAGAAGATAAGTTAAAATGATTAACTAAGTTAAATCCTAATTCTAAGTTATTTATTTTTTATGATTTTTATGTTGATTAAAAAAAACAAACTAAAAGAAATAAACAAAAACAAAGTGAACAAGGTACAAATGGGCCAGGCAGCAAAACAAGAAAAAAAAATAATTCTGGAGGTCTGGGTCCAAAAAGGTGCAGGCTGTCTTTCGACCCAGTGAAGAGGATGGATCGAAGGTGCATGAGGGGCTGAACTCTGAGGGTGTTCGATCTGGACATGTCATCCTTCGATCTGGAAATCCTGGGTCCAGTTCGAAGCTAAACTGCTGAGCTTCGAAACTCTGAACAGGAATCTGATGATGTAGTTCCTGCAAAACGAAACATATGTTAAAGGTCCAGGGGGGATTTTACCCCCTGTTTCGAATCTCCCCCTTATTCGCACCTTCTGAATCTGGGTCTGTGTTTGTTTTATCCTGGGATTCGAAGGAGGAACTCAGATTGTGCCCAAGCAATGGCACAATCTCATCTCTGCACTGTAGCTTATATGTAGCACATTAAATCATTCACAAACAGTAGTAATAATATGAGTATGCAATCAAAATGAATTTAAAAATGAGTTTGAGATTAGATTTTTTTACCAAATAGAGGTGCTTCGATCTGTAGTTTTGAGGGTAGAGGTGTTTGCTGGGTGGCAGCTTTGGCTTGTGCAAGGATTGGGTATGGCTTCCTGGAAGTGCTGATGACTTTTGGCAGCGTATCTCCAAGTTCTCTATTTTTTCTGTATATTTTCGTGTCCTTTTGCAACATTTGTGATTTCTTTATATAGAGGGAGTGGAGGGGACAGGAAGACAAAGGTTTAAATGACCTTGATTATGTGTTTGACAGCCATGAATGAGAATTTGTAACGTCAATTATGTGTTTGAAAGCCATGAATGAGAGTTTGTAACGTTGGCTAAACACATGGGATCCTGTCCCTTTTTGAATTTTGAATGACATGTAACTGGCCTTCGAATGCTCCCTTTCGAATGAGCTGATGGCCTCCTTCGAATGCTTTCCAAAGCTTCTTCGAATGGACCCTTTGAATGCTTCTTCGAATGGACCTTTTTGGAATTCCAATCGAAGGACACTGTTATAATGCCAATCGAAGTACTTGTCCATAATGCCAATCGAAAGGCTTGTCCAGAATGCCAATCGAAAGGCTCCTTCAGAACACCAATCAAAGGGTCTTTCAGAATGCAAATCGAAGCGCTTGTTTAGAATGCCAATCGAAACGCTTGTCCAGAATGCCAATCGAAAGACTCCTTCAGAACACCAATCGAAGGGTCTTTCAGAATGCAAATCGAAGCGCTTGTCCAGAATGCCAATCGAAAGAGCTTGACAGAATGCCAATCGAAAGGCTTCTTCAGAACACCAATTGAAGGGTCTTTTAGAGTGCCAATCGAAATGTACTTAAAGCACCACTCAAAAATTTTCCTTTTCCTTAGGCAAGAGTTTGTGATCAACCATGCAGGGGGAAGACTTTGGGAAACATGAGAGGGAAAATTTTGGGGTACACCAGTTGCTCCTGTTCAATCTTCTTAAACCTGAGGATGTAGATTGGCTTGCGTGCCTTTCGTGATACGAATGTGGTAGATGATTGAACACTAGAGTGCCCAGAAATTTGCACTCGCATGGTGTAGTATCAGCATTGTGATGTCAGGAATGGGCTTACAGATGCCATTTGGAGATTGTTGGTAGGAGGATGGGCTTATAGATGCCATCTGCAGGAGTGTCGATCGCATAAGAGATTCCTTAGCGAGAACTTGCATACCTGTTGTTGTAGAAGACTCCACTGGGGAAGTCTAACTTCGTTGAGATTTAGGAACCTGCTTGTACTTCAACTGAGAGAATGCTTCAGCTGAGTTTTAGGAATCTGTCCATAATTCAATTGGGGGGAAGAATCTTCATCAAGATCTAGGAACTATCTCGTGCCCACCGGGAGTACACCGTTGAGGTTATAGAACTTGTCCACACTATGACGGAGGAAAACATCAGGATCTAGGAATTGACTCGTGCTCATTGGAGTATACCATTGAGGTTATAGTACTCGTCCATACTATGACGTAGGGAAACATCTTCATCAAGATCTAGGAACTGTCTCGTGCTCAATGGAGTAAACCGCTGAGGTTATAGAACTTGTCCACACTATGACGGAGGAAAACATCAAGATCTAGGAACTGACTCGTGCTCAATGGAGTATGCCGTTGAGATTATAGTACTCGTCCACACTATGACGTAGGGAAACATCTTCATCAAGATCTAGGAACTGTGTCGTGCTCAATGGAGTAAACCGCTGAGGTTATAGAACTTGTCCACACTATGACGGAGGAAAACATCAAGATATAGGAACTGACTCGTGCTCAATGGAGTATACCGTTCAGGTTATAGTACTCGTCCACACTATGACGTAGGGAAACATCTTCATCAAGATCCAGGAACTGTTTCGTGCTCAATGGAGTAAACTGCTGAGGTTATAGAACTTGTCCACGCTATGACGGAGGAAAACATCAAGATCTAGGAACTGAATCGTGCTCAATGGAGTATACCGTTGAGGTTATAGTACTCGTCCACACTATGACGTAGGGAAACATCTTCATCAAGATCCAGGAACTGTCTCGTGCTCAATGGAGTAAACCGCTGAGGTTATAGAACTTGTCCACACTATGACGGAGGAAAACATCAAGATCTAGGAGCTGACTCGTGCTCAATGGAGTATGCCGTTGAGGTTATAGTACTCGTCCACACTATGACGTAGGGAAACATCTTCATCAAGATCTTAGGAACTGTCTCATGCTCAATGGAGTAAACCGCTGAGGTTATAGAACTTGTCCACCCTATGACGGAGGAAACTGTCGAGATTGGGAACCTTATCTGAAATTCAACCGATGATAATTCAATTGAGATTCAAGAACTGGTCAGATCTTCGACTAAGCTGAGAATTTTAACTGTATCTTTCCTGAAAGGTAAAGTTCAGTCATATGCAATGCATGATATGGATCAGACAATGATGTTCTCAAAATAAATGAGATTGTATTCATATGATGCGTATATGCATGTATCATGATGTATGGGAATGTGATGTTTTAGCTGGGGAAAATAAATCCCGGAGTTGCTGGCGAATAAAGTTGAGTTCTTCGTTTCTGCTGGGGATGATGAACGAAGATGATTGTGAGAATAAACCTGCACGAGAAAAGAACTCCGTTGGGGAATAAACTTGATGAAGAGATTACTCTGGGGGGAAATACTCTGTGGGGGGAGAGATATTCTGCTGATGATTTTAATGATAACTCTGATGGGGATTCCATTGATAAGCTCTGTTGGGGATTTCAATGATAAACTCCGCTGGGGATAGATTATCGTTGCTGGTGATATTGAACCTGTTGAGGATAGAAGTCCTGCTGGGGGGAAGGAAAGAACTTTGCTGGGGATAATCTTTCTGTTGCAACTTGTTGAGGATAACCCAATTAGACTCTTGTGAGGATAACCTTCTGAATTTGGCTGAGGAGATGCATTTGTATTCTACAGGGGACAAGCTTCCAGAATCTACTGGGTAAGATGACTCAACTCCACTGGGGAAGCTTTCTTAGATTGCGCTGGGGAAATGAACCCAATGGGGGTATCTTATATTCCACTGGGGAACATTCTTATACTCCGCTGAGGAATATTAAGACCTTCTGGGGATACCAAACCTTTTCGGGCGGATGGTAGATCAACCTTGCTTGGGAAGAGTCTTGCTGATTTGTTCATGGTTGCAAGTCTCAGTGGGGAGAACTACCATTACCGTTTTTATTCTGTGGGGAGTGAAGGTATCTTAGCCATATTCTTCAGCTGAATATACCTCGGTACCTTGGTGGACAGAGCAACTAGACAACTCGGACAAATCTTATTGCCCTTGTCTCTGATATCACCCGTAATTTGTCTTTTGTTTCGCATGTAAATATTTATGAGCAGCAATTAATGTCAAATGCATATATCAAAAATGAATATTGGACATTCTTTGCAAAACAAAACAGATAAAGGGAAAACAGTTTGAAATTTGTCTGAAAATGAATTTGTATTGATTTTTGAAGTTTGGCCTGTAAGTAGGCGTTTTGTACAAGAGGCTGGCGTCCTAGTAAGAGAACGCCGCCAAACAAATAGAATTTATACAATTTGTGAATACAAAACAGCTATGTGAATAGTCCCACTGGGTTCCAGCTCTGCTATTGCCTTTATATCTTCAAGCATCTCATCACTTTGCTACTTAGTTGAAGATGAATCTGATTGACTGGTGTCGTCCGAGCCTGATAGTTGATACTGAAGTCCGGATGCGAGGTGATCCAATGAGACATAGTGTTACGCTTTAATCCCTAACTTTTGCTTGGGCCTCCCTTTCGGGTTTTCGGTCCACCGGGATACCCATTTTTGCCCAAGCCGCCTTTTCAGGTTTTCGACTTGCCGGGTGTACAGATTTTTTTATTTTTCATCCCTTATTTTTGCCCGAACCCTTTTGGTTCGCCGGGAAGCCCTTATTTTTGCCTAGGCCAGTCAACCTAGCGGGTCTTTGATTATGTGTAGTATCTTTTTACTATGTCTGCATTGATGGGGTGAGGAAGGTCGTCACCATCCATGGTGGTTAGAATCATCGCTCCCCCTGAGAAGATGTTCTTAACCATAAATGGCCCTTCGTAAGTAGGGGTCCATTTGCCCCTGGGATCACCTTGGGGTAGAATAATGCGCTTGATTACCAGGTCCCCAACTTGATACTCTTGTCGTCTGACTTTCTTGTTAAATGCCTTGATCATTCGTCTTTGGTACGTCTGGCCATGACAAATAGCAGTAAGTCTCTTTTCGTCGATTAGATTCAATTGATCAAGCCGGGTTTGAATCCAGTCGTCTTCGCTCAAACCTGCATCCTTCATGATCCGAAGAGAGGGTATCTGAACTTCAATGGGCAAGACTGCCTCCATGCCATAAACCAAGGAATAGGGTGTTGCCCCTGTTGACGTCTATGCTGAGGTACGGTACCCATGAAGAGCAAATGGTAACATCTCGTGCCAGTCTTTGTATGTCACTGTCATCTTCTGCACAATCTTCTTAATGTTCTTATTAGCTGCTTCTACAGCCCCATTCATCTTCGGCCGGTAGGGAGAACAGTTATGATGCTGTATCTTGAATTGCTCGCAGAGCTCAATGATCATTTTGTTGTTAATATTTGTACCATTGTCCGTAATGATCCTCTCCGGTACACCGTATCGACAGATCAGGTTGTGCCGAATGAACCGTGCCACGACGTTCTTGGTTACGGTAGCAAAGGAAGCTGCTTCAACCCACTTCGTAAAGTAATCAATCGCTACCAGGATGAAACGATGCCCGTTGGATGCCGTAGGTATGATCTCGCCGATCATATCAATACCCCACATTGCAAAAGACCAAGGTGCCGTCAAAACATTCAGAGGAACTGGAGGTATGTGCACCTTATCAGCATAGACCTGGCACTTGTGACATGTCCGAGAATGCTCATAACAGTCAGCTTCCATTGTGGACCAGTAATATCCTGCCCGAAGGATTTTCTTTGCCATGATATGTCCACTGGAATGAGTTCCGAAAGTACCTTCATGCAGCTCTGCCATGATCCTTTCTGCTTCAATTTTATCCATGCAACGCAGTAAGGTTGAATCATGGTTACGTTTGTAAAGAATGCCATTGCTGATGAAGAACTTTGCCACGAACCTTCTCAGAAACTTCTTGTCATTAACAGATGCACCCTCGGGGTATTCTTGAGTTTCAAGGTACCTCTTCACTTCATGATACCAAGGCTTTTCTGTTACCTCTTCGGTCTCAAGATCACAGCAATATGCAGGCTCATCCAACTTCCAAATAATGATCCGGGGAGCCTCGTTGTCCCATTTGACTTTGAACATAGAAGACATTGTAGCTAACACGTCCGCCAACTGATTCTCCTCTCTTGGGAAGTGTTCAAAGGTTATCTCCTCGAAATGGGGAAGCAACGTCGATACATACTCCTTGTAAGGAATAAGATTTGGGTGTTTCGTATCCCACTCGCCTTTGATCTGACTGATCACGAGAGCGGAATCTCCGAAGACACTCAGAAACTTAATCCTTAGGTCAATTGCTGCTCGAAGACCCATGATGCATGCTTCATACTCTGCCATATTGTTGGTGCAGTTGAAACATAGTCGGGCGGTAAGTGGAGTATGTGAGCCTTTAGGAGATATGATCACAGCGCCAATGCCATTACCCAAAGCGTTCGAAGCTCCATCAAAATGCATAGACCATCGGGATCCTTCCTCAGGTCCAGGTATTTCACAATCAGTTATCAACATGATATTCTCGTCCGGGAATTCAAAGTTTATAGACTGGTAATCATCCACTGCCTGATGTGCCAAATGGTCTGCCAATACACTTCCCTTGATTGCTTTTTGAGTCGTGTACTGGATGTCATATTCAGTCAAGATCATCTGCCATCTTGCTATTCTTCTGGACAAGGCAGGCTTTTCGAAGATATACTTGATTGGATCCATCTTTGAAATCAACAGAGTAGTGTGAGTCAACATATACTGTCTCAGCCGGCGAGCAGCCCATGCCAAAGCGCGGCAAGTTTTCTCGAGCAGTGAGTATCGGGTCTCACAGTCGATAAACTTTTTGCTAAGGTAATAAATAGCATGCTCTTTTTGGCCAGACTCGTCATGCTGACCCAGCACACACGCCATTGAGTTGTCAAGTACTGTCAAGTATAAGATTAGAGTTCTGCCTTCCACTGGTGGCATCAGAATGAGTGGCTCTTGGAGATACTCTTTAATTCTTTCGAAAGCGGCCTGGCATTCATCGTTCCAACGTACCACTTGATCTTTTTTCAGCAATTTGAAGATTGGCTCACAAGTAGCAGTTAGGTGCGAGATGAATCGGGCAATGTAGTTCAGACGTCCTAGAAAGCCTCTGACCTCTTTCTCTGTCTTGGGAGCTGGCATCTCTTGTATGGATTTCACCTTAGCAAGGTCCACTTGAATACCTTTGTCGCTCACGACGAAGCCTAGCAGTTTTCCAGACCTCACCCCGAAGGTGCACTTGTTCGGGTTCAATCTAAACTTGTACAACTTCAACCTGTCAAACAGCTTTTGTAGATGGTCAAGGTGTTCCTCCTCAGTTTGGGATCTTGCAATCATATCGTCGACGTATACTTCGATCTCATGATGGATCATGTCATGAAATAAAGCAACCATGGCACGCTGATATGTTGCCCCAACATTCTTCAACCCAAAAGGCATGACCTTGTAACAAAAGGTACCCCACTGAGTAACAAAGGTGGTCTTCTCCATGTCTTCGGGGGCCATTTTTATCTGATTATAACCGGAGAAACCGTCCATAAAGGAGAATACCTTGTGCTGAGCAGTATTGTCAACCAGAACGTCGATGTGAGGCAGAGGGAAGTCATCCTTAGCGCTTGCCCTGTTCAAATCTCTATAATCAACACACATTCTGACCTTACCATCTTTCTTCGACACTGGAACCACATTGGCGACCCACTGAGGGTAAGAAGTTACTGCTAGAAAACCGGCGTCAAACTGTTTCATAACTTCGACCTTGATTTTCTCAGACATATCTGGACGCATACGACGAACTTTCTGTTTTACCGGAGGACAATCTTCCTTGGTAGGCAGGCGATGAACCACAATGTCGGTATCCAACCCAGGCATATCTTCGTAAGACCAGGCAAAGATTTCCACGTAGTCATGCAGCATTTGAATCAACCGTTGTTTCACACTAAGCTCCAGATTTGCACCGATCTTGACTTCCTTTTTGTCTGTCTCAGTACCCAGAGTAGTAGTCATGCAAGCTCACCAGGCACTTCGCAATCATCTTCACCTTCGTCTTCGGCTAAGTTGATCGGATTTTCGAAGTCATAATTGGCAGTAGCAGAGTCGTTACCAGTGAGATCCAGAGTGGATTGGGACCTGTATATGTGAGTGTGTGTAAAATAGTTGTTTTGCAATATGTAATAAAGAAAGACAAGGAGCACAAAATTTGAAATGCGAAAATGTCCAATGCTTTCATTAATGATATATGAAAATGGCATACAAAAGCCCTCACAAATGAAGCCACGGTGCCCCGGGTAAAACACCGGGCCATAAAGTTTCAAAACACTGTCTGTTACAAATTCGAAACAAAAAGCTCATTAATGAGTAATAAAAGTAATAGGGATGAAATCCTTTGCTGTCCAGTTGTTTGGTCCACCGTTAGTCGTAGGATAGATCCAGCTGTCGAATTTAGACTCCTCCACATCATCTTCGATGGCATTTACTCCCGAGTTGCTGATGAACACAGGAGGTCTTCCAATCCTTGCACTTCGAACAACCCTCTGAGCTTCTACAGTGAAACCTAAATCGAACTTGTTAGTCTTCTGAGTGAAATCAGGAAGTCGGCCCCAGTTTGCATACTCACTGTGATCGGTGGGAATGAGAACTGACTGTTTTAGAATGCAGGTTCGCGTTTGCGTTTGTTTTTGCAAAATGTCGCGGTAAGCAAGAGTGGCCACCGTCTTTTATTTTCTCCAACAAGGAAAGGACAAAAGCACAACAAAATTCCTTTTCAAGATGTTTCTCGGGTTCGGGAGGTAGATTATAGAAAGGGAAGGTGTTAACACCCTTTCTATCCGTGGTTATCCACGGGCTCTTAGGTACTTGCTCACTATGTTTTCAAAAGTTTTTGCTTTTCTTGTGTTTGTGGGTTTTGAAAAAGTTTTGTTTGAAAACTTCGATTTAACTCTTGTATCTGTCCTCAAGAGTGTATGAAGTGTTTGTTTGAAAACTTTGTTTGAAAAGTGTAAGTGCGAAAAATATTTTTGTTTTGAAAGAGAAAGTACCTGAGAACCTCTACCTACTCAAAAGGAATTAAGCTGTGTAAATGTCCTTTAGACAGTACTATCCCACTATTGAGAAGTAGGTAGCACCGTCGTTGGAGTTTTCGGGTCAATTCGATTAAGGGACATGTGGTCACTAAAGCAATGGTAGGACGCCTTAGCGGTAACCCTAATGTCCTAGATCATTTTTTATCGAGGCAACCGTTTCGAGGCAACTTTGATCTTTAGACAGGAGGGCGACCTCTAAAACACCCTATACTCAATGACCACGTCGAGGCAACCAGGTGAGGCGTACCCTAAGAGTGGCATGTGCGAGTGTGTCAGGTTTCAGTTATGTTATCTTTGTACATGTTATGGTGAGCTACGATTGATTTTAATTTAAGAGAGATCTTGTCATGCATAGCCTATTTAGCATACATCTAGCAGTTAATGGTTGCAGAAAATAACACTAAGCTATTACAAGGCGTCGGGTATTTACATCGCCAAAAACAAACCCTTGAAAAAGTAAATTGCGGGAAATAAAATGAAAGCGATAAAAAAGGTCCTAAGTTCAAAACTATTACATCCTCGGAGCAAATACAATTATATGATGAAGAATAAATAATATGCGCGAGGAAAAAATTGAATCGGGGAGTTTTTAGGGTTTTGACCCTTTTTTAGGAAAGAAAGAGGTTTTTGTTATTTTGCATTTAATTAAATTAAACCTAGACTAATTAATTAATTAAATAAAAGAAAGATATTTTTTGAGTTTTTTATGTTTTTTAAGGAAAAAATAAAAGATGGTCAAAATTTATTAAAAACCCTAATTCTACATTAATTTTAAATTATTGCAAAAAAGTTAAAATCAATCTAATTAAAACTAAATTAATTAATTAATATTTATTTACAAAAATAACTAATTAAATTTAATAAATAAAAATATTATATTTTCTATGTTTTCTGAATTTATTATGAAAATATTAATTATTTTTGTCAGTAATTAATTAGATGATAAAATAATAAAATATAATGAAAGAAAGAAAAAATAAAAGAGGCAAACTCAGGGGGTTTGGGCCCAAAGAGGAGGTGTATTTTCAATTCTGAAGCCCATTAACATTCCAGCCCTGTTGACTTTTCTGATTACCCACGCACTGATTGACTGGGGAGTATGATGGTCCTTCATCTTTGGCCATTGGATTTGAGTTTGAAGACATCTGACGCTTGGGAATTGGAGGTGTATGGTGGACCACCTTGTGAAATCTTCACGTGAACATAGGAAGAAAAATGGAATAAATGTTTTGGGGGACCTGGGATTCGAACCCAGGTCCCAGCGCTCATTGGCCAGCGTCCCTGCCACTACACCATCATGCTTTATTTGTTATTGGAATAATAAGTGATTATTATATATGCAAACAAAACAATATGCTGTAAATAAAAAGTAAAACGCGCGCTTTTCAAATTAACCAATCAGATGATAACACATCATCATCTTCAACCTTTTTCCTGTATAATTAGAATCAGATAGCGGGGGTTTTTAACCCCCACTACTTCCTGCAAGGAAAAATAACGATTAGGCACACAACAATCATAAATGTTTCACGAGGTGTGGGTTGGAATCGTCTTGGACTCACGATTTCAACCATGTATCCTATTAGTCCCAATTTTTCCTGGATTGAAAAGCCCCATTTAAAAGCTCAAGAACCCTAGAAATTCAGTCATGGTATCTTTCGATTCAGGGCGTTACAATTCAATTCAATCATGCCATTAGCTTTGTATGATCCCTAGCAATGCAAATCAGTCACAAAAACATGTTAAATGCGCATGAATTAAGAGATACGATTTAGAATCAAAAGTGCAAACCGTGAAATTGTATTCAGTGATTCCTTGAGATTTGGTGCATGAATTCGATTGCAAATCGTTCCTGGAACCTCCTGCAATGTATTTGAATGGTCAAAACACCTTGAATTAGCCTAGGATGTAAGAACATATTTTCAGTTTTCTTGAAAATTCTTGAATTTGCTATGGCCGTTTCTGCAGCTTTCAATCGTGTTTTAGGTCATGGTTTGCTTGCATACATATATGAGAATCAAATTAGGTCAAAATTTTGGATCCAATCCATGTGCATTGAAGATTAAATCCTTGATTGAAAATCAAATATTCTTGATTTTCCATGATTGAACAAGTTGCCAAAATTGGATTTTTTTTGTATCTTTTTGATTGTGCACGAATTGGTCAGCATATTTTGATCATATTTGGTTCACAAATTGATTTAAAAATCAAATCTTCTATTTTCTTATGATTTAAATTAATTAAATGAATTAATATATATTAAAAATCCAATTAATCAATAAAAATAAGAAAATAAATCCAATTTATCTTGGTGGGTCGTGCATAGGTCATGGGTGAAGTTTCAAGAAGAGATTTGAGGCCCATTAGCAAAAAGAAGGTGTTTTGAGCAAAGTTGACTTTTGCAAATTCATGAAAATTTCCCAACTTCTCCAATGCACAACTTGCTCAGTTTTGATCATATGACCATGTTCTTGGACATTTTGGAAAGCTCTTGAAGTCCTCTAACCAATGCCTTTGGTCCCATGTCATTTGGATTTACCAATCTCAAGTTATGGCCTTTGACTCAAAGTGTACTTTTGTTGACTTTTGAAATTGACCTATAATGTAAAAATTGGTAACTTCTTGTGAGTGCATTTCTTGATCTTGGAGTGTGAAGATGGATTGTAGGAAATTGCATCCTCTTCAAAATGAGATTTGGATGGGATTTTTCTGACAAACCATGAATGAGTTATGCCCTTGTCAAAGTACAGTTGACTTTTTTGCTGTCCAAAAATAGTAACTTTTGCATCTTGATGATTTTTGAGCTATTCTTGTGAAATCATGATCAAGACTTGATCAAATGATGATTGTGAACTCAAAATAAGATGTTGACCAAACATTCTGACTTTTGACTGCAAAATGACCATTTTGCCCTTGCAATTGACTGTAGATTAAATGGAGCTTTTGACTGTGCAACCTGGCACTGTGAGTCTTGAAACTTGGCATGTAGGTGCTTGAGAATGTATATAAGCCTATGAGACTTGGTTGAACCATTGAAAATACCAAATTCCTTGAAAGAACCAAAACCCTAATTTCAGTTGTCTTAGGAGGTGTTTGGACTATACAACCCTTGAGCCATTTTGAGCAATTTGAAGATCATTCTTGACAAATCTTGAGGAATATGGGAGGGAAATTTTGGGGTACAACAGTTGCCCCTGTTCAATATTCTTAAACCTGAGGATGTAGATTGGCCTGCGTGCCTTTTGTGATCCGAAGGTGGAAGATGATTGAACACTGAAATGCCCAGAAATTTGCACTCGCATGGTGTAGTATCAGCAATGTGATGTCGGGAATGGGCTTACAGATTCCATTTGGAGATTGTTGGTAGGAGGATGGGATTATAGATGCCATCTGGAAATTTAATGGATATTTGTGGAGATGGGCTTAAAGATGCCATCCAGAGGTGAATGCTAGACTGTATCTATAAGCTGGAACTGGATGATTGTCAGCATGGCGTCCGTGCCTGGAGCGCCTCTGAACTGTATTGGAAAGTTGGGTGGTTTGAGCTGGTCGAGTAGATAGTTGTCCTATCTGGTTTCAGGTATTAATCTCTGACCTGAGAAAGAAAGATAGTTTTCCTGGCTTGCTACAGGTATTAATCTTCAATCTCTTCATGTAGATAGTTTTCCTGGCTGGTTGCAGGTATTAACCTACAATCAGTCGTCCACATATATTTTCCTGGCTTGCTACAGGTATTAATCTGGAACTTAAGAAGGTTGGCCGATGAGATAGTTGTCCTGTCTGGTTTCAGGTATTAATCTCTGCCCTGAGAAAGAAAGATAGTTTCCTGGCCTGTTACAGGTGTTAATCTTCAATCTCTTCATGTAGATAGTTTTCCTGTCTGGTTTCAGGTATTAATCTACAATCAATCGTCCACAGATTTTTCCTGGCTAGTTACAGGTATTAATCTGGAACTTAAGAAGGGTGATGGGTTGTCTCTTCTGACGGGGTGTCTCCTTTGACGAATTGTCTCTATTGACAGGTTGTCTCTATTGACAGGTTTCACCTCAGAAAAATCTTTAGGAATCGATTTAACTGATTTTGTCTCCATTGACTGGCTTCGCCTCAGAAAAATCTTTAGGAATCGATTTAACTGATTTTGTCTCCATTGACTTGCTTCACCTCAGAAAAATCTTTAGGAATCGATTTAACTGATTTTGTCTCCATTGACTGGCTTCACCTCAGAAAAATCTTTAGGAATCGATTTAACTGATTTTGTCTCCATTGACTGGCTTCGCCTCAGAAAAATCTTTAGGAATCGATTTAACTGATTTTGTCTCCATTGACTGGCTTCACCTCAGAAAAATCTTTAGGAATCGATTTAACTAATTTTGTCTCCATTGACATAATTTTGAGAATTTAACTGCATCTTTCCTGAAAGGTAAAGGTCAGTCATATGCAATGTGTGATACGGTGGGAGAACTGACTTGGGTTTTGCGTTTGTTTTCGCAAATGTTTCGGTTTAGCAAGAGTCGCCACCGACTTTTTATTTTATCCTAAGGAAAGGTTAAAAAGCACAGCAAAAACCTTTGAGATGTTTTCTTGGGTTCGGGGAGTAGATTATAGAAAGGGAAGGTATTAGCACCCTTTCTATCCATGGTTATCCATGGGCTCTTAGTTACTTGCTTAGATCACTTGCCTTGCATTTTCAATTGTTTGAAATGGTGCTTTGTGTGTGGGTTTGAAAAATGTTTTGAAAAAGATGCCTTGTCTAGGCAACCCTTGTAACAATTCTTTACTCGAATGTTTTACAAAAGGTGTTTGTCTTTTTGAAAAGATGTTTCAAGGTTTTGAAAGTTGTTTTGAAAGTTGTGTTTGTGATGTGTGTTTTGAAAAGTAGGCAAGTGTGTTCGCAAGTTGATCAAGTAACCAAGAGCTATCTACTCTAAATTTCTCAAAGATCTTTCCTATGTTTTAACCCTTTTAACAGTATTGTTCCACCATTGCATTTGGTGGACAATCTTGTGTTAGGATGTTAACGGGACGGGCGCGGGTCATCGTTTAGACCATGATTGCGATAGTGCCAAGTGTCTTTGGCAATTTTTCCTTTAAGGGACTTGATCATTTTTAGGCAACTTTCGAAAGCGTCATCGAGGGACTATGATCATTTGAATTGTTTTGTTTTGCCAAAGAAACTCAACATGCAACATGGCCCATTATTGAAGGCAACAAGTGGAGTAACCCTAAGGGGTGCAAGTGTGATTGGTGTTGTCCATTTTCATGCTTTTTGTCTTTTGTTTAGTCAAGCTATTTGTTTGGTTGATTTTTGCATACAAAACCCTAAGTCTATCATGGTATAATTAGAAAGCTTTTAAAATGCGGAAAATAAAATCCTAAATTATTACAACATAATTATGGGATGGGGGGTACAAATGTTCAAATGAGGGATATTTAGCAAGAAATTTAAATCTAAACTATTACATCCAAATTGAATATACAAGTTATTTTAATTATACAATAATTGAATAAATACAAATAAAATGTAAAATGTATTATGCACAAAAATGTTTTTATGTGTATGTAAAAAGTATTTTTCATGTGACATATAAACAAAAATAAAAAGGGTAATTTTTGGGTATTTTCATGGTTTAGGGCAAAACCCTAATTTTCTAAATAAAAAGTATTTATTATTTATTATATACAATATTTATTAATTATATACAAAAATAAATAAAAAAGAAGTATATTGTAAAAAAGTAATTTTTGAGGTCAAATATTAATAAAAATGAAAAATGTATTATTTTTGTATTTTTATCCTAAATATTTTAATAAATATATAAGTATTTATATTATGTATTAAAATATATTAAATATGCACAAAAATAAAAATATTTATTATTTACAAAAAAGTATATTTTTTAGAAAATGTTTTCAGAAAATGCAAATAAAAATAATAACTAAAAGTATATATTTTCACATTATTTTTAAGGTTTCAAATAAAAGTATTATATTTATTTATATGTACAAGTTCAAATAAAACAAATAAAATCCAAATAAAATGAAAAAATGGTTGAAAAAATATTTTTAATATTTTTTATGTTTTGACAAAAAATAATAAGTCAGAAGAAAAAATAAAAAGTCAAAAATAATTAAAAAAACACACAATGGGCCAAGGGGGTGTAAGTGGGAAATAGTGGTGCAAACAGAAAAATAAGCCAGGCCCAGCCCAAAGGGAGTTGTCTTCAACCTCCAGCCAGTTTCAAACAAAAACGCGCGTTTTTGTCCATCCCTGCTATCTCTTGATCCTTTGACTTACAACAAAAACTTACAACAACAATGTTATAGAGCATCATGTCACGATTCTAAACATATAAAGAAGTTTTTCTAACTCTCAGAAATGAGAGAGAATTTCTCCTCCCCCAATTCCTGACCTAGCTTTTTTCAAATGTTCATGTCCAAAATTCGTGCAGCACACACAACATAAATGAAAAGTGAGGATATGGGTAGCTTCAGGGCCATGAGTAGGACATAACTTCTTCACAAACTTAAGCCTAAATATGCTTGGATAGAGAGATAGAAGTTCAAACTTTTACCTGTTTAGCTCGAATCGTGTACAACAATGGAGGCACTTTCAATGAAGTTTGAGGACTTGTACAGCTTGCTTGAGGTCCAAGGATGCTCTTCCAACCTTTAGCTTGCTTTGAAACTAACTGAATCGAGCTATGTAACTCAACCTGCACAGATGAAAAAATGAAAATGGAAAACTTGGTTAGGGGTGTTACAGTCTATTTCCAAGGCTTGGGATAGTTTGTATGAATGATGTAGGATGTGTTTGAACTGGTTTGGATGAAAATGCACGAGGGAAATGAACTGGCCAAGTCAATCTGCAACAGGGACTCTGTTTTGCATAAAAAATAGGCTTTGATGGATGAGGAGGTATTGAGGATTAAGGGCTCGTGTTCTAGGTTGGTTAGGGAGTATGCAATGTGTGGACAAAGTTTGTTTAGGCTCTTGCTTGCAGGAAGTGAATGTGGTACTAGTTTTGCAAAGTTTCTTCTTATCTAAGCAAACAAAATGCAAGTTGGATTATAGGCTCCTACAGGCCTCTCAAGCATGCTGCAAATTTGGTTCTTGATCAGTGGGATATGTCCATAATCTTGTGCCCAAAAGATCTGGCCTGTACTTCTTTGATTTGTGTTTTGACATAAAGTGCACCTTTTCAAAAATGGCTAAAATGCTTTTTTCCAAATATGGCTTAATCTTGTATGTAATGGTTAAATACACAAAACAAGACATGAGCACAAAGGATATTAATTAAATTATTGAGTGAGAATAGGATTAGAGGCCTGTAATCTAGTTTGTGCAAGCTGAGTTTGAAAATGCATAGTGTATGAACATGCCTTTGGCCATGAACAAAGTGACTTTTGCCCAACTTTTCCAATTCGAATCTCCCTAACCACAAGGGTGTTTGATGAGTTCTTGGACAATTTGGAAAGCTTGGAATGTGTACTACAATCCATCTTTGCAATGAAAATTGAAATTCCAAGTGGAAGCATGTGAAAAGTGGCCATGAAGTTGGGCAAAAATCCTGCCTAAAATAGGTCAAAAAATTTCAAAGTTAAGAATGTTTTGCACCCCTATTCCAAAAATCATAACTTGAGCTACAAGCTTCTTTTGAGGAAACTTTGTGAATCAAAGTTGTAGATTTTGAAATGGACTATAACTTTCTTTTTTTGAGTTTTGTTTGAATCCAAATATATCTTGATGAAAAAATGGGACAAAGTTAGGAAAAAATTAGGAAATTTCATAACTTAGAAAATTTCTAAGTTATGAAATTTCTTCATTTCAAACCCTAATTTGTAATTTTTGATTTCTTGATGAACAAGTTTCATAATTTGACATGTTTTGATGAAAAATGAATCTTGACACTTGACTTTGACCAAAAAGTCAAAGTTTGACTTTTCAGTATACAGTCAAATTTTGATCAGTTGACTGGAAAATTCATCTGTCAATCTTGTGCATTTGGAATCTTTTGAACTTGTTGAATGTCTCAAGACCATGTAATTGAGTCATTGAGTCCATATGTGAGCTTGGTTTGCCATTGGCTAGGTCAAACAGTAAAAAATTGCCTTTGTGCAGCCAAAACCCTAAAAATGACCATTTTGCCCTTTTGGTGATCTGATCAAATTTCTTGTGGAATTGTGATCCAAACTTGATAAAATAGTCCATATGAGTTCATAATGTTGATGTGGGTCAAAAATCATGAAGTTTGACTGTCAATTGGCCATAGTTGACTTTTTCCCCAATACAGCTAATTTCTAGGTCAACTGTCCAATTGACTGGGCAAAGATTGGAATCAAGGCTTGAAACTTGGTATGGATAAACTTGTGAGTATAACATGAAGCATGAAAGTCATTTTGGGCATTTTAGGTCAAAACATCTCTGTGCAAACTCAAACCCTAATTTGGGTCAACAGTGCAAGGAGGAGTCTTGAGCAGAGCAAATCCTAACTTGTTCTTGAGCTCCAAGGGTCTTGGGATGAGAGAATGTTGAATAAATGAGAGGGCAAATTTTGGGGTACAACACAATGCATGATATGGATCGAGCAATGATGTTCTCAACATAAATGAGATCGTATGATATGATGTGTATATGCATGTATCATGATGTATGAAAATGTGATGTTTTAGCTGGGGAAAATAAATCTCGGATAGTTGCTGGAGAATGATGTTGAGTTCTTCATTTCCGCTGGGGATGATGAACGAAGATGATTGACTTGCAGGAGAAGATAACTCCGTTGGGGGATTACTCTGTGGGGAAGAGATACTTTGCTGAGATTTTAATGATAACTCCACTGGGGATTCCGTTGATAAGCTCTGTTAGAGATTTTGATGATGAACTTCGCTGGGGATAGAAAGTACTTCGTTGGGGATGATCTTTCAGTTGCAACTTGCTGAGGATAACCTAGTTAGACTCTTGTGAGGATAACCTCTGAATTTGGTTGGGGAGATACATTTGTACTCTGCAGGGGACAAGCTTCCAGAATCTACTGGGGAAGATGATTCAACTCTGGCGGGGGAGCTTTTTTAGACCGTGCTGGGGGAATGGCTCCACTGGGGGTACCTTGCATTCTGCCGGGGAACATTCTTATATTCCGTTGAGGAATATTAAGACTTCCAGGGATACTCTTATGCTTGTTGGGGAATATCCTTATACTCCGATGGGGAATATTAAGATCTACTGGGGATACCCAACTTATTTAGGGCTGATGATAGATTAACTCTGCTTGGGGAGAGCATTGTTGATTCGTTCATAATTGCAAGTCTCAGTGGGGGATAGCTACCATTACTGTCTTACTCTTGGGGGAGTGAAGGTACCTTGGTCATATTCTTCAGCTGAATCTACCTTGTATCTGGTGGATAGAGCAGCTTGTACAGTTCGGACAATTCTTATTGCCCCAGTTTCTGCGGGAGACGAAGGTCTATGAGGTGCTTGATACCTGCCGATTGATAAATCTTATTTTGGTAGGCAAGTGACGAGATGATGGGACATAGTCGTACGCTTTGATCCCTAATTTTTGCCTGGACCGCCCTTTCGGGTTTTCAGTCCACCGGGATACCCTTTTTTGCCTAAGCCGCCTTTTCAGGTTTTCGACTTGTCGGGCGTACAGATTTTTCATTTTCATCCCTTATTTTCGCCCGAACCCTTTTGGTTCGCCGGGAAGCCCTTATTTTTGCCTAGGCCAGTCGACCTAGCGGGTCTTTGATTATGCGTAGTATTTTATGATTATGTCCACGCTCTTAGGATGTAGGGAGGTGCCACTGTTGGTAGTGTTGTGTTACCATACTACCAGAAGATCTTCGTTTGATCGTGCAAGATTCGTTGCTGGAACTCACGTCCAATGCCCCAATTGATTCAGATGGAGATTTTCCCCTGGTTATTTGGCATTTTGAGAGATTCCTTGAATCTTGACTTGACTGCCCCAGATGATGGACAATGATCATGCCGTGCCCCTTAATTGGAAGTGTTTTTCCACTTGAGGTGATCCTTTTATTGAGAAGGTTTTTTGTTCACTAGATATTCGTCATGCGAATTTCTCTGCTGTTGAACAAATAGTCATATGCAAACAATGTTATTTTAAGAATGCAAAGCTTATGTCTATCTTGAAGTTTTTTGAAAATGCAGTTTTCAATAAAACAAGTGAATTTTTGTAAAATGTGATGTCAACTCAGGATTTTACAGCAAGCCCTACAGGAGTCAGGATACCTTTTGTAACAGTATGCTTTCGAACTAACCCATGCTTCAGCTAGGACTTTTAAGGGTTATAACGTGGCCTGGTTCCCGATTTAAGAAACAAAGGATAAAGGCTCAAACTTTATTTGTACCCCCCCGTTCTTCGTGATGTTCTTCGATCCTAAACTCAGCTAATCGTGCATTTAGGTCCTATTTGAGTCTTTGCTCTGATATTCCGGTGATGGTTCGGATACTGATAGTTTATTTTGACCAGGCAGTCATTTCTTTTTGTTGAGGGTTTGTAGGACCTCTTCCTTTTTTATTGTGTTATCCCTGTCTTTTGCCTGAACTGTTTCTTTTGTGATTACAATCAGCGGGATGCCCAAGTTTTGTAAGTCTCCTTCATAGGTTTTGACTTGTTGGGCTTTTGTTTTGAAAGATGACGACTGCCTGTCCTGATGATTATAGGGAACCATCACCGTCTTTTGTTTTGGAAGGACTCCTTTGATGCCATTCATTGTGCACCTGGATCAACTGAGAAAACTACCCTGCCCCAGGTTATAATTAAGGGTTTTAATTTTTGCGTGAGATGCCATTTGGAGATGGGCTTAAAGATGCCATCCGAAGGGTGACAGAGTCTTGCCGGAGATGGGCTTAAAGATGCCATCTGGAATGTTTGTTGAACTGCAATGTGATAGGTCAGAAGAATGAGGATCAAAATGGTATCCGTGTCTGGAATGCATTTGAACTGCATCTAAGGACTGAGTTTGTATGAGCAGAAGAATGGCCTCCGTGTCTGGGGCGTATATGAGCTGTAACTGTGCTTGAAGAATGAATATCAGAATGACTGCCGTGTCTGGAGTGTATCTGTATTGTATCTGGGTAACAGAGAAACATCTGTATGAAGCAACTGCGTGCTGGGGATAAATTCTGAATGAGTGACAGGATGACAACCATATCTAGAGCGTATCTGGACTGTATCTGAAGTTGAAAGTCGTATGAGTAGCAGAATGACTTCCGTGTCTGGAGTGTATCTGAAACTGTAACTGGGATTGAGATCCGTATGAGTAATAGAATGACTTCTGAGTTTGAAGTGTATCTGAAACTGTAACTAGGATCTAAATAAATGACAGAATGACTTCCGTGGCGAACGCACTGGGGAGAATCAAACTGTTGTTGCAAGGGTCAGAATGGTATCCGTGTTTGGAATGCATTGAACCTTGAGGTGGATAAATGAATCTGAATGAGAGATAGAATGGCTGCCGTGTCTGGAGCGTATCTAGTCTGTATCTGATTGTTGTAGTCTGAATTAGTAGTAGAATGACCGCCGTGTCTGGGGTGTATCTGTACTGTATCTGACTTGAAATTCTGAATGAGTAATAGAATGACCGCCGTGTCTGGGGTGTATCCATACTGTATCTGAATAATTGTTAATGATAGCCTTTTAATCTTATACTGAAAAGGGTGAAATGTTAGCTAAATCACAAAGTTATGTTGCATGATATGTATGATGCAATATATGTTATATCAATGTTTATGATATGAATGTAAATGAATGTGCATGTAAGCTGAAGAGCTGTCTTGCTGAGGATAGATGAATCCTGGAGATAAAGAATCTTGACTGCTGCCAGGGAAAATGAATCCTTGACTGCTGTAGGGGAAGACAAGAATTTTGATTGCTGAGGATGAGACATCCTTGTTGACTACTGCTGGAGAATTAGGAGCTTGGGTTGTATACCAATCTTCTGGGGATTCTTGTTTTGAGGAGATCTTCACTGGAGAACATCTGATTATCCTGTGAGGAACTGAGAATGAGCCTTCACTCTGCTTGGGGAAATGCAAGATCTTCAATTGTTGAGGGATCTTAGGACCACTGCTGAGGAACTGGCATTCTTTGGTGACTTGCGGGGAATGAGAATTTCTGATGATCTCTACTGGGGAGTTCAGAATCTGATAGACTCATGCTAGAGAGGTATGATCTGAGAATCTTCAGTTTGGTGGGAAGTACCTCTGCGGGGAGAAGGTTCACTAGCCTGGTTCAGCTGGGGATTCATGGTTGGAAGTTTTAGTTCCGCTGGGGATTGGATTTTCAGATTTTTAAGGCTCCACTAGGGATACTTAACTCTGAGGGGAATTGAGTTCTGGGAGGCCCTCTGGTTGGGGAGGTCAGTTTTGAGAAAGCTTTCTCTGCTGAGGATCCTGGAGTTTATCTCTGTTTGGGGAATTAAATTCTGGATCGAGGAATTTGGAGTTTTGGATCTGCTGAGGATTTCTTCTGAAAGGGTATCGAGATATCTATCTGTACCTTCAACCTATCAGTAATCACCTCTCTTGATTTGCAAGGAAAATGATTATGTTCAAATGCATATGCCTATTTAACAAAACATTGGACGTTTCTCAAATAAAACATAAGTGCAAAAGAAAAGAGGAAAGGAAGACAACGCAAATTTCTGTATTTGGAAAAGTATTTGTATTAACTTTCTATGAGTATATTTGTACAAAGGAGACAGTCATCCTAGTAAGAGGATGTCGTCGTAAATATTGAAAAATTTATACAAAAGAAAGATGGTTATGTGAAACAATTCCATGGGATTCCATTCTGCTATAGCCTTCACAACTCTGAATATCTGTCCATTCAATGCTTCGTCTGCTGATGACTGGATTGATCAGAAGCTTGGAGCTGGTTGATGAAGAGATTGTCCTTAAAGTGATCCGATGAGTCATAGTCATACGCTTTAATTCCCTAACTTTTGCCTGAATCGCCCTTTCGGGTTTTCGATCCACCGGGAAACCCCTTTTTGCCCAAGCCGCCCTTTCGGGTTTTCAACTTGCCGGGTGTACAGATTTTTTTGTTTTATCCCTAATTTTTTCCTGAACCGCCCTTTCGGGTTTTCGGTCCACCGGGATGCCCATTTTTGCCCAAGCCGCCCTTTCAGGTTTTCAACTTGTCGGGTTATTTTATGTGTAGTATCTTTTGACTATGTCTGCGTTCGCAGGGTGCGGCAAATCGTCGCCGTCCATGGTGGTCATAATCATTGCACCACCAGAGAATATGCTCTTGATCACAAATGGTCCTTCGTATGTAGGAGTCCATTTGCCCCTGGGATCACTTTGCGGTAAGATAATCCGCTTGATTACGAGATCTCCGACTTGATATACTTGACGTCTGAATTTCTTGTTGAAAGCCTTGGTCGTCCTTTTTTGATACGCTTGACCATGGCAGACAGCAGCGAGTCGCTTCTCGTCGATCAAATTGAGTTGATCAAGTCGGGTCTGAATCCAATCATCTTCGTTCAAACCTGCGTCCTTCATAATCCTTAGAGAAGGAATCTGAACTTCCATGGGTAGGACAACTTCCATGCCATATACCAAGGAAAATGGGGTTGCCCCGGTTGAAGTACGTGCCGTCGTACGGTATCCATGCAGAGCAAACGGTAACATCTCATGCCAGTCCTTGTAAGTGACTGTCATTTTCTGAATGATCTTCTTAATGTTTTTGTTCGCAGCTTCAACAACACCGTTCATCTTCGGTCGATAGGGAGATGAATTGTGATGATAAATCTTGAACTGTTCGCACAATCCGGTGATCATAGTATTATTCAGATTTGTACCGTTGTCCGTGATGATCCTGTCCGGAACACCATACCGGCATATGAGGTTTTGCTTGATGAAGCGGGCAACCGCATTTTTGGTAACAGAGGCGAAGGAAGCCGCTTCGACCCATTTGGTGAAGTAGTCAATGGCAACCAGGATGAAGCGATGTCCGTTGGAGGCCGTGGGATTGATCTCTCCAATCATGTCAATGCCCCACATTGCAAATGGCCAAGGAGCTGTCAGCATGTTGAGAGGAACCAGAGGAATATGAATCTTGTCAGCATAGACTTGACACTTATGGCAGGTACGGGAATGCTGATGGCAATCTGCTTCCATGGTAGACCAGTAATAGCCTGCCCTTAGGATCTTCTTAGCCATAGTATGCCCGCTCAAGTGGGTGCCAAATGTACCGTTGTGCATCTCGGTCATGATTAACTCTGCTTCAGCTTTGTCTACACATCGGAGTAAAACACAATCATGGTTGCGCTTATAGAGGATGCCATTGCTCAGGAAGAACTTGGCAGCAAATTTCCTTAGGAACTTCTTGTCATTTACGAAAGCTCTTTCGGGATATTCTCTGGTCTGGAGATACCTTTTGATTTCGTGAAACCAGGGTTGTTCCACTACTTCTTCGGTATTAATCTCATGACAATGCGCAGGTCCATCCATTCGCTCGATGGTGATTTGGGGAGCCTCGTTATCCCAGTTGAGTTTAAACATGGAAGACATTGTTTCCAGAGCATCTGCTAGCTGATTCTCTTCTCGCGGGAAATGCTCGAAGGTAATTTGCTCGAAACGAGGCAACAATGTTAGGACATGTTCTTTGTATGGGATAAGATTAGGATGCTTGGTATCCCACTCTCCTTTGATTTGACTGATAACCAAAGCCGAGTCCCCAAATACGATCAAATATTTGATCCCCAAGTCTATAGCAGCCTTGAGACCAAAGATGCAGGCTTCATATTCAACCATGTTGTTGGTGCAGCTGAAGCAGAGTCGAGCCGTGAAAGGCGTGTGACAACCTTCCGGGGAAATGAGTACCGCACCGATACCGTTTCCAAGTGCATTTGAAGCACCATCAAAGTACAGGGTCCATCGGGATCCCTTTTCAGGTCCGTCATACGGTCCGTTACCTTCAATGTTGTCCAAATTCATGATGTCCTCATCTGGGAAGTCAAATCTCATGGATTGATAATCTTCGATAGCTTGATGAGCTAGATGATCAGCTAGTACACTCCCTTTTATAGCTTTTTGAGTGGTGTACTGGATGTCATACTCAGTTAGGATCATTTGCCATCTAGCGATTCTTCCAGATAAAGCAGGCTTCTCGAAGATATACTTGATAGGATCCATTTTGGAAATCAACAAGGTGGTATGAGTCAGCATATACTGCCTTAGTCGGCGAGTAGCCCATACCAAAGCGCAGCAAGTTTTCTCAAGCAGTGAGTAACGAGTCTCACAGTCGGTAAACTTTTTGCTAAGGTAATAAATAGCATGCTCTTTTCGACCAGACTCGTCATGCTGGCCCAAAACACACCCCATTGAGTTATCCAAGACGGTCAGATACATGATCAATGGTCTTCCTTCGACGGGTGGCATCAGAATAGGAGGTTCTAGCAAATACTCCTTGATCTTATCAAAAGCAGCTTGGCAATCGTCGTTCCATTCGACTACCTGATCTTTCTTTAATAATTTGAAAATTGGCTCACAGGTAGAAGTCAGATGAGATATGAATCTGGAAATATAGTTTAAGCGCCCCACGAACCCTCTAACCTCCTTTTCAGTACGGGGAGCAGGCATCTCTTGTATCGCTTTCACTTTTACTGGATCGACCTTGGAATTCTGGCTGCAGATACTCAATGTCACGTTCAATGTTATGACACCGTATCTGACTTTCTATAAGACAGTAAATACAAAAGCAGTAAATAACACAGTCAATTGTTTACCCAGTTCAGTGTGCAACAACACCTACTCTGGGGGCTACCAAGCCAGGGAGGAAATCCACTATAGGAGATATTAATTCAGGAATAAACCAACCAGTTTATCTCCTTCGCTTAAGACCTACCCAATGCAACTTCAATCTAAGTACAACTTAAACCTGAGTTCCTACTCACTCCCCGTCAATCACAGCAGTGATACTTAAAACAATTTGACTAATGAATTGATGAAGACACTCTTCAAAACATACACTTGATTATGCTTCACAGCTTTTTAATCAAGCAACACAAACACTCTTGCTTTACAGCTTTGAGTGATACATAAACCTAACTTGACTTTGCTTCAAAGCTTCAGTCAAGAGACACAAAAACACTCTTGCTTCAAAGCTTTGAGTGATACACAACCCTTATAATTAAAGCCTATTCCAAGTCACTTATCACAATGATACTTGCTTGGATTACAATAGTTAAAACTATACAGCTTCTAAATGATCTTCTGTCGAAAAGGGATTCATTCCAAAACAGCAGCTCTGTTGAATATATAGAAGCTGCATCTTCAGTTAGGGTTTCCACAAAAAGCTAGGGTTAATTCCGTTTGACCTTAAGACTAGGTCACAGGACTTTATCAACCAGGTTAGGGTTGAGCTAGGTTAACCCCAAGTCCACGAGATTTTCTGTTCTGGAAAGACTGAGTCATAATCCTGAAAAAACTCAGAATTACCCAAACTGCATAACTGTTAGTTCAGAATAGGATGTCTTAACATTTGTTATGACATCTGAAATCCTGTCTACTAATTTTGGTAAATGTGATCTTTTTGCAAAATGCTCAGATACACACTCATAAACAGCAGCACCTGTATGACAATATTTTTCTGCAGAGGTACCTAATAAATCAGAACCTAATAAACTAGAATGTTATGACATTAGTCATGACATTCACACACACACACCTGGTTTTACCAAAAATGCATGCCAATAACTAAACAACTACAAACTCCCTCTTTGGCAGATTTTTGGCTAAAGACCCTAAGCAATCAGAGATAGATAGCAGCAAAATGACTGCAGAAAAATAGAATGTCTAATAAAGTCTACCAAAATATATCTCCCCCTCTTTAGCCACAAATGGGCCAAAGATATATGTTCTTAAAAGATTATACAGTCATCCAGAAAAAGTAACACAACAAGAAAAAAAAATTGAACACACTTTGCAAACTCCACCAGGAAACAGCAACTCCAGCAACTCCACCAACCTTTAAGCACTGTCATCAGACTCAGAAGGTTTGGGCTGCTTCCTTTTCTTGTGAGCAATGTCAGCATTCTTCTCTTTGTCTGATGTCTCAACATCCTTAGAGACATCTGGATTTGTTTCAGCATTTGAACTTTCTTGATTTAAAGGAACAGAAATGCCAGGAACTAAGTGGTTCTCGTTCAGAATTCTTGTAACAATTTTAGCTATTGCTTGACGAACATAGGTTGACCCTTCCCTATTTGCAATTTCAGAGGGAACTGAAGAAGAAGGATGAGATGGATTACCAGAGGCAGTAGCTTGGGACCTTCCTGCATGTCTTATTCTCAGCTCTTTGACCTTGGTGGGGTTAGTTTCCACTTTTCTAAGAGAAGAGATCTCCAGGACTTCATAATCCAGACAAGATGAGATTGCCCTAGAATCTTGATCAGAGGAGGAGGTTGAAATAGTCGTATTGGATGATGATGGTGTTTGAGACATTTTGATAGTCTTAGAGGACCAACAGCAACTGAAGAGAAAATTCTGATTGAGAGACTGGGTTTTGATGCGGAGACGAGAGGGGAAGGAAGAAAAGGAGTGTCTATTCAACTTCTTAAAAGAATTGAAGGAAATGGGAAAATATAAGTTTAACCCAATCAGAACAAGCATAACTCCTTTAACCCTTGTTTTAAGCAAAATTAATTGCTACAATTCCTCATGTTGGCAAATACCCAACTTACCCCTCAAATTTTCAAATTGATTTGCATCAAGTGCCTTGGTAAAAATGTCAGCCAGCTGTAGCTCAGTGGTAACATGTTCCAATTTGATTGTCTTCTCTTCTACAAGATCTCTGATAAAGTGATGTCTTATGTCAATATGTTTGGTCCTACTATGCTGAATGGGATTCTTGGAAATGTTGATTGTACTCAGATTGTCACAGTGCAATGTCATAACATCTTGTGTGACATTATACTCAGTAAGCATCTGTTTCATCCAGATCATTTGAGAACAGCTACTACCAGCTGCAATGTATTCAGCTTCAGCAGTAGAGAGAGACACACAATTATGTTTCTTGCTGAACCAGGAAACCAGATTATTTCCCAAGAAGAAACATCCTCCAGAGGTGCTTTTTCTATCATCAGCACTACCAGCCCAATCAGCATCACAGTAACCAGTCAGAGTTGGTTCACAGCCATGAGAATATAGCAACCCATAGTTGTAAGTTCCACTCACATACTTCAAAATTCTCTTCACTTGATTGATATGACTGACTTTGGGATCAACTCGGTATCTTGCACAAACTCCAACTGTAAAAGCAATATCAGGTCTGCTGGCTGTTAAGTACAACAAGCTTCCTATCATGCTTCTGTACAAACTTTGATCCACCTTAACCCCACTTGAATCTTTGGAAAGCTTTAAATGAGTAGGAGCAGGAGTCCTTTTGTGACTGGCATTCTCCATACCAAACTTCTTTACAATGTTCTTAGCATACTTGCTTTGAGATAAGAAGATTGAGTCCTCCATCTGTGAGACTTGCAGTCCAAGAAAATAAGTTAGTTCTCCCATGAGACTCATTTCGAATTCAGCCTGCATCTGGTCAGCAAAATGTTTAACCATAGGTTCTGACATTCCTCCAAACACTATGTCATCAACATATATTTGGGCAACCATCAACTTCCCTCCTTCAGTTTTGACAAAGAGTGTTTTGTCCAAGCCTCCTTTTCTGTATCCTTTGTCTGAGAGAAACTTTGTTAACCTGTCATACCATGCTCTAGGAGCTTGTTTCAGGCCATATAGAGCTTTTCTCAATTTGTAGACATGATCAGGGTGATTTGGATCCACAAAGCCTTTAGGCTGTTCCACATAAGCTTCCTCATTCAAGTACCCATTTAGAAAGGCACTTTTCACATCCATCTGAAATAACTTGAACTTCAGAAGACAAGCAATTGACAATAGGAGTCTAATTGATTCCAGCCTGGCTACAGGTGCAAAGGTTTCATCAAAATCAACCCCTTCAACCTGAGTGTATCCTTGAGCAACAAGTCTTGCCTTATTCCTGGTGACAACTCCTTCAGCATCTGATTTGTTCTTGAAAATCCATTTTGTGCCAATGATGTTGGTTCCTTCAGGTCTAGGAACCAGTTCCCAAACTTCATGTTGCTTGAATTGGTTCATTTCATCTTGCATTGCTCCAATCCAGTATTCATCAGTTAAAGCTTCTTTGACATTTCTTGGTTCCATTTTGGACACAAAACAAGAGTTTGAGATGATTTCTCTAGATCTTGTAATGACTCCACTGTTGGGATCTCCTATGATGAGCTCTTTTGGATGATCCTTCTGAATTCTGATGGAAGGGATCTTGCTAGCTTCCTTTGATTCAGATTCTGTTGTGGTGGTGTTGGGTAGATCACTCTGTTGGGTTGAAGTCTCAAAGAATGTCTCATCATTACAAGGGACATCTATTTCCTCATGATAATCATCAATTATAACATTTATTGATTCCATCATGGCTTTGGTCCTGGAATTGAATACTCTATAAGCTCTGCTGTTTTAGGAGTATCCTAGAAATACGCCTTCATCACTTTTAGGGTCCAGTTTTCTTCTTTGTTCACGATCTGCCAGAATATAGCATTTGCTGCCAAACACATGGAAGTACTTCACAGTTGGTTTTCTTCCTTTCCAGAGTTCATATATGGTGGATGAGGTTCCCTTTCTCAAGGTGACCCTGTTATGGACATAGCAGGCTGTATTCATAGCTTCAGCCCAAAAATACATAGGAAGTCTTTTGGCATGTATCATTTCTCTGGCAGATTCCTGTATGGTCCTGTTTTTTCTTTCCACAACTCCATTTTGCTGAGGAGTTATAGGAGAAGAAAATTCATGACTAATTCCTTCTGAGGAACAGAAATCATCAAACTTGTTGTTTTCAAATTCCTTGCCATGATCACTTCTGATTCTGACAATACACCCTTCCTTTTCTCTTTGAATTCTTTTGCACAATTCTTTAAAAACTTCAAATACATCAGATTTTTCCCTAATGAAGTTAATCCAGGTGAATCTGGAAAAATCATCCACAACCACATAGGCATATCTTTTTCCACCAAGACTCTCCACTTGCATTGGTCCCATCAGATCCATATGAAGAAGTTCTAGAACCTTAGAGGTGGTCAGATGTCTTGACTTTGGATGTGACATCCTAGTCTGCTTACCAACCTGACATTCACCACAAACTCTTCCTTCATCAATTTGCAGTCTTGGAATCCCTCTGACTGCCTCCATCGAGATAATCCTTTTCATACCTCTTAGATGAAGATGGCCAAGTTTTTGGTGCCACAGTTTCACCTCTTTTTCTTCTTTTGCAATGGAACACACAGATGAGAAACTAGTGTTCTCAGGCTCCCACAAGTAACAGTTGTCTTTAGATCTGACTCCTTTCATTATAATTTATTGTTTTTCATTAATTACAAGACATTCAGATTTTGATAAATTGACCTTGAATCCTAGATCACACAATTGACTAATACTAATGAGATTAGCAGTCAGCCCTTTTACCAGCAGTACTTCATTCAGACTTGGAACTCCAAGGCAGTCCAAATTACCAACTCCTTTGATTTCACCTTTAGAACCATCTCCAAAGGTCACAAAACTGGTGGTGTGAGGTTTAACATTATTGAGGAGGTTCTTGATTCCAGTCATGTGTCTGGAACACCCACTGTCAAAGTACCAGTCTTCCTTTGCAGAGACCCTCAGGGAAGTGTGGGCTATCAGGGCAGTAGCCTTTTTCTTCCATTTAGGAGCATGTGGTACCTTTTTAGACTTAGGTTTGACACCTGAGTTCTAATTAGGGTATCCATGCAATCTGAAGCAGAAAGGCTTTATGTGGCCATATCTCCCACAATGATGACATCTCCATCTTTGGTACCTTTTCTTCATATGTCTCTGTTCCTGATGTTGAGAGTTGTGTTGAGACATCTGTTTTGACATTTGCTTATCAGGCCTGATCTTCTTATCTGTACCAGATTTCTTTGCTTCCACAAATCCTAGTCCAGATTTATTTCCCACATTTTGTCCAACCTGAAGGATCTCTTCCAATTTGTCTGTTCCATTAGTCAGCATCTTGACAGATTTGGTCATTTGATTCAGTTGTGAGTTCAGCAATTGAACTTCCCCTTCTAGATGACTTATAGTTTCAAGGTTTGCCCTTTTTTCAGCCTCCAGCTTTATGATGAGTTTTGATTGTTTCTCATTCTGCACACAAACTTCAGTACTTCTGATACACAATTTCTTGTAAGTATCAGCCAGTTCTTCAAATGTCACCTCTTCATCACTAGTGTCACTTTCAGAGGTACAAACACCAGTTAGAGCAGTAACTAGTTTGGCAGATTCTTCTTCAGAATTACTTTCTGAATCACAGTCAGACCAAGTAACAGTCATTCCTTTCTTTTGTTTCTTAAGAAAGGTAGGACATTCAGCTCGAATATGCCCATATCCTTCACAACCATGGCATTGAATTCCTCTGCCTTGATTTCCCTTCTCTTCTGACCTTGGTCTTCTGCTGGAACTGTCAATGTCAGAGGGAATGTTACGAACATTAGACCTTGACTTTGGATCTATTCTTTTGATGAGTTTGTTGAACTGTCTTCCAAGCATGGCTATAGCTTCTGAAATATTTTCTTCTTCATCCTCCTTGTTTTCAACATCAGTGTTGGATACAAGTGTTATGCTCTTGTTCTTCTTGTCACCATTTTCAGTGATCCCCATCTCAAAAGTCTGAAGAGACCCAATAAGTTCATCCACTTTCAACTTGCTGATGTCCTGGGCTTCTTCTATGGCAGTTACCTTCATTGCAAATCTTTTAGGCAAGGATCTGAGAATCTTTCTCACCAATTTTTCTTCTGGCATCTTTTCTCCCAGTGCTCCTGAGGTGTTGGCAATCTCCAAGATGTTCATGTGAAACTCATGAATGGTTTCATCTTCCATCATTTTTAGATTCTCAAACTTGGTAGTCAACATCTGAAGCCTTGACATTTTTACTTTGGAAGTGCCCTCATGGGTAGTTTTGAGAGTGTCCCAAACTTCCTTGGCCAGTTCATATTGATGTACTAGTCTGAAAATGTTTCTATCAATTCCATTGAACAAGGCATTTAAAGCTTTGGAATTTCCCAGGGCTAACTCATCTTCTTCTTTACTCCAATCTTCCTCAGGCTTCAGACTGATTGTCCCATCTTTCTCAGTTATGGTGGGATGGATCCATCCTTTGTCAGCAGCTCTCCAAGCCTTTTTGTCCAGAGATTTTAAGAAGGCAACCATACGAGGTTTCCAGTAGTCATAATTTGTTCCATCCAGAATGGGTGGTCTATTTCCAAAAACTCCTTCTTTGTCCATAGTGCCAGAAAGTGATATCCCTAGATCTCACCCAGTAATACAGGTAGGGTGCCTGCTCTGATGCCAATTGAAATTCTGGCTGCAGATACTCAATGTCACGTTCAATGTTATGACACCGTATCTGACTTTCTATAAGACAGTAAATACAAAAGCAGTAAAGAACACAGTCAATTGTTTACCCAGTTCAGTGTGCAACAACACCTACTCTGGGGGCTACCAAGCCAGGGAGGAAATCCACTATAAGAGATATTAATTCAGGAATAAACCAACCAGTTTATCTCCTTCACTTAAGGCCTACCCAATGCAACTTCAATCTAAGTACAACTTAAACCTGAGTTCCTACTCACTCCCCCTCAATCACAGCAGTGATACTTAAAACAATTTGACTAATGAATTGATGAAGACACTCTTCAAAACATACACTTGATTATGCTTCATAACTTTTTAATCAAGCAACACAAACACTCTTGCTTTACAGCTTTGAGTGATACATAAACCTAACTTGACTTTGCTTCAAAGCTTCAGTCAAGAGACACAAAAACACTCTTGCTTCAAAGCTTTGAGTGATACACAACCCTTACAATTAAAGCCTATTCCAAGTCACTTATCACAATGATACTTTCTTGGATTACAATAGTTAAAACTATACAACTTCTAAATGATCTTCTGTCGAAAAGGGATTCATTCCAAAACAGCAGCTCTGTTGAATATATAGCAGCTGCATCTTCAGTTAGGGTTTCCACAAAAAGCTAGGGTTAATTCCGTTTGACCTTAAGACTAGGTCACAGGACTTTATCAACCAGGTTAGGGTTGAGCTAGGTTAACCCCAAGTCCACGAGATTTTCTGTTCTGGAAAGACTGAGTCATAATCCTGAAAAAACTCAGAATTACCCAAACTGCATAACTGTTAGTTCAGAATAGGATGTCTTAACATTTGTTATGACATCTGAAATCCTGTCTACTGATTTTGGTAAATGTGATCTTTTTGCAAAATGCTCAGATACACACTCATAAACAGCAGCACCTGTATGACAATATTTTTCTGCAGAGGTACCTAATAAATCAGAACCTAATAAACTAGAATGTTATGACATCAGTCATGACATTCACACACACACACCTGGTTTTACCAAAAATGCATGCCAATAACTAAACAACTACAGACCTCAATGCCTTTGTTGCTGACAATAAACCCTAGAAGTTTACCAGACCTAACTCGAAAAGTGCATTTACTTGGATTCAGCCTGAGTTTTTACTCTTTCAATCTGGAAAACAGCTTTTCCAGGTGTTCAAGGTGTTCCTCCTCTGTTTGTGACCGAGCTATCATATCGTCTACGTAAACTTCGATCTCATGATGTATCATATCATGAAATAAGGCTACCATGGCGCGTTGATAAGTTGCCCCTGCGTTCTTCAGTCCGAACGGCATCACCTTGTAACAGAAAGTACCCCATTGTGTAACAAAGGTTGTTTTCTCCATGTCCTCGTGGGCCCTTTTAATTTGGTTGTAGCCCGAGAATCCATCCATGAAGGAAAACACTTTGTGCTGAGCCGTGTTGTCGATCAAGATGTCAATGTGCGGTAGCGGAAAATCATCTTTGGGGCTGGCCCTATTCAAATCCCGGTAGTCCACACACATTCTGACCTTGCCATCTTTTTTAGGTACTGGCACGATGTTAGCAACCCATTGTGGATAGGATGTAACAGCCAGGAAGCCTGCGTTAAATTACTTCATCACTTCTGCTTTGATCTTCTCAGACATGTCGGGCCTCATTCGGTGGACTTTTTGCTTGATCGGTGGATAATCCTCTCTTGTAGGGAGACGGTGAACCACGATGTCTGTGTCTAAACCCGGCATGTCTTCATAAGACCAGGCGAAGATTTCAACGTATTCATTTAACAGCCGTATCAGGCGCTCCTTGACACTCGGTTCCAGATTGGCACCCACTTGTACTTCCTTCCGATCTTCCTCTGTTCCTAAGTTGACAGTTTCCAACAACTCTTCATGAGGTAAGATGGCCCTTTCTTCTTGCTGTAAAAGTCTGGCTAATTCCCCTGGTACTTCACAACCTTCGTCATCTTCATACTCAGCCTGATTGACCATATCTTCAGAGTTATTGAAGGACATAGCAGAATAGTCACCCATAGAATCCAGAGTGGATGGGTACCTGCATTTGTGAGTGTGGGTGTGTGTAAGGGATAGCCATCCTTAAACAAAAAATGCAAAAGGAAAGAAAATGAACACAGCAGTTTATCAATGAAAAACGTCCAATGAATCATTAAACATGGCATATGGATATGAAGATAATCAAAACCCTTACAAATGGACCTACATGCCCCGGGCAAGGCATGAGGTGAAAAAGTAGTGTACGGATTGTTCAAAAGTAATTATTACAGACCACAAGAAATGTTTGACAGATAATTACTGATTAATAAAAGTAATAGGGACAAAGTCCTTTGCCTCCCAGTTGCGTAGTCCTCCTTCGATGGTTGGGTAGATCCAATCTTCAATGTTGGCCTCTTCGTCTTCACCTTCCAAAGCATTGATCCCATAAGGAGAGATCTTGATGGGTGTTCTTTCAACCTTTGAGCGGCGCATAGCTTTCTGCCCCGCAGCAGTGAATCCTAATCCAAACTTGTCTGTTTTGTACGGAATATCCAGCAACTGCCCCCATGTTGAGCTCTTTCCTTCCTTCATTGCGGCCTTCGCGTCTTTTAGAGATGCCATCCTGGCCATCTGCTTTGGTACCTCAGCTACCACTTTTGCTACTGCCACCTCAGGAGAGACTTCCTCGAAGTGCTGGAATGGTGTCTCAATGATTTCACCCTCTACCTCTACATACCAGAAGGAGTTCAGGTGGTTGATCATATATTCCTCTTCACCGTGGACGATTATGATATTTCCTTTGACAGGGTACTTCAACATTTGATGTAAGGAGGAGGTAACCGCCCCGGCGTTATGTATCCATGGCCTCCCCAATAAGCAAGAGTATGACGGACAGATGTCCATCACATAGAAAGTTGAGGGGAACACTTCTGTGCCAACCTTAATGGGAATGTCTACCTCCCCATGTACCATTCTCTTCGACCCGTCAAACACCCTTACAATGATATTACTTTGCCTTAGCTCCAAACCTTCACAGTCCAATTGGTCGAGAGCCTTCTTAGGCAGCACGTTCAGAGAAGAACCAGTGTCGACCAGAACATGGGCCAAAGTAGTTCCTTGGCATTCTACTGACACATGTAAGGCGTCGTTGTGCTTTCTTCCTTTTGAGGTTAGGTCAGCATCGGAGAAACCTAAATCGGTATCTGCTGTAAGACTGGCTACACAGTCTTGGAATTGGTCGGCAGAGGTTTCCTGGGGTACATGGGCTGTCTTCAGGAATTTTATCAATGCGTTGGCGTGCGCCTCTGAACAAAGTAGCAATGCTAACATGGAGATTTTCGAGGGGGTTTGCCCCAGTTGCTCTACCACGTCATAATCACTCTTTTTAATTATCTTCAAGATCTCCTCCATCTCCTTCTTAGAGGTTTCCGGGATGACCAAAGGTTGATCCCTCGTCCTGACGAGCTCATCTTGGATCCCTTTCCCCTTATCAGCAGAAGTATGAGGGACAACAACAGGAATAACAACATCTTCAATCAACGGAGTTTTAGCGGAAAGTTTTATCGGTGCAGGAATAACTTTGGCAGCAGATGAGGGTCCAAAGATCACCTTTGGGGGGGCAATCTCTGGAGAAAATATTCTCCCACTTCGGGTGATCTTGCTTGTGTCGGCAATGTTTCCAATGCTGGCATCTTCTTCATCAGAGCTTCCTTTGGTTATTTCAACTTGTTTAATACCATGGTAGTAGATTTCTCCACCGTAATTCCATGGTATTGATTTTTCAGAACTGTAAGGGACAAGCCCTGGCATAGTTATTTTCAGAGGAACAGACTTTGTAGCGGATGTAATCTTAACAGGCTTTTTGACGGCCTTGGAAAGATTGGCGTGAATGGTGATAATTGAAACATCTTCAGTAGGGGTTGGAATAGCAGGAACTTTTTCAAACATAATTTGTTGACTGTCCATTAGGCCTTGGATGCCTTTCTTCAGTGATGGACAGTCGATTGGCAGAGAGTAACAATAGTAGGAGTCTTCTTTGCATCCCGGGAAAATCCCAGCCTTTAACAGATTTAACTTGATAGTTAACAGCGGAGTTATCAGGTCATTGACATCAGAAACATACAGATCTTCCTCGATAGCATGGAAATTTCGACCATGCTTCGGCATCGGAGCAGATATCACGTTTGGCTTCTCTGGAGCATCGAACTCCACCTCTTTTGCATCTATCAAGTCTTGAATTTTATTTTTTAGCGCCCAACAATTGTTTGTGTCATGTCCGGCGCTATCAGAATGATAGGCGCATTTGGCATTGGCATTGTAAGCTGGTGAGGTTGTATTCACATTTTTCGGCGCTTCTTTGATATTTGTGAGATTCAACTTTAAAAAGTGCGGAAGAACTTACGCATGTGTCATATTAATGCGGGTGAACTGCCGTGGAGGCCGTTCTCCCCATTGTTGTTTAGGTCTGGATTGATTTCCACGAGGCTAATCATTTGATGGATTTTGGATCATCACGGCCCCCACAGTCGCCCGACGCTCGCTTCTTCCTGCTCCTCTCTGAGAGTACACAACAGTCGTTTCCTTTTTCGCCGGAAATGATTTCTTACCAATTGTAGATGCAGAGGCATCCTTCTGAATCTTCCCATTCTTGATACCGGCTTCTACCCGCTCGCCAGTCATAATTAATTCAGTAAACCCTGCGGAAGAGCTACCGATAGGATGGTTAAAGAATGGACCAGACAGGGTCCCCAGGAACATATCAACAAGTTCTCTATCAGAAAGAGGTGGCTGCACTCTTCCGGCCAGATCGCGCCACTTCTGGACGTACTCCTTGAATCCCTCACCTGAGGCCATTCCCATACTCTGTAGCTGAGTACGGGTTGGCGCCAAGTCAGAGTTATACTGATATTGGCGATAAAAAGCAGCTGCCAGATCCTCCCAACTATGTATCTCTGACCTTTCCAGCTTGTAAAACCAGTCTAACTGAGTGCCAGACAGGCTATCTTGAAAGAAGTGCACCCAAAGATTTATGTCGGAAGTGTGAGGTTGGATTCTTCGGACATACGACCTTAGGTGCATTTTTGGGCAAGACAGCCCGTCATATCTTGCAAAAATTGGCACTTTGAACTTCGGGGGGATCACAATTCCAGCAATTAATCCCAAATCTTAGAAATCTAAGCCGGGAACTCTCTGCAGCTCCATAGCTGCCAACCTGTCTTCCAAGTTTTTGTACTTATCATCGGCGGGAGGGTATTGTTGCTCTGAGTAGTCTTCGTCTTCTTCAGCCTCTTCTTCTTCAGCTTCGGATTTGGAAGGTACCGCAGCCCCTTTTCCTTTACTGGTTCCCTCTTCAGACGTAGGGGGAAATTCAAGAACTCTTCTGGCTTCACCCTCAAACCTTCTTCCCAAGGTAGCCACCCCGACTCTTTTCTTCTTCTTTTTCACTTGCTCTTTGTTCCCAAGCAGGGCTTTTTAGATCCTCCTGACCCTTTGCCAAGGTCATCAGGAGGTGTTGAAACTGTGAGTTTTGAGACTGCAAATCCTTGACCGTCTGTTCGAGATTCATCTTACTGAAATAAACAGCAGAAAGATAAGGAAACCTGGTGTGGAGACCTGCTTATGCGCATGATGAATGATATGCTTATTTATGCAATGCATTCAAGGATTTAGAAAATTCAAATTGTTGCAGACAAAAAGAACACACGTCATATTAATAAGAAGAAATTTTGTTAGTACATAAATGCCCCATGGGCCAAATATTACAAAAACAACTTCTCAAGGTAAAATGACGTTGCGCATCCTCTTTGGTGCGATGTAGGTGTTGAGGGTCTCTTCCTCATGGAGTCGGCGGGTAAGCTCCAAAACCTTCTTCTCACTGGCGTAGAAGCTGGCTTCAAAAGTATTCCGTTCCTCTTTGAGTTGGATCCAACTCTTCTGCATCTCCTCCCATGATGTTGGCATGTCAGGATACAGGATGGTGTAGGGAACCTCTCCTTCCTTAACGGGCTCTTTAATCACAGGGAGAACATGAGGGTAAGGCATCATTAGACTCTGGGCTCGGGTTCGTACCCACTTGAGATAAGGCTCAAGAGGGATGGAGTTCTTGTGCCCCAGTGTCTTGCTATCTACCTTGTTAGGCATCCTCCAAGCTCTGATGAATCTTTGGCGAAGTCCTTGCGCATCATTGTCGAAGTCAAAAACTAGGTCAGGAATCAGCATGTCATGAGGGCCATCCCTCCGTGCATATCCAAATTGTCTTAAAGCTAGATAAGGGTTGTAGGTAATGCCTCCTCTAATGCCAAGCAATGGAACATTAGGGAACTCTCCATAACGATCGATGATGATGACATTTTCTCTAGACCGAGAACACCAATGTACATCAGAGTGAATGAGGGTCATCAACCGTTGTGACCACCTTAAGCCTTGGTCATTCTTCAAAACAGATTGTGGAAGGTGCGAAATAAACCACCTTGCAAGGAGAGGAGTACAGCACATGAGAACGCCCCTCTTTCTCATTGTTCGTGTGTAAAATGAGTGGAGGATGTCCCCAAGCAATGTTGGTATTGGATTCCTGGATAAGAAGATTTTGACGGTGTTGACATCTATAAGCAGGTCGGGATTTGGGAACAGGACCAACCCATAAATGAGGAGTGCCACAATTTCTTCAAAGGCTTGTAGATCCAATGAATTCCAACACTCTTGTGCCTTCTCAAACAAGAATTTTGCCAAGAAGCCTTTGACACCGCTTTTAGTTTCCCAATGCCCCTTGATGTCAGATGGTTGGAAGTGTAGTGCTTGAGCAACATCTTCAGGCTTTGGTTCTTTTTTCGTACCGTTGTTGGGTAGTTGATTAAGAATAGGAATTCTTAAGAGTTGAGAAAATTCCTCCAAAGTGGGCACCAATTGGTAGTCGGGGAATGTGAAATAGTGGTGAAGGGGGTCAAAGAACTGGAACAACACCTTTACCATGTCCTCTTTAATGTTGGTGCTGACTAGGCTGAGCAGTCTACCATGTCTTTCACTGAAGGGAGAGCTTTCGGGAATTCTGGATGTGAGCTCCTTGAGTTGAGGAGGGATTCTCACAAGGTTGACTTGGATAGTTTTCATGCGAAGAATTTCCATGACCTACAAAACAAGAACAAAGATGAAGATCCAAACCCTTGAAATGGTTAGTGTATGCATATGATGCTTTATGATGTTCATGATGTATGTAAAAACATATGTACAAGCAATTCACACAAAACCCTAGTTTCAGGCTTGCATGAGGTTTCATAGGTAAGTACCCTCTTGAGTGAAGTTGGCTTAAAAACCTGTCCTATAAATAGTAACCGGGTTCTAAGGAGCTCAATATCATTGGATTGTTTTCCATGTTCATTGTTTTAGTTTAGCCACTTAACTAGCGACCAAAATATTCCAAGAAAACAACCCTCAATGAGTGTAGTATCGAGTATCTACCAACTTCGGACTGCACCAAAGCCGGTCATCTCACTACCCCTAATAAAAGGCCAAGATGTTCAAGTAAGGTTCTAGGTCATTAGTGCTTAGTGACATCACTCAGCGGCCCCGTACTCTCCTTGATTGAACTCAAGGGTTACCGATACTCACAAATATGTCGCACTAATATATATATAGATAAAAAAGTAGACAAATCAAGATATTAAAAAAATATATATATATATAGATAAAAAAGTAGACAAATCAGACGTATTATTTTATATAGAGTAGTGAGGGATTATGGGACAAAAAATACATCCGCTTGGTTTCAGACTTGGTACAACTCAAAGTCATGATTCTATTTGGTTTGCACAACCAAGAATTTATTCCGAGAATGTAAAAGAAGATAAAATAATACGAGATTGTATCAAGAATTATATACAAAAAATACAAAAAACAACAACCGCTGTCGATGGCGAGGGAATTGGACGAATAAAGATTAAAAAAACATGCGATCTGATTCACGTGATAATCAATATGGGACTTCCAAACCCAAACTTAGTAATAGAGGATAACCCTGAAAGAATGGAAGAATTACATACTAATGTGCAAAAAAAAATAAATTGTGTGAACCGACAAATCAACATTGAAATTACAAGAATTCCAAATGTTTATAGAGACCCGAATATTCTTGCAGAATTTCTAGCCAGACAATTAAAGAATAGAATTCCGTTTCGTAAAGCAATGCAAAAAACTATAAAAAAATTCGCTGAAGAGGCAGGTGCAGGTACAAAAGGAGTTCAAATACAAATTGCGGGACGCATCGACGGAAACGAAATTGCACATGTCGAATGGATCAGAGAAGGTAGGATTCCTCTACAAACCATTCGAGCTAAAATTGATTATTGTTCCTATCCAGTTCGAACTATTTATGGGGTCTTAGGAATCAAAGTTTGGATATTTATAAACAACGACTAATAACCTTTTCCTTATAACGTTCCATCTTTTGAGAAAACAAAAAATGACGAATTCTTACTACGTTCTTATTCTCAAAGAAGAAATGAAAAATTTTAAAAGATTAAATAAAAAAAAATTAATTAATCATTTTATAATGAAGGAGTTGCTATGCTTAGTGTGTGACTCGTTGGTTTTTTTTTAGAGTGGTTAATTTTCTACAAAAATTCGTCGAATTAATTACTAAAGAATAAATAACCTACTCATCGCTTCCCATTATCTGGATATAAAGAACCGCCGAAAATCTAAAATCAAAATAAGGATCTATGTGATGATATAATTATAGCAACTGAAATAAAAAAAAAAATAAGATTATTAGTTGTAAAGCAATAAGAATATACAGATAAATGAAGGGGTGAAAGAAAGATAGAAAAAGGATATCAATGATATAGAATTCTCCTATGTAAAGGTCTATGGGTCATCTCATAAAAAGTAGTGTAATAAAGCATCAATCTTCAAAATTCATCCATATATGGATGAATATATTCCTAGAATAAACGAATCAAGAGCCACGAATCAAGAAAACTGAGAAGGTTGATTCAACAAAAAAGAAGAAAATAAGAAAATAAAAAAAATGGAATCTTCTTAATTAAAGAGGCTCCATTGTAGAATTTAGACCTAACCATAAATTGAAAAGCGATGGGAACGACGGAACCTGTGAATACAAAAGATTATATTAAAATTTGAAATCTTACTGATTCATTAGATGGGATGGCGGAAGGAACTAAGAATTCATTCTTTTTTGAGGAGTTGTGGACTAACCCTACATTACATCTTCAATTTAATCAATTTATAATGAGAGAGTAAATATTCGCCCGCGAAAATGTGGATTTTGTTGGAATTGATAAATTTTTGCCAATCCAATATGATAATAATAAAAAAAGAAAAATACTGATTCGTTAGAACCTTATATCCAAAAATATTAGCTAGTTAGATACGGATAGCAAAAATGGTCTATAAGAATACATATTTCGTTATATATCAAAGCAAGATTAAAAAATTTCTAATAGATCAATAGATTCTATTAAATGTAAAAAAATCCTGCGATTATATTCTGTTGTATCTTATTGTAGTAATTATTATTATTTTCTCGATTCAATATTTTTCAATCGATTTATTCGCGAGGAGCCGTATGAGGTGAAAATTTCATGTACGGTTCTGTAATAGAGATGGAATTGAGAAATAACCATCAACTATAACCCAAAAAGAACGAGATTCCGCAAACATCATAGAGGAAGAATGAAAGGAAAAGCCTCTCGTGGTAGTCAAATTTGCTTCGGAAAATATGCTCTTCAGGCACTTGAGCCCGCTTGGATCACATCTAGACAACTAGAAGCGGGTCGACGGGCAATGTCACGAAATGTTCGTCGGGGTGGACAAATATGGGTACGCATATTTCCAGACAAACCTGTTACAGTAAGACCTACCGAAACGCGTATGGGTTCGGGAAAAGGATCGCCCGAATATTGGGTAGCTGTTGTTAAACCCGGCAAAATACTTTATGAAATGGGAGGTGTTCCAGAAAATATCGCTAGAAAGGCGATTTCAATAGCGGCATCCAAAATGCCTATACGAACTCAATTTATTCTTTCCGAATAATCATTAGAACGAAAGAGATCTTTAGTATGAAAAAAGGCAATTCTCCGTTTTTTTTTTGAACACAAAATATTTTTTTTACTTCAACTTTTTGACTGAAACTGAAAGATAAGAAAAAAGGATATGATTCAACCTCAAACCTATTTAAATGTAGCCGATAATAGTGGAGCGCGCGAATTGATGTGTATTCGAATCATAGGAGCTAGTAATCGAAGGTATGCTTATATTGGTGACATTGTTGTTGCTGTAATCAAAAAAGCAGTGCCAAATTCATCTTTAAAAAGATCTCAAGTCATCAGAGCTGTAATTGTACGTACTTGTAAAGAACTAAAACGTCGTAATGGTATAATAATAAAGTATGATGATAATGCGGCGGTTCTCATTGATAAAGAAGGAAATCCAAAAGGAACTCGAATTTTTTCCGCAATAGCCCGAGAATTGAGACAGTTAAATTTCACTAAAATAGTTTCATTAGCACCTGAGGTATTATAATAAGAGATCATGATATAGATATATTATTTATGACTTGAATGAATAGGAAATAGATTAGAATACGAATGAAATATATATTCTATATTCAAGTCAATATATTCAAAATAAAAATTCGAATTCTATTTGTATAAAAAAATAGAATTCGAATTCAATATAAGATTATTTATATAGTTTCGAATAGGTCATTCGTTCATTTTATTTCTATCTTTTTTTAGTTTTAGAATATTCTATATTCGGATATTTAGATTATCCTAATTACAATCAAATTTTCTATACATATAGAGTATTATTCTATTCTCATATTCAATATGAGAGATTTGATTGAATCAAAAAATAAAAAATCAAAAAACGGGAGCACGTTGATTATATCGAAAGTAAGGAGCAAAAATCTATCGTGGGTAAAGATACTATCGCTGATATACTAACCTTGATACGCAATGCTGACATGAATAGAAAAAGAACTGTTAAAATACCACTTACTAATATCACCGAAAACATTGTAAAAATTCTTTTACGAGAGGGTTTTGTTGAAAACGTCAGAAAACATCGAGAAAGCAACAAATACTTTTTAGTTTTAACTCTACGGTATAGAAGAAATAGGAAAGGATCCTATAAAACTTTTTTAAATTTAAAAAGGATAAGTACACCTTGTCTACGAATATATTCTAAGTATCAAAAAATTCCGAAAGTTTTAGGAGGGATGGGGATTGTAATTCTTTCTACTTCTAGGGGTATAATGACAGATCGAGAGGCTCGATTAGAAAAAATCGGGGGAGAAGTTTTATGTTATATATGGTAATGCTAATTTTGCCGATATCTGAATTATATGAAAAAAACTTAGAGCCAACAGTATTGTGAATGGAGGGAGTAGAGAAAAAACAGATTTCTAATATTATTCATGATACATTAGTGAATATGGGAAGAGGTTTTAACTAGAATAGAAATGAAAATTAATAAAGATTAAATTAATCAACAACTTCTGAGGGTATGTTGCAGGTTGAGGTTGCTTTAGAGAAATAGAATTCAAATCAGATTCTAGGTTATGTTTCCACTGGATACGACCAAAAAAGGAAGTATAGCTGACTCCATTCGATTAGACTATTTTATAACTTCAACATATTTTTTAGGAGGAACAATTTGAAGTTCAAAATGTAAGGAAACCCTATTTTCTTGCAATCTATAAAATTGGTATTCAATTTAATTTAAGGAGTGAAAAATATGAAAGTGGCGGCCTCTGTTCGTAAAATTTGTGAAAAATGTCGATTGATCCGTAGGCGAGGTCGACTTATAGTAATTTGTTCCAATCCAAAACATAAACAAAGACAAGGATAATATTAAAAGAAAAAAGGTCTTTCTATTCATAAGATTTTTTATTTGAATTGTAATAGAATTCAAATAAAAAATCTTATGAATATTCCATTTTATTAAATACTCTATCTAAAAATATAGATTCTATATTCGAATAGAGTCTATAGTTATAAGTATTCTCATAAATATAATTGCTTATTCCTTGATATTTGAAAATGGTATTCTATATTAATTGAATTATATAATACAATAGAATAACTAGTTAGAAAATAGTCAAGAATCGTTTTTTGACAGGAAATGGATATATCCATATATTTCGGACTTATATTTTTTTAAATAATAAAACATGGCAAAATCTATACCAAAAATTGGTTCACGTAAAACTGGACGTATTGGTTCGCGTAAGCATCCTCGTAAAATACCAAAGGGGGTTATTTATATTCAAGCTAGTTTCAACAATACCATTGTGACTGTTACAGATGTAAGAGGTCGGGTGATTTCTTGGTCCTCCGCCGGTTCATGTGGATTCAAGGGTACACGAAGGGGGACACCATTTGCCGCTCTAACCGCAGCGGGAAATGCTATTCAAACAGTAGTCGATCAAGGCATGCAACGAGCAGACGTCATGATAAAAGGTCCCGGTCTAGGAAGAGAGGCGGCATTAAGAGCTATTTCTGGAAGTCGGATACGAGTAAGGGTTATACGGGATGTAACCCCTATGTCACATAATGGATGTAGGGATCCTAAAAAAAGACGTGTGTAAAACTAACAATAAACATTAAAGAAAAAGATTTCAAGAGAAATAAACAATTAAATCAAGAGTTTCATAAAAATATATTACTATGATTCGAGAAAAACTAAAAGTATCTACTCAGACACTACAGTGGAAGTGTGTTGAATCAAGGGTAGACAGTAAGCGTCTTTATTATGGACGCTTTATTATGTCTCCACTTATGAAAGGTCAAGCAGATACAATAGGCATTGCAATGCGAAGAATTTTGCTCGGAGAAATAGAGGGAACATGTATCACACGTGCAAAATCTGAGAAAATACCACATGAATATTCTACCATAATAGGTATTCAAGAATCAATACATGAAATTTTAATGAATTTAAAAGAAGTTGTATTGAGAAGTAATCTGTATGGAACTCGGGACGCGTCTATTTGTTTCAAAGGTCCTGGATATGTAACTGCTCAAGACATCATTTTACCACCTTCGGTGGAAGTCATTGATAATACACAACATATAGCTAACCTAACAGAACCTATTAATTTGTGTATTGAATTAGAAATTGATAGAAAGCGGGGATATCGTATAAAAACACTAAACAACATTCAAGATGGAAGTTATACTATAGATGCTGTATTCATGCCTGTTAGAAATGCAAATCATAGTATTCATTCTTATGTGAATGGAAATGAAAAACAAGAGATACTAGTTCTCGAAATATGGACAAATGGAAGTTTAACTCCTAAGGAAGCACTTTATGAAGCCTCCCGGAATTTGATTGATTTATTTATTCCTTTTTTACATGCAGAAGAAGAAAACTTAAATTTTGAAAACAATCAACACAAAATTACTTTGCCCCTTTTTACTTTTCATGATAGATTGGTTAAGGATAAACTAAGGAAAAATAAAAAAGAAATGAAATTGAAATCTACTTTTATTGACCAATTAGAATTGCCTCCCCGGATCTATAATTGTCTTAAAAAGTCCAATATACATACATTATTTGAACTTTTGAATAAGACTCAAGAAGACCTTCTGAAAATTGAACATTTTCGCGTAGAAGATTTACAAAATATATTATTCAACTTTTTACAAATCGAAAAGCATTTTTTATAAATTGAAAATCTATTGGATTTTTTTTGAATCTTTCATTTTTATAAAAAGAAAGGTTCAAATATGAAATTTGAATCTTTAGCACAAATCAATATATTCAGAATAGGTCTAAAATGAAATAGATGTATCTAGGGATTAGTCATTTCAAAGTGAATTTTCCCTAGATACACAACACAATACACCTGTCATGATATTTTACAATAGAATCAATTTAAAAAAGACCTAACGTTAGGGATTTTTCAATAGGTAATGTTGCTCCAATACCCAACCAAAGAGCCACGACAGTACCAATCAAAAAGACGGTTGTTGCTACTGGACGCCGAAATGGGTTTTGGAACTTATTCACATTCTCCAAAAAAGGTACTGTTAATAATCTCGCTGGTACTGAAACCATTAAAAGAACGCCCAATAATTTATTGGGTACGGTACGAAGTATTTGAAATACGGGAAAAAAATACCATTCGGGCAATATTTCCAAAGGAGTTGCAAATGGATCTGCGGGTTCCCCAATCATTGATGGTTCGAGAACCGCTAAGCCTACGTTACAGGCAATAGTACCCAGAATAACTACTGGAAAAATATATAAAAGATCATTAGGCCATGCGGGTTCGCCATAATAATTATGACCCATCCCTTTGGCCAATTTTGCTCTTAATACAGGATCATTCAAGTCAGGTTTTTTTGTTATTGGGATAGGTGAATTCTTATAGATCCATCCTCCGAAAGAACCGGACATGATAATTTTTCATCATCCGGCTCGAGCACGAATCAAACCAACTGAATGCAGACATAGAAATTTTGTAGATGTGAGTCACTCATATATCATGATTCTATGTAATAAAACGGGTTGAATTCTTTTTTTCTTCCGAAATTACAACTATCCATTGCAAAAAATTAAGTTCTTATTTTTAAGTAAATGCTTTTCACCCAAGTAAGTTTTAAAATAAAAATCAAAAGTTCTTTCTGGGTGATCTCAAACCTTTCGCCTGTTATACCTCGAAAAATGAATTTTGGAATTTTTGACATAGAAAGGATTTACTTGTTACTAATAGAATACAACCCCCCTTTTTCTTTAGATCTACTTGTTTAACTCCGATAGTATCATAAATTGAGTCAATGCATAGGAAATGAATGCATTTCCATACTATGTAAGTTTAATGAAATACATACGACATAATCTAGATTATAGCATATTCCTTTTTTTACTGGATATTACGGAGCCTGTTCATGCAGGATATGATCGAGTCTGATCATAGAAAAGATTATCTTCAAGCGAACCGGACTATCCTCTGTAGAGGACTGACGCGGTGGTTGGAACAAAGACACATTTCATTGTGAATTCAAATGTGGCAGATAAGATCAAGTCATATATCTGCATGGCCCAATCAATAGTTCAAGTCACACACTCCCATAATCCATTCTTTTTTCGGAGAGTTCCCTTCAACTATTTGTGTATGTCAAATAAAGAATCCAGTTTATTTTGTTAAGTTGAAGGGAAATATCCAAATACATGTCTTATTAAAGAAAAATAATGCATATTTGTAGCAATGAAATACTATTACTCCTCCCCAAAATGATTGATTACAAATCTCTATGATTCATATTCTCTATAAAGGACCAGAAATTCCTTGCTTACGTATCATTGGAAAGTGCATTAACATGAATACGGCAGTAAGAAGAGGTAATACAAAAGTATGTAAACTATAAAAACGAGTCAAGGTAGATTGTCCCACACTAGCACTGCCGCGCAATAACTCTACCACCGAGGATCCTATTACAGGAATAGCATCGGGTACACCCGTTACAATTTTGACTGCCCAATAACCGATTTGGTCCCAAGGTAAGGAATAACCTGTTACACCAAAGGATGCAGTCAATACACCCAAAACTACACCTGTAACCCAAGTCAATTCGCGAGGTTTTTTAAAACCACCAGTGAGATACACGCGAAATACGTGCAAGATCATCATTAAGACCATCATACTTGCTGACCATCGATGAACTGATCGGATTAACCAACCAAAGTTAGCCTCAGTCATTATATATTGAACAAAAGCAAAAGCCTCCGTAACGGTTGGACGATAATAAAAAGTCATAGCGAAACCCGTCGCTATGACTTTTTATGCCGGCAAATAGAATACGGTACGATATAATACAGTATCTACTATATAATACAGCGAGAATAGAATTCTTTCTTGACTAAATAAATATAGCTTCTAGATGAACGAAAAGCTAGTCAAAGGGTCGATTCAAAATTGGTAGACGCTACAGACTTAATTGTATTGAGCTTTGGTATGGAAACATAGTAATGTTAAGTGAAAACATAACATAACATAATATAATACAGCATCTACTATATAATACAACATGTACTATATAATACAGCGAGAAGAGAATTCTTTCTCGACTAAATAAATATAGCTTCTAGATGAACGAAAAGCAAGTCAAACGGGGGATATGGCGAAATTGGTAGACGCTACGGACTTAATTGTATTGAGCCTTGGTATGGAAACATATTAAGTGAAAACTTTCAAATTCAGAGAAACCCTGGAATTTTAAATGGGCAATCCTGAGCCAAATCCTTCTTTCCGAAAACAAAAAACTAAAAGTTCAGAAAAAAAGGATAGGTGCAGAGACTCAATGGAAGCTATTCTAACAAATGGAGTTGACAACATTCAATTGATTAATGAAGATTTCTAACTTCTATTTGTAAATTGTAACTATTTTTTTTAGTTTTGATTCGATCACAATTGAAACGAAACATTAGAATCAAATCAATTCCAACTGGAAGAAAAAATGGTGAATATTCATTGATCAAATCAGTCACTCCACCAAAATCTGATGGATCTTTTGAATAACTGATTAATCAGACGAGAATAAAGATAGAGTCCCATTCTACATGTCAATACCGACATCAATGAAAGTTTTAGTAATCGGAAAATCCGTCGACTTTAAAAATCGTGAGGGTTCAAGTCCCTCTATCCCCAAAAGCCGATTGAATTTGCTCATTTTTATGGCCCTTTCCCTTTTTTTTATTGAGTTGACATAGACTCAAGTAATTTCCCTCAAATTAGGATGGTGCGTCAAGATTTTAATGGTCGGGATAGCTCAGCCGGTAGAGCAAAGGACTGAAAATCCTTGTGTCACCAGTTCAAATCTGGTTCCCGGCGACTCATTATGTATGAGTATCTATTCCCATATTTCTTTTCAAAAATCAAATATTGGGAGGAATAGATACATATTGATTAGTGGTCTTAATAATTATACATAATTTATCTAGGCGTACAGAGATATGCTCTTTCTAGATGAAAAAGGAATCGATGTATATTCTAGGAAGTATGAAAATGAATGATTCTAGTTTGTTTCGATTTTTTCTGCGATGCAATAACAAATGTTCATATTTCAACAATATTCAAATGGTTCAATTAGTTGGTTGAACGACCAAAAAGTTGAATCTAGCGGAGTTCATAGGTAAGAATAGTCAAAATTTATCTGAGATACATTATCAAAAAATATGGTCCATTTCTTTGTATTTTCTTTGATCGTACTTTTTTATTTTTCGTAGCCAGATATCTACTACTCGGAATAGAAATAGGAAATTGACTTCATTATAGGACTTATTAATCTTGTAAATTTTTTAAAATATCGGGTAGGAGTCCATGCCGCTACTCGGACTCGAACCGAGATGCTCTAGCACTGCTTCCTAAGAGCAGCGTGTCTACCAATTCCACCATAGCGGCTGACTCGAAATCATAATAACCAATTATTTAGTCAAAGTCAATAGTCAATCGTCGAGATTGAATAAAGTGAAGTCCAATATTTATTGAGTACATTTCTTTACTATTTACTAAACATTTATTCTCAATTGATAATAAAACTAAATTGATAATAAAAAGTAATTTAATTTTTTCTAATATATAATAGAAATGAATATAGAAATATATGATATATGCAATCATTTTCAATTTAAGTAAAAGAAGTTTTGATTTCTATATTCATTTCTTTTTTTTTTCCCATGCAGTGTTCGTTTTCAAATTTAACAACGACGGGGAATGGGTTTTTTGTAGTTTAGACTTTTTCAAATAAAAAAAAGCACTGTTGAAACTAGAACTATCTAGTTCTGACTTCAATCCAGTAACGAAAAAGAAATTTTTTTTGTAGTTGCTTATGAATCATTCAAAAAAATGAGATTATATATATATCTAGAATATATTCTATATTCTATAATATAGAATATATTCTAAATATATGTTTATATATGTTTCATATTCTATAATAGTATTAGTATAAAATGACTATTAAAGAATACTCTTTGAATCGAGCTAATTCAGATTATTCTCGTCCAACATTTGTATTTCTTACAATAACACAACTTTTTTTTTGATTACGTGGCAAAAAAGGGCGAGGTTTTGTATTTATTACAATACGATAACTTTTTGAGGTACCTGTCAAAATAGAGTCAGCTAATGAAAAGGCTTTCAATGCTGCCTTATATCCTTTTTTTTTCCAAAAATTCTTACGAATTTTTTTTTTTGATATAGAAGTGCGTTTTTTTGGAACTGGCATACAATTAGTATAGTTTTTTCGTTGCTATAGTTTGATGTGAAAGACATTTGTTCTGTAAATGAAAACGAATTATTCTGTAATTAGCCGTATGTCTTATCTATCTAAATTAACTCTTTCTCTTTTTTTCCATCGAAAGGTAAAGTAAAAACATTGAATATTATAAACCTTTTCCAAATTTTTCATAGATAATAGATATATATGGATCTCTTTTTATTGTAATGTAAAAGAATCAATTAGTTCAAAAAGGATTATATTATATTATATTATTAATGTATATTTTATATTATATTATTTTTCTAATGTATATCAAAATAAACAAATGTTGTTAGTTTTGGTGTACTGATTTATCCTCATCCTCGCTCTATAGATAAGAGATAAAAAATTTTATTTTACAATTATTAATAGTCATTTTTCTTAATATATATATAAATTAAAAAATAACTAACCTAACATAGGAATTAATAGTAATATTAATTAATGAATATATTACTGAAATACTGAAAATAATAATAATAATTTATTTTTTTCACTAGGAATTTTGTTATTGGCCAGTTTTGACTTTGTACTTTCCAATATGGGGACCATTGTGCAAAGATTCAGAACAATTAAGAATATCCAATTCTATTTCTATATCCACTTTTTTATTAACCGAGCCCCTTTACAAAAGATATAAAACAAACGAATAAGAAACAAAATTCATCAAGAATCTAAATATTTTTTATTCTTTCTTTTTGTATGGAATATACACATCAATCTTCATGGATCATACCTTTCATCCCTCTTCCAGTTCCTATTTTAATAGGGGTAGGACTTCTACTTTTTCCCACGGCAACAAAAAATCTTCGCCGTATGTGGGCTTTTCCTAGTATTTTCTTGTTAACCATAGTTATGATTTTTTCGATCGATTTATCTATTCAGCAAATCGAGAATAGTTCTATCTATCAATATGTATGGTCTTGGACTATAAATAATGATCTTTCTTTAGAGTTTGGCTACTTGATCGATTCACTCACTTCTATTATGTCAATATTAATCACTACTGTTGGTATTCTGGTTCTAATTTATAGTGATAGTTACATGTCTCATGATCAAGGGTATTTGAGATTTTTTACTTATATGAGTTTTTTTAATACTTCAATGTTAGGATTAGTTACTAGTTCAAATTTGATACAAGTTTATATTTTTTGGGAATTGGTTGGAATGTGTTCTTATCTATTAATAGGTTTTTGGTTCACACGTCCTATTGCGGCAAATGCTTGTCAAAAAGCGTTTGTAACGAATCGTGTAGGGGACTTTGGTTTATTATTAGGAATTTTAGGTTTTTATTGGATAACCGGTAGTTTGGAATTTAGGGATTTATTTCAAATATTCAAGAACTTAATTTATAAGAATGAGGTAAATATTCTTTTTGTTACTTTGTGTGCCCTCTTGTTATTTTGTGGTTCAGTTGCAAAATCTGCCCAATTCCCTCTTCATGTATGGTTACCAGATGCTATGGAAGGTCCTACTCCTATTTCTGCTCTTATACATGCTGCTACTATGGTAGCAGCAGGAATTTTTCTTGTAGCTCGACTTCTTCCTCTTTTCATAGTTATACCCTCGATAATGAGTGGAATAGCTTTGATAGGTATAATAACAGTAGTATTAGGAGCTACTTTAGCTATTGCTCAAAAAGATATTAAGAAAAATTTAGCCTATTCTACAATGTCTCAATTGGGTTATATGATGTTAGCTTTAGGTATGGGC